>OX465097.1:49185575-49596721 GCA_949987625.1 Chalcis sispes | reverse complement strand
TCGTTTGAGCTAAATTTTTTTTCTCGCGAGCCATTTCTTCATGTTAGGGAACAAAAAAAATCGCAGGGAGCCAGATCGGGTGAATACGGGGGGTGCGGCAGCAATTCATAACGCAATACATGCAGTTTGGCGGCGACAACTCCGAATGAATGTGCTGGTGCTTTATCATGGTAAAACAGCACCTTCTTTTCCGCCAAGTGCGGCCGTGTGTCTTTCAATTTTTTGTCGAAGCGGTCTAATAACTCACTGTAGCATTGTCCAGTGATCGTTCTTCCTTTTTCTAAAAAGTCCATGAGGATGACGCCGTTCGCATCCCAAAAAATCGTCGCCATAACCTTTCCGGCCGATGGGACCGTCTTCGCCTTCTTTGGAGCAGATTCACCGGGAGAAATCCATTGTTTTATGTAATGATGAATCCAGGTTTAATCAACAGTGACAGCTCGACGCAAAAACTCCTTTGGATTTCGCTTAAATTGTTCCAAATACTGCTTCGAAGTTAACAGCCACATCTGCTTGTTGTCCACCGTGAGCAATCGCAGCACCCATCGGGCCGACAATTTTTTCATCGCCAACTTATTATGTAAAGTATTAATTGCCGTTCCGGTCGACACACCTAAGGCCTCTGCTACTTCGCGCTTTCGTTCGTCGATCAGCGAGAATCATGTGGTAGACTTTTTGAATGATTTCCTCGGTAACCACGTCTGCCGGGCGTCCTGGTCGCTCCTCATTAAAAACGGATGTTTGCCCACGTTTAAATTCGTTAAACCAATATCTAACTGTGGTCATAGATGGCAAAGTGTCCCCATACACAGCATCCAACTTTGCTTTTATCTTCACGCATTTTTTTTCATCCAAAAATAAAAAGCGAATTACTAAACGATACTGCTCTTTTTCCATCTTAGCGAAAATCACGAAACACGTCTTACTCGAATGGCTGCCAAATCCAAACTAACCTATCAATCAGTCTGAAATTTATTTTACCATCGTTTGATAGATGGCAGCACACGATGATAATACCAACTTCCCTCAGTAATGCTCTCTGTCGTCAAACACGGGTACTTATTGAACTACCCTCGTATATAAAATAATATAATAATAATAAATATTTACTATAAAATAGTGATATAATAATAAATAGATTAGGTGAATTGTCGCTGTATAAATTAAAATTTAACTAGAGAAATGTTTTTAAAATAGATGCATGTAACAGCTGAACATTGACCTATTATTTCAAATTAATTATTTATTCTAAAAATTTTTATGTAACTGATTAATAATTTATTAAAATAATTATTATGAGGGTTTTGCAAGAGGAATTCGTGAAATTTCAGGTTATTGCGCGATGTCTTAAATTATGCTACAGATGCTTATTTAAAAAAGAATTACTTTGCAAAAATTTCTATGTCGAATGTCAATGAAATTCGTATTGACGGACTTAGAAAGGAGAACATTATTTTCAGCTGTAGTATGCATGATTTTGATTACTTGTGTGTAATTGTTCGTAAAAAAAATTGCATCGTTGTCAAATTGTGTTTAACGAGAGTGGCTATTAAACTCTTGGTTTTAGTTTAGGTTAGTTTTTACAACGGTCTATGTCAGTGGGGAGTGCATCGCGTAAGTTGTGGAGGGGCTTTATCGTGGTAGGAAAGGCAGAGAAGAAACTTATCGGCTGACAAGAGAAAAAAACGGAGTTCGTGTACCGACGTTACACCCCCATGCTAAAACAGTTGCTAGGTGATTGTTGTATCAACTAGCAATCGTACTGACGTAGTCGGAAGAAAAACGATAACAACTTGTACAACGTTAAGTGGTCCTTTTCAATGGTTGTAATGGAAGAAACTCCTAGAGGACAGGACTTGTTATTATGCTGCTGGTATCAAGTCGGCTAGGGTTGGTTCCTTAGTGATGGTTAGCGTAGGATGTATTGGACCTCCTCCTGGATGCTTGGTTACATTGACCGGTCCTAAGAATCCCATTTCTATGTCGCCTTTTCGTGCAGATGGTCTTGTGAGCAGATCCGTTATCTGAGTCATAAATAGACGAGTTATACAGCCACAGAGTGCGGCTAGGAGGTGCATTGAACATCTGTACATACATACGATGGAGGAGGAAGTCGTTGATTATAGCCCCTGTTATAGTTTTTACTGCTTGTATAGTCAAAAGGATAGCTATTATAGCGGAACTGATGGTGCCGAATGTGGTTAACCTATTCCAGGCTGTTGTCCACATTGAGTCTAATAGTTTTCCTACCGTGTCTCTATTGAGAAGTCGAGAGATGGTGCCTTTATTATCCACGTATTTCCTTGGCAAATTCATTAAGTAACGATAATTTTTTGATTGGGAACATAATTCGTTCTTGTAATTGCTCGAGATCTTTTTTTGTATAAATGCCACTGGTGGCAAGAGAAACCGGGACAGTGTATTTCCATGTCATCTGTCTGAAGGGTTTTAGTGTTTGAGGTGTTTTGCCTTCCATTGGTTTCAGCATGACTTTAAGCCATTCCTCGTTTACTCTGTAATAAGATGGCAGGATGGTATTGCATGATACCTTGGTGCCATGATCTTTCAGGATGTGGGTTTTGGGTTTTAGATATTGAGTCCGATTATTCCAAGATACTTCTAATTCGGCGTAGCAGTATTCTCCATGTTGGAATTTTACTTCTGCAGGTGTGCACTTGATGATGTGTACCACTTCTCCACCCGCGATTGCCATCTAACCAGGTCCGTTCATTAGGTTGTAAGCGAATTCGTCAGGCGATCGGTCGGCTATGGTTAGGGCATTTAGCAGTGTTTGTCTTTCAATCCTGCATTGCTGTTGTACGATGTTATGGTACAAAGATTTGATCTGTGTTTTGATGTGTTTTTAGACGTACACGAATTTGAAATTCACATATGCAAAGATGACCAACTTTTCTATCGCTATCTTTCCTGGCTGAACGAATGAATATCCTTTGGTGGTTTCTAGGATAAACAACTTAGGGTGTTCCGTCTTGATCACCGTGTATCCGCATAAGTTCTCAGCGCCTTTGCTGGACAGGACAAAGGTTACGTCGTCTGTAGTGAGGGAATATGTGATTTTCTCATGGTTGAATTTATTGTCTGATTTTGTTAGCTGACCCCTCGTATAAAAGTATGTAACGGTCGAATTTACATTGGTCCCGGAGTAGGGCGTCCCAAAAAGAATAACCGCTCTTGAACTCGATACAAGATGTTTCAGAGAGGGTGCACGACGTTCCGGAATTTAAGTTTATTTTATTATTGTCCAGGTCTATTTTTCAAAATGTTCTCTGAAAGTAATTTTTAGTAATCCCTGTACAATAACGTTCTCCCAAGCACTATCAGGGTCTCAACAAACGCCTCCAGAACATCGCCCATCCTCAGAGAGTGTACTTGCGTAGACGATTGGGTGCTTTACGGTACTATTGATTTTAATTTTGGTATTTACTGTACTATCTCCAAATTTAAACAGTCTGGTCCCGTACATCTGTGTACACGCGTGCCTATTCATTTCATGTATGTATTCGGCTTGACCATAATTAACTATAGAGTAATGTGAGAACATTCCGCAGTGGTAAACTGTCCGCTGTATTTCTACTTTACATTGTATTACATTGGTTTGGCGATAATTTACTACTTGCAACAATGGTATGTAACGACGAGTTATATTTACAGGGTTCATAGGGAATTCGCATTCGCCTACTTCTATTAGGTTGCTGCAGATGAAATGGCCGTTTTAGCAATGACATAAAGTTGGCTGCAATTTTAGTGTATTCTGTTGACACTAAATGGCGCAAATGATATGACATACTGAAGTATAAATACTGCTACCTTGGTTTATGGAGTCATTTATGTCTTGCACTTCATAGTAATCGTAAAAGCAAAAAGAGAAAGTGAACATGGAAGTGAATAAAAAACGGCTACTTTTGCTATACGAATTTAAATTAGAGCACAACGCAACGGAAGCAACGAGGAATATCAACAGCGCATTTGGGCCTGATACAGTTAGCGAACGAACCACTCGGCGGTGGTTCGAAAAATTTCGATCCGGAGATATGGACCTTAAAAATGAGCCACGTGGACACCCAGGACCATCGATCGATAACGACGAGCTGCGTGCATTAGTGGAGTCTGACCCCCGTTAAACCATAAAGGATCTTGCCGAGAAATTAGGCGTTCACTATTCGACAGTTTGCCGCCACTTGCAACAACTTGAAAAAGTGAAAAAGCTTGACAAATGGGTTCCGCATGATCTTACCGAGCAAAACATGACGTGTCGAATGAAGATTTCAAGTTCTCTTTTCTCCCGCAACAAAAAGGAACCGTTCTTGCACCGAATTGTGACCTGCGATAAAAAGTGAATTTCATACGATAATCGTCGCCGATCGGCCCAATGGCTAGATGCCGATGAAGCGCCAAGATACATGCCGAAACCAAGTCTTCATCCAAAGAAAATAATGGTAACTGTTTGGTGGTCTGTAGCTGGAGTTATCCACTATTCGTTCCTGCAACCTGGCGAAACCATCAATGCTGAGAAATACTGTGCTCAACTGGATGAAATGCATCAAAAATTAATAGTTTAACGACCTAGGCTTGTCAACAGGGATGGAGTGATACTGCTTCATGATAACGCACGACCTCATGTATCGAGAACAACGGTCCAAAAATTGAACGAGCTGTGCTATGAGACTCTTCCTCACCCTCCATATTCACCAGATCTCTCACCAACAGATTACCATTTCTTTAAACATTTGGATCACTTTTTGACAGGAAAAAGATTTAATAATGAAGCTGCTGTCAAAAATGCCTTCGAGAAGTTTCTTCGAACCAGAAACTCGGACTTCTACAAAACTGGAATAAACGTACTTGTATTTCGTTCGGAAAAGTGTGTTGCATCTATTGGTACCTATTTTGATTGAATAAATTGTCTTTATTAAAAGTTACAGCTGTTTAAAAATTTATTACTAAATCGGCAATTTCATCTGCAGCAACTTAATAGTAGAGATACAGTGGTTACGTTTAGGTGTCGTGGTCCACAGTCGTTACCAATAAGGCTATAAATTGGAGCGAGAAGAGATAAGAAAATGGTTATTTTCATCAAGTCCATTTTAAAAAGCAAAAGTATTTTAGTTTTCTTTTAGTAGTATTCGTTTGGTGAGTGGTTGGTGTTTATAATTTTGAAGCCTAATTTAGTTGGTTTGTTTGTTATTTTAGGTTTTATATTGCTTTCTTATCATAAAAAATCATTATTATGAGTTGTATATAAAGTTACTATAACTCTTCTTTTTTTTTTTTTTTATTTTATTTATTGTTTATCTTATATGTATTTATACAAATATATATATATATATATTTTTCTTTTGATTATTGGTATCTTTAACTTGGTTATTGTTAGTTCTCGTAATCTATCCCCTTTTTCTACCGTTTATGTTCACATTCCCGGTTTATGTGCGATTTGCAGAGCCTACTTGCATGCACAATTTTATCGCTTCTCTTGTGACGTCTCCTTATATTATGGGATTTGATGATTTCTAATAATTCATTGGGTCCCAAGTAATAGTCGCCGAATTTCCCTGGCTTGGGTCCGATTAACAAGTATACATAGTCTCCTACTTTAAAGCTCTTAGGATCAATTTTTTATCATAAAGCTTCTTGTTGCGTTGTTTAGACCTCATTAGATTTTCATATGCTAGATTTTGAATTTCATTTAGGCGCGTGACTAGTTCCGTGATGTAATCTTTGTATGTTGGGAGCATGTCACTGGCGTGTTAAGGATCGTTGGATTGCAATCGTGGGAGCTTGCCGAACACTACCTCGTATGGTATGTGTTTGGTACTTTCTTGCACGCTAGGATTATAATTTAACATTGTTACTTCAATTCATTCGTCCCATTCGTTGTTTTTGTCCGTGTATTGTTTTAGAAATTCGCCAAGCGCGTGGTGAGATCTTTCTAATAACCCATTCGATTGGGGGCGGAAAGCCGTCGTTTTGATTTTCTTAATCCGGAATCTTTTCGCAATTCTATTCATGAGATAGCTCAAGAAATTTTTCCCTTGGTCTGTTAGGATGGCTTTTGGTGCTCCGAATAGGCATATGAATTTCCTGATTAAAGCGTCCGCGATGGTGATGGACAGCACGTTTTCTAGGGGGACGGCTAAACGAAATTTTGATAATTGATCCTGAATGGTCAGGATATATTCGTGTCCTTTGCTCGTGAGTATTAGCAGTCCTACTATATCCATAGCGATTTTGTCGAAAACACTGCCGGGTGTATAGGTGATCACCACCGGCTGTTTTGTTTTTAAACGTACCAACTTTTTCAGTTGACAGTCAAGGCATTGTTGGACACGACGTTGCACGTCGTTTTTCAAATTTTCCCAATAATATACTTGACGTATCCGGTTGATGGTTTTTGAGACTCCTCGATGACCTCCAATTGGTGACTTGTGCAACTCTGAAAATATTTCGTCTCATTTTTCGTCGTATCTCAGTCTTCCGCTGCAAACTATGGTTTTGATTATCGTGTCTTTAAAGCAGGCTTTTATCAAACTTAAAACTTCGGATCATTCAAGATTTTCTATAAACTTGCTCTTACCTATACTGACAGTTCTCTGTTTTAGGTTCATTAATAAATCTTTCAGAGTGGTCAATCCTTTAGTCAAGTTACTTTTTGTTTGAGTGAGGGATTTGAGTTTTTCTTCCTTTATACACATCGCGAATAAGGACTTTCGACCTTTGCGTTTCTTTCGGTGTACCTCACCTATTAACAAACCTTTAATAGTGCTGATTTTGTTGTGTTCAGCCAATATTGTTGCGCCTTCTTTGCAATTATCTCCGTTCGAGGCGAGGAAATGAACTGTTGTCGTTTCGAGTGTGTAGGGGTTCTTTTATTTCTACGACGGGTCGGTCATTTAATGTTTCCTCGTCGCTAATCTCGGATCCGTCGGGATCGGAATCTTCTTTGTTGTCAACTCGGGGTCTTGATGGAAGTGCGAAGGGTTTGGGGTCCGCGACTCCGTTGGAATCATCGTCTTCACTATCTACATAGCTGATGTCTTTCTTGGGTCGCAGGACGACTCCTTCCGTATTTTGGCAGACCTTTTGGCTTTTCTTAGGTCTCCCCCTAGGGTTTTTACGTATTGGATCCACAAGTTTGTGTGACAAAGGCCTTTCCTGGGTCTCATCAAGGACAGGTTCTTACCTTTTTAATTGTGCACGTGTTACTACGTTAACGGCACCTTCTTCAACTGGGTTACGCGATAATGCATCTGCGTTAGCGTTAAACTTTCCTGGATTGTAAATTATCTCATAGTCGTATTCAGATAACCTAAATCGCCATTATTGGACTCTAGTATTTAAGTCTGCCGTTTTGAACCATACCAAGAGTTGGTGGTCGGTTATTATCGTGAACTTTCGGCTGTAAACGTAGGATCTAAAAGTTGTCACACTGTGTACCACGGCCAAAGCTTCCTTCTCATATACCTCGTAGTTACCCTCTGCGCCGCGTAACATGCGCAATGTATAAGACATTGGCCGATCCTTCTCGATTTCTCCTTGAGACAAGACTTCTCCTACTGCATAGCCTGAGGCATGCGTCGTAATTATGAAAGGCTGTAAAAGATCTGGGAATTGTAACACGGGGGCAATGCACAACATATCCTTTAGCGAGTTGAGAGACTCTGCTATTCTTTTGTTTCATTCGAATGGTATCTCTTTCTTTAGTAATTTAGTCAAGAGTTTTAAAATGTATGCAAATCCCTTGATAAAGCGACGATAATAACCTGCTAGTCCGAGGATCTGACGGATATTTTTTAAATGTTTGGGCTGGGGAAAATTTCTTACGGCTTCTAATTCGTTCAGGTCGGGGCGCAATCTTTCCTCGCTAAGCATATAGCCAAGATATGTGACTTCGTGCCTTAAAAACTCGCATTTATAGATTTGCAGTTTCAAATCTGCTTGTTTCAAACGCTGCATTAAAGCGGTAATCTTCATGTCGTGTCAAGATAAACAAAAAGACTCACGCCTTGTAGTCTCTTTAAGAGTTTATCCATTAGCCGTTAGAAGGTGGCGGGCGCATTTTTTAATCCAAACGGTATTCGTACAAATTCATAACGGCTGAATGGTGTGCTGAAAGCCGTCTTGTGTGCATCTTTCAGGTCCATCTTTATTTGATGAAATCCTGACGCCAAGTCGAGCACAGTATAGTATTTGGCTGGTCCTACTTGATCGAATAACTCTTCGATATTAGGAAGTGGATACGAATCGCCTATTGTTTTTTCGTTCAAGGCCCGAAAATCTAATACTATCCGCCATCTAGGGCGGCCTTGTGAGTCTGGTTTCTTGGGCACGGCCCAGATCGGGACGTTGTGGGGTGAATTGGAGTTTTTTACGATCCGTGCCTTTAGTAGGTCATTCACCTCTCGGTTTATTTCGTCTTTTAACGAATGCGGAAAGCGATACTGTTCGGCGTGGACTGGGTTATTGTCAGTCGTAGAGATTTCGTGCGTAATAAGGTCTCTACCCGGGAGATCGTCTTCAGGTAGGTAGAACGTGTCTCTATTGTTCTTGACTAATTCGGTAACATATGCTTTCTCTTATTCAGTCAGGTGGTCCATACGTAGGTAGTCTTCAATGGTTTCTTTGAGTTCGGGATCTTCGCGAGACCCAGGGTCTCCAAAGTCAGCGGTCGACTCGAGCTGATAGTCTAAATCGATAGCTAGCTTGTTATCGGAAGTCAGATGACTGTTCCTCAGCTACATTACTATCGTGATCTTCGTCCTTCACGATTTCTAAGATATTCCCCTCTTTGTTGTCTGTGCTGTCGAGTGCATTTCCGATCTCGAAGGATTGCGTCATCCCATTACACGTCATCATGCGGTTGGGGTAGTCAAGATGTACTTTGTTTTTGCGCAGAAAATCACAGCCTAATATTCCTTCCCCTGGGATATACACGTCGTCTTTTATGACATTGAATTTTATCATACTTCCTAGCAATGAGATCTCTATCATTCCCCAGGTGGGTATGATTTTTTTCCCAATTCCTCTCAGATTGTAACTTTCCGTCGTATTAATTTCTCCTTCGCGTGGTAATAGGCTTGATTTTATAAGGTTTATTTCGGATCCCCAGTCGATCAACACTTGCCCTTCCGTGAAGGTCAGTGGATTTAGTATTTTACCTGAGGGCAGTCCAGTTTTTGTTCCGCTCGTGATATTGTGCAAGTTCTTGATCAGGTGCGGGTAATCTTCATCGTCTCAGAGTATTTTGATGCGTTTATCGTTTACTAGTATCGTATCGTCGTTGAAGTCCATGACTTTAGTGGTTTCGAAAAAATTCCCACCTAATACTTCGTCAAAAGGGATTGGAAAATCATTATGCACTATGATAAATTCGATTATCGTTTCTCCGATCTTTACCTTTGCTTTCCCCAAACCTTGTTCTATTTCGCCTCCAAAGCCTTGTAGCGTAAATTTGTCTAGGATCTTAAGATATTTGTGATCCGGCAGAACGCGTACTTCTAATACATTAACCTTTGATCCCGTATCGATCATGTGGGTGCTGGAGAACCTATTTTGGAGGAAGCTGAGGCTTACGAACGGTACATTTTTACAAGTTTTTTATGGCGATAACTCTTAACTGAAATCTTTCAGTTCTTTTGGGAGAGCTGAGCGCGCTTGAGTTCGTAGGGCCTGCCTGATGGCACTCTGATGTGGGACTCCTCTCGTTTTTGCCTGGTTATATCTATTTTTCCTGCACTCGGTGAATGCGTGTCCTATTATATGGCAATAGCTACAAATTGGTACATTGGTCACATTGGGGGGTCTTTTTTGGGCAGCAGACTGCTGCAGTATGGCCGAGCATGTCGTATTTGTAACAGCGTATCTCTGCCCTAGGCGTATTGTTGGTGCGCGTAAAGCAGTTCAATGCTGAGTGCCCTGGCTTATTACATAGTTGACAGGCGTCGACCGCGCGCTTGTTTTTATTACACTGCACTGCTGTATGTCCTCTTTGCCCACATATTTGGCATTTAGTATCATTGTTGCTGAAATTGGCAGTATGTCCTGGCTTTGCGCAAATTTAGCAGGTTTCCGCTTTGAAAAAACAGGTTTCTTCCGAGTGTCCAGATTTTTTACAAAAGCGGCATACTGCTGACCTCTTTACCCGCGCCTCGTATCTTGTGTCTATCATTCTTTTCAGATCTGGTTTCGCAACCTCTTCGCTTGCGTAGAAGAATCTTTTTTTATGGGCTTGCTGTTTATCGCCAAGGGCTGTTTTAGAGGCGATTTGCATTTTGGCCAGTATTGCGTTCTTTACGATGTCTGAGATGTTGTTTGTCTCCTTCATTCTATTCTCTATTTCTGGTTTTACACCTTGCTTGAAACACTATTATGTGTGCTTCTGTTTGTGCTCTGAATTCGGGATTGAGGGCACCGTTAGCTATTTTATGAGTTTCGTTAATCTGTGCTCCTGAATCTCTCATGCGGTTTGCGAAAGCGATGATGTTTTTATTGTCTCGCTGGTATTCGTTTTCGAGTTTTCCCAGCAGCTGTTGCTCAGTTTTAGTACTGGCGCATATATCCTTGAAAAAATCTTTTAAAGATTCAACCGTCGGGAATGATAACCCAAGAATCGCGGCGCGAGCTTCCCCTTTTATTCTACTTCTGATAAGTCTTACTGAGTTTGGTTCATCGTAGGGCTTGAGTATTTCTTTGGCTTCGTTGCAACCTTCTAAAAATTGGCTCAATGAGATATTTTTCCCATTGAATTCGGGGACTACACTGAGGGCGTCTTTTAGAGATATCGGGAAGATCGATTTTTGGTCTTCATCTTCCATCCTTCTCCTGTTAGGTCCGGGTAAATTTCTTCTTGACTCAGTCATTTTCGATTCTGCTATGTTTTTAACGTTTTGCTTTTTCGACTGTTCTGGAATTAGAGTTCTTGGAAGAGATACGCCACGGCTTATATCCGACCAAGGAGAACGCGACACGAGTGGCTTGCTATAGAAAGGATCTATATCTTGTTTACTTCTCGCGACCTGTTGTCTCGTTTGCCTCTTATCCGTCATCGGTTGTACTTCGTAGGCTATACAATTCTTTCTCTCTTTTTTTTTTTTTTTTTTTTTTTTTTTTTTTTTTTTTTTTTTTTTTTTTTTTTTTTTTTTTGATGAAGCGAAGGAATAAGCGAATTTTAGTAATAAGAAAAGTTTATTTAAGGAAAAATTAATGCAAAAGATCAGAGGCAAAAGAAATAACTAGTTTGTTTAAAGCTAGAGTGATTTTTCTTTTTTTTTTTATTCTGATAAAAATTTTCTCAGTACAAAACGTCGTTTTGGGTCTACGTTATTTATATTCTTTTTTATTTCCTCTTCCTCTGAGTTTGCCTACCTTTTTTTCGGAATTTTGTAGTTCTGTGTCACCGCGTGGATGCAGGTGGTGCAATGGGCCGGGAATTCGCCGTGCCGACAGCGCAAAAATTCAATCATCTCGTCCAAGGTCAGGAGGGGCATTGGAGGTTCGGTTTGTTTGGCGTTGAACGCCTCCAACCTTTGGATGCGTTCAGCACGCTTTTCCTCATAAAACTTCTCTGGAATTCAACGCTGTTGGTGTGCTTCTTTAAGCGCTCGGAAGTAGCTTTTCCGCTGCCGCGAATTGGCGTTCTTATTCAGGGGAGGCGGTTTCTTCTGCTCGACCTCTACGTAATCTGCGGTAAAATATAATAGATTTTCCGGGGGCTCTTAGTTCAATTTCCTGTGATTTAGTGAGATTATCTACAGTAATATATATGTTTTATTGATTATTTGTTTACTATATTGTGCGTAATTTTCCTTTTCTCTACGCGTGGGGCAAATACCACTATAAATGTTTAATTATTTTATTATTTGTCTTATTTGTTTTTAATTTATTTATTTCCTCAGTTTATTTATTACTTATTTATTTATTTATTTAGTTATTCGTCTTATCATTCATTACTTCGATTTTAAGGATATTCTATTTTATTTTGTTAATTTTATTTACTTGTTCGCTTACTTTATTACCTTTTTCTTCATTTGTTTGATCATTTACTTTTTCTTAATATTCAATATTTACTTAATTCATTAATAATTTATTTTTTGCACTTTTATGTATTTATTACTTTTCTTTATTTTAATTTCGTATATTTTTTCTCATTTATTTTATTTCATATTATTCATTTCTTAATTTCTTTTTTGTTTCATTTATTTCATTATTCATTCATTTATTTCATTTTGTTTGCTTATGACATTTCATGTTATTTCATTTTATTATTTTATTCACTTCTTTATCTTATTTTTTCATCATTTATCATTTCTTTATTTATTCGCTTATTTTATTATTTATTTATCGCTCTAATTCATTATTTCATAATATCTTTCTTTAATGATTTATCATTTATCATTGTGTAATTCTTTGTTTTATGTTATCTCATTTATTTACCTCTCTTTTTTATTTAATTCCTATTCTATTTTCTGTTATTTACTTCACAAAATTTTTTTATTTAAAAAATTACAGACTTATCACTTTATTTATTATTTTATTTATTATTTATTCATATTTTATTTGTTTTAATTTGTTTATTTTGTCTTTTTTATCATTTACTTATTCAATTATTGTCATTTATTTTTATCTTTCTTCTAGTTACTTTTTGTTTATTTATCCATCTACTTATTTATTTGTCTTTCTTCTTTTACTTATATAATTATTTTGTTTATTTATTTATTATTCAATTATAGTTTTTTTTTTATTCGCGATTACTCGCTTTTTACCGAATTTATTTCTTTGTGCAATGTTATATATTATATTGAAAAGAAATATAATAAAAGGAAAGAAAAAAAAATGTAGCTTTTTCCTCTGAGGTAAGAAAAATCAATTTTTCCTTTTTTTCTTTTTTTCACCACTAAAATCCCTTCGAAGCCTCCAAAAATATTTGTAACGTCGGTTGCGAAGTCACCATGCGTTAATTTAAGTAACGCAAACTCGTAGTTGCCTTTTTTTGAGCCTAAGCAGCCAAGCTTACATGCTCGGAATGGCGGAAGAGATTCGAAGCTTGATCTTTTCTTTCTTTTGAGAATGTGGTGGTGTAGTTCGGGACTGAACGCACGTCTGGGCTGAAACTCAGGCCAGCTACGCCGCTTTGGATAAGGACCTAACCGATATGATATTAGGTTAAAGGTAAATAGCCGAAACTCATGCTAAGTCAACCTTTGGGAGGATATAGAATAGATAAGAGTATAGAGAAGAAAAAGAAAAAAAATATACCATACAAAAGTTAAATTCAAACTCACTGTTTATTGATTTTGTATTTTGCAGTGACAAATCCTCTCTCTCCCTCTCTTCCTCTCTCCCTCCCTCCCTCCCTCCCTCCCTCCCTCCCTCCCTCCCTCCCTCCCTCCCTCCCTCCCTCCCTCCCTCCCTCCCTCCCTCCCTCTCTCGATCGTCGAAAGCTGCGTGTTTATCACTCGAATCATCGAATAAATCAGTCAGCATGGAAAATGGTATGCCCGCTTGGGTTGCGCAATAGAATGCAACTCAATTCCAGCCGTTTAGAGAGTCTGTGAACTCACAGCTTGCATCCATCTACGTGATTAAATTACATAATGATTTTTAGATAAAGATTGATTATTTAAATAATAAAAAAAAAAGATTGCTTCTACGGGCACGTGTGTTTTATTATTAAAAAAAAAAAGAAATAATTGTAGAATAATAGTTTGAATAATCATTCTTTAGACGTTATAATTTTTAATTAATGGACTGTTGAAGAAGTACTTATTTGGTTTACTTTATTTTCAAAGAGTTATTTAATAGATACACGACTCGCTAATGCAATTGTAAATTAATATTGGAATTACCAGTAATAATATGAAAATAATTGTTCTGTAGGAAGTTAATCAAAGAATTAATTTGAATTACAAAACGCCAATATTCTTATAAAAACGCATGCCGCAGACAGCTATTAAAGATATATAAAATAGTATGATAATAATAAATATTCACTGTAAAATAGTGACATAATAATAAATAGAATAGGAGAATTGTCGCTGTATAAATTAAAATTTAACTAGAGAAATGTTTTTAAAATAGATGCATGTAACAGCTGAACATTGGCCTATTAATTAAAATTAATTATATATTTTAAAAAAATTTTTATCTAACTAATTAATAATTTATAAAAATAATTATTATGAGGGTTTTGCAAGAGGAATTCGTGACATTCCAGGTTATTGCGCGATGTCCTAAATCACGCTATTGATGCTTATTTAAGAAAGAATTACTTTGCGAAAATTTGTATGTCGAATGTCAATGAAATTCGTATTGACCGATTTAGAAAGGAGAACATAATTTTTAGCTGTAGTATGCATGATTTTGATTACTTGTATGTGATTCTTTGTAAAAAAAATTGCATCGTAGTCAAATCAAGTTTAACGAGAGCGGCTATTCAACTCTCGGTTTGAGTTTAGGTTAGTTTTTACAACGGTCTATGTCAGTGGAGAGTACATCGCGTAAGTTGTGCAGGGGCTTTATCGTGGTAGGAAAGGCAGAGAAGAAACTTATCGGCTGACGCAAGAAAAGAAACGGAGTTTGTGTACCGACGTTACAGTCATATTCCAATGTAATAGTACTTTCAAGTTTTCAGCTTTATTTAGTTTAAAATATAAATGTAAGCATTTAATTAAACAGAAGAAATTCTTAAATTATTTCACATATAAATTAGGAGTATTAAAAGTTTATAGGTTTCATAAAATTTTAAAATAATTTAATAATATTTATAAATAGTATATAGACAAAAACTTTATTACTTACCAATGTCATTAACAAATTTTAATTTATTAGTTACAGAATGATTGTAAGGTAAGATCCATGATTTAATTTTTAAATTTGTTATTCTAGGTCGTACTATAGGCATGATAAGCGCCTTTTTGGGCTTAGTAGTAGGTTCCTTCATATAGTCAGTTCTATTTAAAAATTGTTTTTCTTGAATGAATATATTTTGTAAATCACATTTACAATTATTAATAAATGCTTTTGCATGTTGAGAATAATCTAAAATGCAAATGTGTATTATCAAAAACAAAATGAAAGAAAAAAAAAAAAAAAAATTTAAGAGGCGTATAGTAATCTTACTTGAATCCGAATTATTATCTGTCATCTCAAAAAAGCTAGCTTTCATTAACTGCAGAGTGTGAGCTTTAGTACCACCAAAACGTGCATGCAATGAAGTAGGACTATATGCAGATTGTTTTGAGCTGCTATCTATTATTTGTAAATTAATAAAGATAAATGTAATTCAACTTAACTTTTTAATAAAATTTCTATAAATTATACTTACAGTTTGTTTGACAAGATACATTATAAAAAGAAATATTAGTTTCTTTTAATTCAGAATTGTTCAATTCAATATTATATTTGTCTACAGAATTATTTTCTTTTCTTGAACCCTTTTTTAAGCTTTGAACATAAAAATTTTTGTCTGATTTTAAACCTGCATTAGTATTTTTTTCATTATCATCATCATCAGAATCACTTAAGCCATATTTAGAAAAATGATCAACCTTAAAAACCCAAGAACCTGTTTCAGGTCTATATTCTAAAAATTTCGTATCATGCTTTGCTGATACTCTTCGTAACTTTCCTTCGTAATCCATGTCAATTAAACGTTTAGGATCGGTAATAGGTTCATGATTAGATTTATCATGTGGCCATACACGATCCAATGTTATTTGAGCCTTACGATTCAGACCTTGTCCAATTGGAGGTTTCGTACTGTCATCAGGATATATAATGACTTCTTTGTGACGAAAATGGACTGAAAAATTTTTTATGATTGATAAATTGAAGTTATGTCACATGCATTTAGTGTTTATAAGAAAAAAATTAATTACTTTTAATGTTTAAATAAAAATTAAAATATTAATAAGAAAAAAAGTCAGTTTTGCATATCGATTGAGAATATCAATTAATTTTATATTATGAAAAATTAATAAAAAAAATTCGTCCAAAAATCTTCATCGTAGTAGTGCCGGTTAACGATTGCACAAGTCTTCATCTAAGTGAATAGGAAGGACTTACGAAGTTCAGCAGAGCTGAGTGGATCCTCCTTTAGGTGTTCTAAGGCTGAAGAGGAGAGCAGTGTAAGAAAGTAAAGATTGATTATTGAAACTCAAATACTCGCGTATTTATACAATTAAAAAAAAAAAAAATTCTAATATTGTCCGATTAGACCAAAAATGTAAAAGGTAAAGGAGCATAAGCAAAATTGTTTCGGTATCTATGAAGGGACTCTAATGGCTAATACCAGTAGTTTATAAAAAAACGTAAAAAGCACAAAAAGTACTAAAAAGAACAAAAGAAATTGCTATTAATAATTGCACGAGAAATTGTACGACACTAATTAATCAAGTCTTATGTATTGTTAAAAAGACACAAATGCAAAAAAATTCTGAAAAGTTTTATTTAAGTCAAAAAAGAATCCGACTATTTAGTAAAAATTGTCAAATTTACCTTTGCGAAATCGATTTTCCTTAACGGGTTACCCCCACTTGCGACTTTGAAAAAATCGATTTTTTGTTAATTGCATTTTTTTGAAGTATAAGTATCTGAGAATATGACCTGGAAATTTCAAGTCGATCCGAACAAAATTGACTGAGATATGAGCGTTGAAAGAGAAGAATCCGTTGTGTAAACAACCGGCTACTTTAAACTATAAACGCGTTTTTCTCGAAATGGCATTTCTGAAGTCGGTGACCAAGATTACTCGAACACTAATAAACCGATCTTCTTGAAATTTTGCAGGCTTATTTAATACATAAAAATGTAGTCTTTAATCGTTCGATTTTTTGTTTAAAAAAAAATGGCCGTTTTTTTTCGTTAAAATCGAACCATTAACTTTGACTGTCCGCCATTTTGTGAAAAATAAATATTTTTTCAAATCCTTCGATTAAAGACTAGTTTATACTTATATCTAACTAAATCTATCCACATTTTTTGTTTCAAATGATCCACTTCGTCGCAATGTTGGTCACCGCAAACCGTATAAATCAAAACACTATTTCATTGGCGGCCATTTGCCATTTAACAATGTAATATTTTGCAATAAAAAAATTACTGAAAGTTCTTCAAAATGTATTCTTTAAAATAATATAATAATCGTTTAAAAAAGTTCTGTAGTTTTCTTTAAAAAAATTCATGAAAAAGGCCTTTTTTGTTGAGCTACAACTGGGGGTAACCCCTTAAACGCTCTAACTTCTAAACAAATATAAGAAAACAAATTTTAAATAAAAATAAATTTTAAAAGTAAAAGAAAAAGATTCTATAGAAACATCGATCTCCACGCGGTAAAAATCAGTCAATACATTACGTAAACAATGGCAAAAGATTTTTAGTAAAAAGTAAGACATATATATACATATAGATATAATAATTGTTTTGAATCGGTAAGGTAATATAAACTGGGTGTTGAAGTTGCAAACTAATATGTAATAAAGACGAGATTTTCGTTAAAAAAAATAATCCTATAAAAAAAATCTTTTCACTTACAATTAAAATTTCCGATTAAAAAATCAAAAAAATTTGAAATTTTATTAAGGATTCTAGATCTTCGTAAATTTCAGATGAGTTAAACTAACCAAAAAGATACTTCTTTTTTGAAAACAAGGAACAACTCTATATCTTTCGGACGATTCGGAGCTATAGACATGTGCAAGCAACGCTCGCACATTTATGGGCTTTTATGGGCAGTATAAAATAAAACTTTCCATTTTTTTTTTTTTTAGTAGACGGAATAATATAGGTCTATGGTATTGCCCTCCAGCGGTAGGACGTGTTAAGTCATTCCGCATATTAAAATTCAATTTTAAAGATTTTAATAAATAGATACAAAGTTTTTGTAGCAAAATAAACATTAAAATTTTTATTTACAATAATTGGAATAGTACTATATTTGAATAAAGTAATGATATTATAATATTAAGTGAGCAACTAAGTTCTCGCTGTTTTTCTTGATGAAAATGCAACTCTATTGTGAAAAATTAGTTACAAATGAATTATTTGAAGTATTGTCCATCCCTAGCTACAACTTTTTCTCGTCTTTTTGGCAGCTTGAATGCCGTTATGGTTAAAGTGTACGTCTTTTGAAGCTATCCATGAATCAAGCCAATTTTTGATATCTTTATATGAGCGGAATTTCTGATCAGCCAGACCATGTGCTATCGAAGGGAACAAGTAATAATCGGAAGGCACAATATCTGAGGAATATGGCAGGTGGGATAAGGCTTCTCATTTCCAGAGCGTTTCCAAGTAGGTTTTAACGGTTCCGGAAAAGTAAGGCCGAGCGTTGTCGTGCAGCAGAATCACTTATTTGTGCCTCTGCTCGTATTGTGGCCGTTTTTCGTATAGTGCTTAGCTCAATCGCATCAATTGAATTTAATACCATTGCCCAATGATAGTTGTTTCGTTTCAACAGCTCATAATAAATAACACTGACCTGGTCCCACCTAATATACAGCATGATCTTCGCAGCGTAAATATTGGGCCGAGCCGACGACGTAGAAGCATGACCAGGCAGTCTACAAGACTTTCTTCTCTTTGGGTTATTATAATAAATTCATTTTTCATCACTTGTTACGATGTGATAAATACACCCTTCCTTTTTTGCCGCTGAAGCAGTTGTTTACAGGCGTAAAAACGACGCTTAACGTCCCTTGGCTTCAAATCATAAGGAACCCAAGTTCCCTGCTTCTGAATCATTCCCAACGTATGCAACCGCTTGGAAATGATTTGTCGGGTAACTCTTAATACTGAAGCAAGCTTATTTACTATTTGGCATGGATCCTCGTCAAACAATGCCTCCAATTCAGCGTCTCCGAAGGTTTTTGGCCTTCCTTTGCGCGGACGGTTGTCAGTATCGAAATCACCATCTTTGTTGTTTAACTTAGAACAGCGTTTCCGTGAACGTTTTGAATCTCTCGATGTGCTCCAGCAGCCGTTTCCTTCGAATAAAAAAAAAAGTAATACTTCCCGCAAATGACGATTATTTGGCACAAAATAAGACATATTCACACAACCAAAAGTATATGACGCCAAAACAAAATTACTAATGTGTCAAAGCGATTTGTTTACCATATGACTAAGCTTGCTTCATGACGTTTTGGATATCAAAATCGCAAGCACTTACTGCTGGAGCCATCTATTGACAAACAGCGGGAACTTAGTTGCGGACTTAATATATTATATAATTATATAAATAAAATCTATTTCTAATAGTGCAACACCATAAGCTATTTACAGCAGTAATTGAAAGTGGAAGGATTTAATCTTTAGAGGGCTAGAATGACGCATACATGTCTCAGAAAATAAACTATTGGAAAAAACATTTTTTGAAGTAAATAATTATAAAAAAATAATTCATAATATTGAAGAGCAGTTTCGGAATCTGAAATAAATTTCCTCAAAAATACCGTAGCGTTATTTATGAAGAAAAATTTTTCTTTAACCCTTATATTAACTTGGAAAAGGTTAACAAAAGTCACTTTTTCTGTTGTTTTGGAATATCGACCGCATCTTTGCTAATTTTGATGAAACCGTTAATGTTTTTAAGCATTCTTCGATCTCAATGTACCCCCAATAGCTTTGTGAAGTTTCGGATCGATTCATCGAACGGTTCCTCCGGACCAATTGATCAAAATTTCCGAAAAAATTAAAAGAGCAAGATTTATGTTTTTAAGGACCTTGTAATCATCTTAAAAATGAAAAAAATTAACTGTTTTCGACTTTTCCCGCAATTGCTCATCTCTCACTTTTTGAATTTGGAAACAATAAAAAAATTTTTTTTTAATTTTTTGAAAAATTTTTTTTTTGCTTAAATTTTAATAGTTTTTGTCAACCGCCGTCATTTGCATTACCTAAAGCATACCACGTAGAGGTTGCATGTTCGGATTTACGCTTAGGTGTGTGTGTGTTTGGGTGCGTGCGTGCGTGCGTGCGTGCGTGCGTGTGTGTGGGTGTGTTTTAGTCACGAGTATTACCACCGCAACTCCGAATTACTGCTTGCAGTCTTTCACGCATATTCATGATACAATTTTGGATCATCAACAAGGAATCATCCGCCAAATTGCAATCAAAGCCCGTTCGAGTGCAGTAAAATTTTGTAAATTTGGGTAATCGTTTTGCAATCGACGGCCCATGATATCCCAGACGTGCTCAATGGGATATAAATTAGGACTCATTGCAGAATGCCTTAATAGTGTTATGTCATGTCTCTCAAAAAATTGACGGGTAATGTTCGCGGTATGAGGGCGAGTTATCCTGCATAAAAATGAATCCTTGCGTGTTTTGTCGTAGCGGTAAGACAACAGGCCTCAAGATCTAGTCAATGTAGCACCTAGCGTTAAGGTTTTCGCTAAAAATAACTAAACGAGTTCGCGATGACTGCGAAACTCCAGCCCAAACCATCACTGATCCTCCGTTGTAAGCTGCAACGGGACGGAGAAAGTTTTGCGAAAAACGCTCTCTCTGACGACGCTAAACTCGAGGTCTTCTATCGTCACCGTGCAGACAAAACCGAGACTCATCTGAGAACAGGACATTACTTCATAGCCTCATGTTCCAGTTAACGTGTAGATGAGCATACGCTAATCGAGCTCTGCGATGTGTAGGTGTTAACATTGGCACACGAACAGCCCTTCTAGATCGCACTCCAACTTCACGAAGACGGTTGCGAACCATTGACCTTGTAATGTTTCGCGGCCGCCGTCGTTGTTGCTGTCGACGATTTGGAAAGTGCTGCGCAACAACGTTCGCAGGAACGAAAGGTTCTTGACGAACACGTCGAACAATGGCGTGATCGTCCCAAAGAGTCGTTACTCAGTGTGAACCTTTCCAGCTCGTCTCTCAAATCCATTAGTTTCCAGGAAACGGTTGTAGACACGAAACACGACTGACGAACTAACGCCCAGTCTATCGCCGACCTTCCAATAATTGTACCCCTCCTGAACATGAGTCACGGGCTGCGCGACTTGCGATACAGTTAAATGTCGCCTAGGCATGATAAAAAAATTGAAAAAATTGAACTATACAAAAACTTTTAGATGATTTGTTTTTAACAATGTGGAAAAAAATTTAGTTTTGAAAAAAGGTGTCTGATGGCTTTTTTAACAAAAGAAAATTAGTTTAAAAAAAAACTGTTTTTTCTAACGCTTGTAAGCTTTGCAGATAAGGTACAGAATTTACTGCCCAAAATTTCGTAGAACGAGTACTCGGTATACCTTGGAGGTATTAACTCATGATTAATTTAATTGATTTTTAATTCGAAAATTAAAATACAAAATGAATTAAGAATTTCAGAAATAAATCATTAATTTTTTTTTTCTTAAAAAATAATCGTTGAAAAAAAAAATTTTAGAAAAAAAAGTTTTTTTCAAATTTTTTTTTTTGAAAATTTTTTTTTGTTTCTAAATTCAAGAAGTGAGAGATGAGCAATTGCGGGAAAAGTCGAAAACAGTTAATTTTTTTCATTTTTAAGATGATTACAAGGTCCTTAAAAACATAAATCTTGCTCTTTTAATTTTTTCGGAAATTTTGATCAATTGGTCCGGAGGAACCGTTCGATGAATCGATCCAAAACTTCACAAAGCTATTGGGGGTACATTGAGATCGAAGAATGCTTAAAAACATTAACGGTTTCATCAAAATTAGCAAAGATGCGGTCGATATTCAAAAACAACAGAAAAAGTGACTTTTTTTAACCTTTTCCAAGTGAATCTAAGAGTTGAAAAAAAATTTTTCTTCCTAAATAACGCTATGGTGTTTTTGAGCAAATTTATTCCATATTCCGAAACTGCCCTTCAATTTTTTGTCCGTTCATTGGTTGCTGAGATATCAATCAAGACAAAAGGATCCTTTTGCATTCGAAGTCGGATATCTCCGAAAGAAATCAATGAAGTAGAAAATTAGAAAAAGAAAATTAAAGATAAATAAACAGGCTATCTGCTCTGCATGATGGTTTAGTTAAAAAAATTTTTCTGAGCCCGTGGACTGAGAAAAATATCGCAAAAAATTTGCAAAATTTTTTTATCGTGCTATTATTTCAGAGTATTTAACAACCGTAGCTTCTAAAAAGTTTTGGCCATAAGATCTCGTAACTATTGTAGAATCTTAGAGCTTCAAAATGCTTTTTCTAAAATCACGATACGACCATTTTTCACTGAGATACAGCCCGTCAAAAATTACCAAAAATTTAAAATTTCTTTTCGCTCCTTTAATTTTTGCTGAAACTGTATTTTGAGGGTCAAACAGTTTTAATTTTACAATATCGATCCCGGAATTACAATTAGAGATCCAAGAAAAGCCTATGTATACCTTTCCATGCATACACAATATTTTTTTGCAATTTAAAAAAATTTAAAACAGAACATTACAGTCCCGGGTCGGAAGGACGCATACATTCTTCCAGGTCTGGCTCGTAAACATTCAGCATTATTTTGGGTCTAAGTTGGGAACCTCCAATCACTTTTTCATGCGAATAATGAGTTTCACAAATTTCTAAAATCCCGGCCTTCTAAGGATTAATAAGCTTTTTAATGGTTTTATCGTATAAAATAAGAATACTAATTATAAAAAATTTGTCATTTTTAGTTGTGTACTTTATCGTCTACATGCAACTAGAGCCACCTATTCTTCCATATTTTCTTCACTTATATAAAGGAAGTTCGAAGATTTCAAGCCAACGATTTAAACGAAACAAGAGCGCGATACATAAAGCGAATCAAAAATTTATTAAGGACTAATCCCTGGCAATACAGTGTTCAACCTCTGCTAGTAATGCGTCATGTCAACAAAACGCCACCTCCTAACTCATCGATCTTCGGCGGTGTTGCAACAGCGTCTTTGAATTTTGTGATGTAGCAGATTGCCGCTTTCAAGAAACTCACTAGTGTTGTCTTTGTCTGATTTAATGACGATGTCACCAGTTACACTTAACGTAACAAATATTAGGATCAGCGTTGAAAACCACTTAAGATCATTAAATATGAGCGCTTTTAGCGAAAAGATGATGATTTCTAGCATCGCAGGCTTCACGCAAAATATCTCTATCAACATTAGCTTCGAAATTAAGTTAACAATTAAAAATTATTATTGTTTTTAGAAGATCTGATAAGTATCATCTAACTTTTCCAGTTGTGAAGCACACAATTCAGGACCTGTAAGAAGATACAAATTATACTCCATCTTTGTATATGATGGCATAAATAGTCATGCTAAAAGATAGGATGGCAGTAGTCAAACGAAATTCAAGGTGGCGGATCCAAGATGATGGCCTTAACCCCTAAGTTGATAAGCGAAATTTGGAAATAAATGCCCAGTTTGAGCGGCTGGACCGATTCTTATAAAACCATATACGTATTGTAGTTAAATACGAATCTGTTGTCAGATTTCCAAAATTCGAAATAACGGATCTATTAGGATGTAAAAATATTTGCAAAAATTTCCTATTTGTATGAAAATTACAGTATATTGTACAGAATTTTTAAGGCCACAGAAACGCAGCATTGTTTAAATTCTGAAGAATACTACTATTGGGTTGTTCGATAATTAATGTCGCTTTTTTCTCATAGATGGCATGAACTGCATATTTCATGCAGTAGCGGTTGCGTAAGGTATATTATTATGTACTATTATAAAGGTTAGGCTGTACACTATCTTCTGTCAAAAACTGAGCGTCATTAGTAAATAACAAGTTGGTTAAAAATTAAGTTAAAAATGGACAATCAAAGTGAGCATTATCGGCATATTTTATTGTTTTACTTCCAGAAGTGCAAAAATGCGGTGCAAGCTCGGAAGAAATTGTGTGAAGTTTATGGTGAGGACTACCTTACTGAACGCCAGTGTCAGCGTTGGTTTGCGCGCTTTTGTACTGGAAATTTTAATGTGCAAGATGTACCACATACTGGTCGTCCAACCACTACTGATTACGACAAAATAAAGGCGTTAATCAAAACTAACTGGCATATGACAACTTGAGAGATAGCAGAGAAGCTCGGCATATCGAATTCAACCGTTTACTTGCACTTACAACAGCTTGGTTACGTAAACAAACTCGATGTTTGGGTTCCTTACAAATGGAAGGAAATCCACCTCACCAAACACATTAACATATGCGACTCTTTGCTGAATCGTAACGAAAACGACCCATTTTTAAAAAGAATCATAACGGATGATGAAACATGGATTGTGTACGATAATGTAGTTCGAGAACGATCATGGATCAAGCAAAATAAGCCCCCACATCGACATCCAAAGCCAATATTTACCAAAAGAAGATTATGCTTTCCGTGTGGTGAGATTACAAGGGTATAGTCTACTTTGAGCTGCTTCCAAGAGACCAAACTATTGATACAAATGTCTACTGTCGTCAACTATCGAAATTGAACGAAGCAATCAAGAAAAAACACCCTGAACTGGCCAATCGTAAAAGTGCGATATTCCATCATGATAACGCCAGACCTCACACCTCTTTGATAATCCGTCAAAAATTAATGGAGTTCAACTGGGAACTGATGTCACATCCACCCTATAGCCCTGATTTAGCACCATCAGACTATCATTTGTTTCGCTCCCTTAAAACCCATTTGAATGGTAAAACTTTCGATTCCGATCAGGCTGTTAAAAATTAATTGGATCAGTTCTTCGCTTCTAAAAACCAAGGTTTCATCGAACATGGAATTTTTCAACTTACCGCAAGATGGCAAAAGGTTATCCAACAAAACGGGCAATATATCATTGATTAATGTTTGTTGTTAATATAAATAATTTTACTTTAAAAAACATGAAAAAAAACGACATTAATTATCGAACAACCCAATACATTAACTGTTTTTTGATTATTCATAAATACAAACAAAAATTTATTAAAAAAGCGGACGAAAAAAAATAAAAATACTAAAAAACCAGTAAATTTGTGATACTGTAAAGTCATGAATCTATAAATAAAAAAAAAAAAAATAAAACGTAATTCAGAGTGATTACTTTATTAATTAACTATTAAACAATTACTCTGATCAACAATAAATTTGCATAAAGTTGATAAAATTTTTTTATTCTGTTTTTATTGTCATAAATATGAACAACGAATAATTGCTTACAAAATTAAGTTTTTTGTTTCGTACACTACAATACTTTAGGAATAATGTAATGATATTTTTATTGTACTACTATGATCAAAACATCAGACAAAAATATATTTTTTCTTCTTTATTTATTATTTAAATCTATTTCATTGCCTTTAAAGTAGTCTCCGCCCGATAAAATATACTTATGCTAACGTTTTACCCAATCCTCGAAACAGTCAGAAAAGTCCTTTTCCGAAATTGCCTTCAATTGACGCAGCGATTTACGTTTGATCTACTCAATAGAGTCAAAATGATGTCCCCGAAATGGTCTTTTGAGTTTATTAAACAGCCAGAAATCACACAGCGCTAAATCAGGCAAATACGGTGGTTGTGGGTCTATATGAGTTGAATTTTTGGCCAAAAAGTAGCAAATAATTAATGCGATGTGAGACAGTGCATTATCGTGATGCAGAAACTATGAGTTGTCGTGCCACAATTCCGACCTTTTTTTGTGAATGGCTTTACGCAAACGACGCATAACACTTAAATAATATTCCTTGTTAACAGTTAGGCCCGGTGGAAGAAATTCTCAATGCACAACACCACGATAATCGAAGAAAACTGTCAACATGACCTTGATTTTTGAATGACTTTGACGCGATCTTTTTGGTCTTGCTTCGCCTTTGGCACGATGTTCGCTCAATTGATCGGTTGTTTCTGGATCGTAGGCACAGATCCATGTCTCATCTCCCATAATAATACGTTCCATAAGGTTCTGGTAGACAAAAAGCCTCCCTTCCAACATTAACACGACGCTGTTTTGCAAAAAAATTAAGCATTTTTTAAACTAATCAGGATTTGACGCGTTTGAGACACAAATGATCTTTTAAAATTGCTTGAATGGATACAAATAAAATGCCAACTGTATCAACAAGGTCTTTGATTGTTAATCAACGATCTTTGAGCATAAGATTTCTGATTTCTTTGATGTATTTCTCATCAGTTGATGTCGATGGGCGTCCTGGATGCTCTTTGTCTTCGACGCTGTCTGCTTTTGAACTGTTTAGACCACTTGTAAACATTTCCGACAAAGACTGCTCACCGAAGGCCTCCTGTAACATTCTGAACGTTTCTGCACAAAAAATTTCATTACAAAGACAAAATTTAATGCAACTTATTTGCTCATTAAAATTTGACATTATAAAAATTGCCGAAATAACCTTTTTAATATTCACAAAAACGAGTGTCACTTGCAAACTAATAAATATATTTACATAAAATTTGACACAGATGTCTCTAACAGTGCTACCAACTTAAAAAAAAGAGTTTCGCCAAAACGATAGACCCGCGAAATTCAAATTAAAAATTCGTCTTACTTTTTGATTATAGTAGTACTTTATGGTACACGATATTATCTTTTTGAATACCTGGCGCGTAAAAAAAAAGCTGACAATTTTTCAACATGAAAACAGGCAGCATGCAATTGCCTATGCGAGAAGCATGAATTCACTAGATTAACGCCAAGAACGCTTAATGACTGAACTGCTATGTGCACAACGCTGATCAATTTCTTGTGTTAAATTGTCGATGAAATAAACGACCACGCACATACTACATGGGATTTTTGACACCCATCGAATTGGTTGAAACCAACTTTCTCGATAGTTGTCATCCATCAGATGAAAAGTCCTTATGAACACAATTCCTAAAAATACTTTTTAGAGAGGTGACAAGGATTGTAAGATTAAAATAAGGGAACCACCCCTACCCGACCCCACCGATTTTAATAATTTTTATACATGTTGTAATACTCAAAAAAATATTCAAAATGTATTTCTTTTTATCGGCTGACATCCACTTATAAAGGGTGAAATCCAACCCTGAAAACCACCTAAAAAAATTGTTTTTTTAATATATCTCTGCATCTAATAAATATTTTCAAATAAAATCAATGCCAAAATATTTCTTATAAGTAAGTGCTTCTACTGATATAACTTTAACACCAAAGGGTTGCAACCCCTTTTTCTATAGGGGTAAAGTTCTATTTTTTTTGCTATTTTGCGATTCAAAATCTGTTAAATAAGGTCAAGTGGGTTAAAAACTGCATTTATAATGAGAAAATAAGAAATTAAAATTGAAGTATTTCGGGGTTCTTTAAGAAAAAATGTTTTGGGGGTGTGTTACCCCTAAAAACCGTCTCTACCAAATCACAAGCAGGCTAACCCACCTAACCCTGGCCACAGTGTGTCTATTAATTATTTGTTTTGTTATATGTATCATATGACCAGCGAAATATATAAGATAACCAAGCTACCTCTAACCTCTAACCCCTAACCTCAAAAACCCAAAAAAAAACCCCTATCAAACCACAAGCAGGTGAACCCACGTAACCTTGGCCACAGCATGTTTATCTATTATTTTAATTAAATATATCCTACATCGCAAGCAAGCTATGTCCGCAGAAATCCGACCCTTGACCCCTAACCCGCCCAACCCCAAAAAATCTCCCCTACCAAACCGTAAGCAGGCTAACCCAACCAATCCCTACCACAGCATGTTAATTAATTATTTTTTCTGTTATTAAATATATCCCATATTACAAGCAAACTATATTAGCTAACCAAGCTACTCCTAACCCCTAGCCGTTCAAAATCCAAAAAACTACCCCTATCAAACCACAAGCAAGCTAATCCAGCTTAACCTGGAACCAGCGTGTTTTTTGATGATTTTTTTCTTTTAAATAAATATATCCTACATAATAAGCAATTTATGACAGCTAACCATTGTACCCTTGACCCAATGAATCCCTAAAGAACACCCTTACCAACGCACGAGCAGGCTACCGCCCTCAACCCTGACCAGAGCGGCGTTTATCGCTCATTTATTCTTGAAATAGTTGTCAAATCGAAACCTGGGATGAAAAAAGTCACGTCTGAAAATAAGCATCTAATATAATACGTTGTCTTATTATTTTCAAATGAACTTTATTAAAAATTATTCTTACAAAAGACTATATTTTTGACTCATATGTAAATTAAAATGTATTATTTGACGTAGTTTTCAGAGTAATGATAATCTTCAAAGAAGTGCTTGAAACATAATGACTTTTTATACCAACCACATCGTATTATTGCAACATTCTGACATCCTTCTACTTCGCAGTTGACATTACAAGATTCTCCAAAACTAAAATCAACAAGATTATCAGTTTTATCTGGTTTTTGAGTAATATAGCCGCTTTTATATCAGGAATATTTAAAAATATCCGTATATCTCGGTGAAGAAAACTAGTTATGTACCAGCAATTGTAATGTTATAATGTTATTTCTGACATGTAAATTCAAGTCATAATCCATCAGCATTACTTGATCTGAAAATTGCCTCACGGAATTGAAGACTCTTCTTTCAATTTACAATAATAACAAATAATAAATTATGCTGCCACTTCAAAAAATATGTTTCAAATTTAAGAAACTGAGCCTGCTACAGGATTGTTAGGGGTACCCACACAGCATGAATTAATTTTGAATTAATTCTGAATTAATTCATGATATTATGAAATTATTTTAGAATTAATTCTGTATTAATGCTACGTCTGCTTTTTGATTCCTTCAGAATAAGATCATAAAATAATTATAAAATAATTCCAAAATTATTCAGGAATCATTTCATAAAATAATTCTGTACTAACAGAATTTTATATATAAATATAAATATATATATATATGTATATATATATATATATATATATTGAGTGAAAAACTTTGCTTCCGCCGTTTTTTTCCGAAATTCGAGGCTTTATTGTAAAAAACTGGTTATACATTTATGATTCTAAGTATTGTCCATTGCTGGCCACTACTTTCTTCCATTTTTCGGGCAGCATACGAATCCCGCGTTAAAAAGACTGGTCATCTTTTGAATCAATCCACGAATCGATCCAATTTTTTACTTCTTCATAAGACCGGAAGTGCTGGTCAGCCAGGCCGTGTGCCATTGATCGAGACAAGTGATAGTCCGAAGAAACAACGTCTGGAGAATACGGCGGGTGGGGTAGGACTTCCCATTGCAAAGTTTCCAAGTATGTCTTGACCACTTTCGCAACATGGGGTCGAGCATTGTCATGCTGTAAAATCACTTTATCATGTCTCTCGTTGTATTGCGGCCGTTTGTCTTTCAATGCTCGGCTTAAACGCATTAATGGCGTTCGATAACAATCGCCTGTGATTGTATCAGTCGGTTTTCACAACTCATACACATTGTGTCCCATGAAAAACGGAACTTTTTTAAAATAAAGACAAAAACTCAATATTCCGGCAAATCTCATTTATTTTGTTCAAAATAGTCTCCTTCCGCATCAATACAACATTTTGCACGATCAATTAACATATCGAATGAGTTTTTGAGATCATTTTTATTTATCGACTTTAGCATGTCGGTCGTCGCTCTTTGGATGGCCTCTACGTCGGTATGACGTTTTCCTTTCATAGGCAAGTGCAATTTGGAGAACAAGTAGAAGTCGCACGGAGTCAAATCCGGAGAGTACGGTGAATGGTTGATGGTTTAAATGGAATTTTTGATCAAATAATCCGTGATAAAGTTCGATCGATGAGACGGGGCATTATCATGCAACAAACGCCAGCTCCTTTTTTCACGGCGTTGTGGCCGCACACGACGAATACGGCTGAGCACGTATTCATAACACCAAGATAAAACACAGCAGTAATCGTTTAACCAGGTGGAACGAATTCACGATGAATAATACCCTCCGAATCGTAGAAACAAATCAACATTGTCTTCACTTTTAACTTTTCAAGACGACTTTTTTTCGGATTGGGCTCGGTTAGGTGCTTCCATTCAGCACTTTGACGCTTGGTTTCCGGATCATATTGAAAACACCATGTCTCGTCACTAGTCACAATTGAATATTTCAAGTTTGGGTCCTTTTTTGACTCTTTAATCAAATCCTTACAATGTTGAATTTGGAGCAATTTTTCGTAGTCGGTCAATTTGTGTGGAACAAAGCGTGCACACACCTTCCGTAGATTCAAATGATCGGTCAAAATGCGATGAATTAAATTTTTGGACATATTGAATTCCATTTCCATGTATTGCAATGGAGATTTTGGCTCATTTTTTATAAATTCACGCACTTTTTCAACGTTACTAAGAGTAACCACGGTATTTGAAGGACCTGGATGTTCGTCGTCCTGAATGTCTTCACGACCTTCCTGAAACCGCTTATACCACTCATACACTCTGGTACGGGATAGACAATTATCGCCATAAACTTGTTTCAGCAAATTATGCGTCTCAGTAAAGGATTTACCGAGTTTAAAACAGAACTTAATATTTGCTCTTTGTTCGAAGTTCATTTTTCGACCGATGCCACAAACACACTGTCACTTTGAGCGCGATATTTTGGTTTCCATTGAACCAAATGTCATACAATTTTAACAGGATGTCAGTTAAGAATAGACCTTTCCATTGCTAACATCCACCAATAGGTGACGCCAATATAAATCGATGTTTTAAAAAAGTTCCGTTTTCCATGGGACACACTGTGTAACACACTACGCCGAGCTGGTTCCACCAAATACTAAGCATGACCTTGGAACCGTGAATATTCGGTTTGGCCGTCGATGTGGAAGCATGGCCGGGATATCCTCATGATTATCTGCGCTTGGGATTATCGTAGTGAACCCATTTTTCGTCCCCAGTCACAATGCGATGCAGAAATCCCTTCCGTCTTTGCCTTGCAAGCAGCTGTTCACAAACACACAAACGCCGTTCAACGTCTCTCGGCTTCAACTCGTACAGCACCTAATTTCCTTGTTTCTGAATTATTCCCATGACTCTCAGGCGTTTTGAAATGGCTTGTTGCGTCACTCTCAATGATCCTGCCAATTCTTGTTGCGTTTGACACGAGTCTTGATCAAGTAATGCCTCCAATTCTGCATCTTCGAAAACCTTCTTTCTTCCACCGCCATGCTGGTCTTCGACGTTAAAATCGCGGTTCTTGAAGCGTTAAAACCACTCTTGGCGCGTTCTTTTACCAATAGCGGCGTCACCATTGGTATTTGAGAGCATTCGATGAGTCTCAGTCGCAGATTTCTTCATATTAAAGTTGAAAATTAAAACCTCCGGCAAATGACGAGAATTTGGCTCGTTAGCTGACATGTTTAATCGAGAATAACTTTATGATGCACACACAAATCGACTAATATTTCGATGGCGTTATGTTTACAAATACCTAAGCTTATTGTATGACTCTTATTATCTATTTACTTCAACTACCACTTACCGCTACAGCTATCTATTGCAAAACGGCGGAAGCAAAGTTGTACACCCAATATATACAGCCTGTCTCTCTATCTAGTGAAAATATTGATAACGCCTGATGCAGGGACAAATCTTATAAATAAAAAACCTTTTCACATTAAAGCCGGTGAATTAATTACTATTTAATTAACAATAGATTAACAGCCAATCAGATTTTTTTGCGATCAAGTAGGCGGGCCTTGAGAGAAAAAAAAAACCAGAAAAAAATAAAACGAAAATGCGCGGGGCTTTCGATTTTGAACTATACATCAATATGCGACGATGTGTGCGTCGCACTGCTATGTTATTGTTTCTACCCTCACGCGAATTTTAATTCTGATCTTCTTTTGTGTTCTCATTCATCTTCTTATTCCTCTTATTCAGGCTATAGCACTGACGATTTGGGTTCCAATCCTCAGTTCCAATTTTTTATTTTTTTTTATTTTTTTAGCTTCTGTAAGTCTTTGTAGAATTCAAAAAATAATATTGAAGTTTTTCTAGATTAAATTTTCATTCGTTTGTAAGCATCTTTTAATATGTGCTCAAGAAAATTATGAAATAATTATTATATTTCTTGATTATAGTCAGTTGTTTGATAAATGCAATTAAATTTTCATAAAGTAAGATATTGAAATAATTTAAATTTTGTTTTTACAGGAGATTATAAGCTGTATAACATTATTAGTTACACCAGAAAAAAAATGCCTTTAAAAATATATTTAAAAAAAATTCATCGATGTTACAAATTGGAAAACGACCTTGAATCTATTATACATTCGAGTCTTTCACACTCAGTTACCTCATATTGCATTTTTATGCATTTAACGTAAAAATCATAAGACGCAGCATTTTTTTAATAATTTTTGTTTTATGAAAAAATGGACATTACAATAAAAGATTGAGTTCAATCAAATATAGGGTGGAAAAATCATAGTTAATTAATAATCTTAAACATCAATTATGAAAAAAATTAAAAAACTTTTAGATATATTGGCTTTTATCAAAATACCTAAAAGAGACTTACAGAAGCTACAAAACAAAAACAAAAAAAAAAAAATCGAAACTGGGGATTAGAACCCAAACAACCGTCAGTGCTATAGCCTGAATAAGAGGAATAATATGAATGAAAGGACATGAGAAGATTAGGATTAAAATTTGCGGCAAAGTGGGGAGAAACAATAACATAGCAGTGCGACGCACACATCGCCGCATATCGATGTATAGTTCAAAATCGAAAGCCCCGCCCATTTTTGTTTTTTTTTTGGTTTTTTTTTTCTCTCAAGGCCCACCTACTTGATCGCGAAGAAATCTGATTGGCTGTTAATCTATTGTTAATTAAATAGTAATTAATTCACCGATTTTAATGTAAGAAGGTTTTTTATTTATAAAATTTGTCCCTGCATCAGGCGTTATGAATATTTTTACTAGATAGAGGAACAGGCTGTATATATATACATATATTAGGTTGCTGCAGATAAAATGGCCGATTTAGTAATCAATTTTGAGACAGCTGTAACTTTTTATAAAGACAATTTATTTAATCAAAATAGGTACCAATAGATGCAACACACTTTTTCCAACGAGATACAAGTACATTTATTCCAGTTTTGTAGAAGTCCGAGTTTCTGGTTCGAAGAAACTCCTCGTAGACATTTTTGACAGCAGCTTCATTATTAAATCTTTTTCCTGTCAAAAAGTGATCCAAATGTTTAAAGAAATGGTAATCTGTTGGTGAGAGGTCTGGTGAATATGGAGGGTGAGGAAGAGTCTCATAGCACAACTCGTTTGATTTTTGGACCGTTGTTCTCGATACATGAGGTCGTGCATTATCATGATGCAGTATCACTCCATCCCTGTTGACAAGCCTAGATCGTTGGACTATCAATTTCTGATGCATTTTATCCAGTTGAGCACAGTGAATCTCAGCATTGATGGTTTCGCCAGGTTGCAGGAATGAATAGTGGAATACTCGAGCTACAGACCACCAAACAGTTACCATTATTTTCTTTGGATGAAGGCTTGGTTCTGGTATGTGTCTTGACGCTTTATCGGCATCTAGCCATTGGGCCGATCGGCGACGATTATCGTATAAAATCCACTTTTCATTGCAGGTCACAATTCGGTGCAAGAACGGTTCCTTTTTGTTGCGGGAGAGAAGGGAACTTGAAATCTTCATTCGACACGTCATGTTTTGCTCGGTAAGGTCATGCGGAACCCATTTGTCAAGCTTTTTCACTTTTCCAAGTTGTTGCAAGTGGCGGCAAAGTGTCGAATTGTGAACGCCTAATTTCTCGGCAAGATCCCTTATGGTTTGGCGAGGGTCAGACTCCACTAATGCACGCAGCTCGTCGTTATCGATCGATGGTCCTGGGTGTCCACGTGGCTTATTTTCAAGGTCCATATCTTCGGATCGAAATTTTTCGAACCACCGCCGAGTGGTTCGTTCGCTAACTGTATCAGGCCCAAATGCGCTGTTGATATTCCTCGTTGCTTCCGTTGCGTTGTGCTCTAATTTAAATTAGTATAAAAGAAGTAGCCGTTTCTGATTTACTTCCATGTTCACTTTCTCTTTTTGTGTTTACGATCACTATGAAGTGCAAAACAGAAATGACTCCATAAACCAAGGTAGCAGTATTTATACTTTAATATGTCATATCATTTGCGCCGCCTTGTGCCAACATAATACACTAAAATTGCAGCCAACTTTATGTCATTGCTAAATCGGCCATTTCATCTGCAGCAACCTAATAGTTTCAAGACCAAAAAAAAAAAATTTGTATTATACATAAAGTTGAAAACTTTGTGCAGTCTTGATTGCAATCCAGAATCATTTCCATTACCTTTCTAATGGGAAAAAAGTATTTAAGAAAATCTTCGAAATTTCGTTATTATTATTTTTTTTAAAGCCACCATATTGGTCTTTAGAGTTATTTAAATGCAATTCTGACGCCGCTAATCGAAAGAGTAACTTTAAAAATGGTAGACTAGGTAGGTTTGGAAAATATTTTCGAATCATTTATAGTTGGAAATAAACCTCAAACTTTCAGTAAAAATTCCACTTTTCCCGGATGTAATAGGCTAATTAAATCATTTTAATGTTTAATGCAATATCCTTTAAATCCATTATGTTTTGTAAAAGAAACTTTAAATTCATTTTTTTACAGCCGATAAAAAATTATTATTATTTAATTGCTTATGTTCACAAAAAACTGTGTGCAATTTTTTAAAGATTATTCAGATTTGAACAATTCATACTAAAATAGAAGAGTATTTGTTTCTTCTTTAAAATGAACGCAAAAAAAATTTGTTTGTCAAGTCGTCATAAAGTTATAAAAATGTCTGTAAAAATATGTCACTTATTTTCACTGTCAAATTTTTCAGAATCTGCATTGTAGCAAAAAACTAAAAAAAAAAAAATTGTTTGTTTTTACACGGAAAATAAATATTTATAAAGAAATAATGATTTTCGAAAAAAAATTTGTCTTATTTTTTATCCATTGACTTTTTTAATGTAAATCAACATTGTTTACAAAATGAAAAAAAATACGCATTAAAGCTTATATATTTTTGATATTATTTATTTATTGTCAGGGTATGCTTTACTGTGTAAAAAGATTTCTATATAAAAAAGTTTCTGCAACAAAATTTTAAAAGTTACAAAACCTACGCACAGGTAACGTGTTTACCTCGGTAGGGTTGACTAATTTTATATAACTTATAAGACTATGTAAAGTTTTAGATTAATAAGTAAACAAATAAAAAAACAAAATAAAATAAATTATTTGATGAGAAACATGTATATGTTTACTATGAATACAATTTTTATTAATATTTTAAAAAATTAATAATTATGTTTCTCCTTACCTATTTCGTCAAAATTTAATCCATAAATATCAAAAGATTCTGGAAAAAAAACATTTCCGTATCCTTTTCGACCTATTGTAAAATGAGGTACGATACACGTTTTATCTTTTACAAAGTTAGATAACATATCAACTGGTGGAATCGTATAATAACCATGTCGTTGAAGTTTGATTTCAGCGGTACTTGTTATATCACCTGAAAGTTGTATTGATGCAGATGTTTCAGCAGGTTCGTACAAAGATTTATTTTCGCATAAGTTCAAATCTTCATTAGTTTTTTTTATTGATTGATTTAACTTTTCAGTTTCATTATTAAACTCATTATTCGATATAATTGTTTGATTTTCAGAAATCATTGGTGGCATAAATTCCGTAATCGTATTTTCTAATTCTTCTACAATTGGTAATTCCGAAACAAAAGGAAATGTACAAGATTGATTTAAATATTGTTCGTCAGTATTTTTTTTAGAAAGACTTGATTTTAACCAAGAATTTGTGGACCTTCGATGTTCATTCGAAACTTTATTATTTTGAATTTCATTTTCTTTATCTGTTATTTGAGAAGTGACCTCCATGGATTTTTGGATAAATTTGTTGATCTTAGTATTCGATTCATTTAAATTGTTTATTCTGGGGCGTAAAACTAAACGTTTAGCATTTGGTCGCGGTTGAAAAGCTTCTAATAATGGACATTCTTCTTCAAGACCATCAAACAGAGATTTCTGGAAAAATTAATAAGATATAATAGAAAAACTATAAAAATATTTATAGAGTATAAAAATAAAAAAATTTTTTTATAAATCTTAAATTCCGATTAGATTACATTGTTGCTATATCCTTATGATTAATCAAAATAAAACCATCAATTACTTTTATTTAAAAACCGATTCAATATTAATTTTAACCCATTAAGTCCTGAATGAACGTTTTTTCATTAAAACTTTCAACGATTATAATTCCTGTATGAAATTTCTGAACAAGCATATCTGACGTAAAATTAACTGAACTTTCAGAATCTTGAACTAAATTTTTCAAAAAATGTAATCGTACTAAACTATATGTAATTTATTACAAAAAAACGTGGATTTTTCAACTTTCTTTCCTTTTATCTCGTTTTTTTTATTTTAAAATCACTTTAGAATTCTTGTTTGAAGCGGAGAAATCGCGTCCTCGAGGTTTGAACTTTAAGATATGCTGATTAAAATTTTAAAAATATATGTACAAAGATCGAAAATGGCGGCTTAAACACGAAAAAATCGTCGAAAACTTCAAGAATTTTTTATTTGAAAATGATGGACTTTAGAAACAAATGTTACTGAACAAAAAGTACTTATAATTAATTAAATAATACGGTGTAATTTTTTTAAAATTTTTTGAAGATTTTTTTAATTTTTCAAAATCCCAAAATTTTTAAAACATTATATACGAGTAATTAATTAATTATACATTCCTTAACCGTCAAAAGTCTATTACCGTTGCCTGGTTCTTACCACATGGAGATAAAGTACGAGGTGTGATCAAAAAATAAGGTGACTTTTCATTTTTTATAAAAAATATTCATTTATTTATTTAAAATTATGTTATCTTCTCAAATATAATCCCCCTCTGATACAATGAACTTGTGCCAGCGCTTTTTCCAGTCGTCAGAACACTTCTGAAATGCACTTTTGGGTATTGCCTTGAGCTCCTTCAGCGATGCAGCCTCAATCTCCTTACCTCCTGGTCGCAAATCTTCGTCCTTTCATAGGCCTTTTCAATTTTGGGAAGAGGAAAAAGTCGCAGGTGGCCAAGTCTGGTGAATACGGTCGTTCAACATATATTGGGCGATGTTCATACAATGCTGCTTTTGATTAAAATTAAGCGATTTCGAAACGAATTTCGCTGACACACGTGCTATACCCAAAACATCCGTTAAAATCGATTGGCACGAGCCAAACGATATGTAAAGATCATCAGCTACTTCTATAATCGTGATTCAACGATTTTTCAACATAATTCCTTTCATTTTCTGAACATTATCGTCGGTTTTTGATGTGCTGGGGCGCCCGGAGCGAGGTTTATCGTTCACATTTTCTCGGTCCTCTTGGAATAATTTATACTATTTATAAACATTTTTTTTGCTCAGATTTGACTCACCGTACGCCACTGTCAACATTTCAAGAGTTTTTAAGGGGTTACTCCCAGTTGTAGCTCAACAAAAAAGGCCTTTTTCATGAATTTTTTTAAAGAAAACTACAAAACTTTTTTAAACGATTATTATATCATCTTAAAGAATACATCTTAAAGAACTTTCAGTAATTTTTTTATTGCAAAATATTACATTGTTAAGTGGCAAATGGCCGCCAATGAAATAGTATTTTTATTTATACGGTTTGCGGTGACCAACATTGCGGCAAAGTGGATCATTCGAAACAAAAAATGTGGATAGATTTAGTTAAATATAAGTATAAACTAGTCTTTAATCAAAGGATTTAAAAAAATATTCATTTTTCACAAAATGGCTGACAGTCAAAGTTAATGGTTCGATTTTAACAAAAAAAAAACGGCCGTTTTTTGGCTATAAAACGGCCATTTTTTTCGAAACAAAAAATCGAACGATTAAAGACTACATTTTTATGTATTAAATAAGCCTGCAAAATTTCAAGAAGATCGGTTTATTAGTGTTCAAGTAATCTTGGTCACCGACTTCAGAAATGCCATTTCGAGAAAAACGCGTTTAAAGTTTTAATTGCCGGTTGTTTACACAACGGATTCTTCTCTTTCAACGCTCATATCTCAGTCAATTTTGTTCGGATCGACTTGAAATCAAGGTCATATTCTCAGATATTTATACTTCAAAAAAATGCAATTAACAAAAAATCGATTTTTTCAAAGTCGCAAGTGGGGGTAACCCGTTAAGCACTTAATAACATTTTTTACACAAAAATTAATACAAACTCTGCTCCATTATTCTTAACAGCAAAAAGTCGCCGAGCACGCAAACACGAGTCTAACCTTTATGCCTCTCACATAAAAACAACACATGTTATATAGTCGAAACTGTGAATATATGATCGTGACGAGTGTACCAACATAACAAAAAAAAGAAAAAAATTTGAAATTAGAGTGTACAAAGCGCGCAAAATTCAAAGTCACTTTACTTTTTGATCACACCTTGTATATGAAGAACCTTTTTTTTTGTTTTTTTTTTTTGTCTTTTGTTTTTTTTTCTTTTTATGTTGTTTTTTGTTTGGTTTTCTTTCTTGTTTTTTCATTTTCAAAAATTTATTTTATTTATCTTTTGTATTCTTTGTTTATTTTTACATTTGGATATAAAACATTTTCTATTTTCTGTTATGAATCAACATAAAAAAGGAATGACAAAAGTAGGCATCGCAAATCTTTCGGATTATTCGTGTCCTCTAGCTACAATTTTTTTTCCGTACTTCTAACCATTTCATGTAATTCATTTTTTTCTTTCGTGCTTTTAGCGAGGCTAAATTTAGCGATAGCTAAAGCTATCTCTTTTGATTAAATTTTTTTGTCGCTATGTGATAATTTATGAATTACAACTGCATTGGTTATCGATGATTGAATTAGACGAATAAAAATTGACCAAGTTCATCTTTTGGCTCTTTTATATGGCATCAAATTACTACAATACCCATCATGTAGATCGACACCACCCATGTATTTATTATACAGTGCAAATACTCTGAGAAAAGATAAATCGAATATCTTTTTGCTGTTGATATTGGCATTACGCCTGCCGCGGTTGAAAGTAGAGAGATTGGCTTTGAATCCATCACAGTAATGTAATTCAAACCGTTTCTTTCTTCATGTTTGACAGAGAATTGTACCTCTTGTTGCTTTTTTGTCCAATTCATTATCAATATTCACTCTGTTTCTCCTTACGGAACCAGTTGCTTTCAAGCCAAGTGACTGCAAATGAATAAATAAATCTGGATTAAAAAAAAAAAATTATCGAAATATAAATGATACTGCGTTATTTTCTTTGGGACAACATAATAAAGCAGCTTTTGAAGCATTTGCATAACGACTCGACTTCCTAAAGCACATTTAGATAATTTTGCTTCTTTATTAGATCAATAAATATTCGAATCCTTGCCACAATAAATATCAGAATTGAACAAATATCCTTCGACGTTACAAATTGTCTACATTTCAATTCCAAAACGCACAGGCTTGTCTTTCATAAACTGGAATAAAATGGTTTTTCCGTGAAATTTCATCATCGTTTCATCGATAGACAAAGCTGTTGAAAAAAATTCAAATTCCAAGACATTTTTCTTAAAAGTTTTAACAATGTTTCATATCCTTCAAGCTCTATCATCAAGATTTTCATCTCCAGGTTTCGATAATTTTATTTACGATTTGATCTTGAGAAATTTGTCACGACTTATCGTGATAACTGGAGGACGAGCCAGCAATAACCTTCTAGACTAGTAATCCTTCTGGGATTTCCTTTGATTGAAAATTGATGTAATAATTATCCCCAAGAAAATATCCAAATCATCTAACGTCAAATTATAACCATGCCTACGAGTACTTTCAATAATATAATGCTTCAAATCAGTAGAAAAAAAAATTCTAACAACTGTATGTGTGAAGAATCACGAATGAATTTTGTTCTTACAGATAACCAATTTTTATTTTGAGGATAATTTTTTATATTTTTTTTCGATATTTGCTCATACTTAAGTACAGTTAGGCTCTACTTTTGATTTTCTTCATATTCACTTAAAACTTGTAAATAATTGATTTTTGGAATTTTAATCTCTGAATTTTGATAATCATTTAATTCAGAATCAGAAACAGAATCATCAGAGTAATTATCCTGATGAATAACTAAAGCATTAGAGTATCCATCTTCATGCTCTTTAATTTCTATATTTTGTACGTGATTATCGTTTTCGACCTTTAGCCAACAAATCTGACATTTTCTCTATTACTTGTAAAGAGAAATATTATCAATCGTATCAGAAGAGAGTGTAAACTTATGATTTTACGAAACCAATGTTTTTGCTTACAATGAATAGATATAATTTAAAAATAATATTTTTTTAGCAAAAAGTATTTTAGTCAAACTATTGACGTGTGGAAATTTGCTATATATAAGAAAGTACAATGACAAGTCGCTAAAATATTCATTTTTGGAAATTTTTTTGGATATCTAGTCATACATCGTTACATCAATTTTGTTGGAGAACACAAGTGAACAGGAAAAAATAAAAAAATATTGTAAGTTAGAAAAAGGCTATATGTACTAATAAAGAATAAAAAAATCTATTTTCAAAGTGAATTTAATTATTAAAATTATTAATTACTTAAGAATGATGAACTAAAGAAGAAAATCTCAGAGTAATTGTTGAAAAGTTCAGAAATTTATTGGAAAATGATAAACTTTAAAAAAAAATTACTGAAAAAAATGTTCTTATAATTGATCAAATAATACGGTGAAATTTTTTTCAGAATTTTTTTAAAACTTTTCCAATTGTTCCAAATTTTGAGATTTAAAAAATTAAAAATATCCGGATTTCAGCAGGCCATTGATGGTTCAATGAGACGCTAGCCATTATACGATCGGAGATATTTTAATGCGAGTTAGGTAAGAACGAACAATATTCTACTTTGTGCGAGAGCAAAATTTAATAAATTTTAGTTCAGGTATGCGATTTTACTAAACAGTGAAAAACGTTAACTATTTTATCTGATTACCAATGTTATATGGTATTTTAGTTTCTCTTTAAAATACCATTCTCAGATTTTTGAATCGATTCGAAGAAAAAAAAAATATGGTGGTTTAGGGAAAGAGCGGTATAGATAGATAATAGATGTGTCTTTTTAGGCTATCCAAGAATCGATCCATTCTTTAGTATCTTTGTAAGAATGGAAGCGCTGCTCAATCAGACCATGTGCCATAGAACGGAACGTGTAAAAATAGGAAGAGGCTATGTCAGATCAATACGGAAGGTGGGGTAGAACTTTCCATTAAAGCGTTTCCAGGTAGGTTTTCACTGGCTTTGCAGCATGAGACCGAGAGTTGTTATGTAACAAAATCAGTTTATTGTGTCTCTGCTCGTATAGCAGCTGTTTTTCTTTTAGGGCTCGACTCAAACGTATCAATTGAAGTCGACAGCGATTTCTCGTAATAGTAAGGCAGCTTATAATATATGATAAGCTGCTGATTCCACCAAATGCAGAGAACAAGCTTCGAACCATGGATATTTAGTTTTGTGAATGAGGTTAATGCATGGCCAGGCCTACCCAACGATTTTCTACGCTTTGGATTATCGTAGTTTATCCACTTATCGTCAGTCACGACACGATGCAAACAATCTTTTCTTTTTTGCCGTTGAAGCAATAGTTCACACGTGATGTTCGCGACTCGAACTATAAAATAAATGCATTTATGTGCAATTCGATTATTCCTTGTAATTAAATAATAATTTTGTAAAATTTCATGTATGATGTAAAATCAAATTTATTTGTATTATTAAATCTCGAAGCATAAAATGTAAACAATACGAGGCTTTGTGTTTAAAATCGATAAACTTTCGTTTCGGCTATTCGTTTATTATAAGAAAAGCGATTGTGACTAAGAAAATGTAAACACAAGAAGTTTTCAAGGAATCGCGTAATATATTAATCAAAAAATTGTTCGAAAAAACATTTATTATATTAAAACTACCGGCTCGTTTGGCTAATGACCTCCTTGTGCACGGGTTCGCCCGTGGCCTAGAAGCCCTACGTGTCAGTGCAAAAAGAGCACAGAGCCGTGATCAACCTCAGGAGCTCAGCTTCCTCGAAGGTTTACGTGCACAGTGAGATTACTTCTGTGGCCGTCAGGTTATTGAGTGAAACAATTCGAGCCGGAAAGTTGCGGAATAGAAAAATGCGAGGAATATATAATTGAATTAGAAAAACGAAAAGTCGCGTAAATAGCCGTACGGCTATTAAATCGGCGCGCGAGGCGTCAGAGCGGTGGAGAAAGGACCACGGAGTACTATTAAAGGGCGTGTGTACAGCGCGGCAGTTCAGTCCTTGAAAGCTCTAAAACAGATAAACGCCCAGACCCCCGCCAAACCATAAGGGATCTTGCCGAAAAATTAGGCGTTCGCAATTCGACAGTTTCCCGCCACTTGCAACAACTTGGAAGAGCGAAAAAGCTTGACAAATGGGTTCCGCATGATCTTACCGAGTAAAACATGACGTGTCGAATGGAGATTTCAAGTTCTCTTCTCTCCCGTAACAAAAAGGAACCGTTCTTGCACCGAATTGTGCCTGCGATGAAAAGTGGATTTTATACGATAATCGTCGCCGATCGGCCAAATGGCTAGATGCCGATGAAGCGCGAAGACACATGCCGAAACCATGTTTTCATCCAAAGAAAATAATGGTAACTGTTTGGTGGTCTGTAGCTGGGGTTATCCACTATTCGTTCCTGCAACCTGACAACCATCAATGCTGAGAAATACTGTGCTCAACTGGATGAAATGCATCAAAAATTGATAGTCCAACGACCTAGGCTTGTCAACAGGGATGGAGTGATATTGCTTCATGATAACGCACGACCTCATGTATCGAGAACAACGGTCCAAAAATTAAACGAGCTGTGCTATGAGACTCTTCCTCACCCTCCATATTCACCAGATCTCTCACCAACAGATTACCATTTCTTTAAACATTTGGATCACTTTTTGACAGGAAAAAGATTTAATAATGAAGCTGCTGTCAAAAATGCTTCCGAGGAGTTTCTTCAAACCAGAAACTCGAACTTTTACAAAACTGGAATAAATGTACTTGTATCTCGTTGGGAAAAGTGTGTTGCATCTATTGGTACCTATTTTGATTAAATAAATTGTCTTTATAAAAAGTCACAGCTGTTTAAAAACTTATTACTAAATCGGCTATTTCATCTGCAGCAATCTAATACAAGTAGCAATGCAAATGAAATAATGAACACATTAGAATTACATTTTGGAAACAAAAGAATAATAGCTTTTAAGTTATTAAACGATCTATAGAAATTATCTACTGTAGATTCCGGAAAAATTACATTTGTGCAGTTCGCGACAAAACTTAAAAATTTAATTACCGCACTAAAAGAATTAAACGTTCCTGGATATGTACATAACCCAGATTTATTTAATAGCGTAGCTAGAAAAATTCCATCCACGCTAAAATATTCTTACGTAAAATACATATCTGGTGTCACTGAAGAAAAGCCGAAATTAGGAAAACTAAGCGATTTTTTGTATGCTGAAGCTTTGCTAATTGCGACAAGCGGAATGTGTAATGCCGATTTAATGAACACAATAGATAAGTCGGTCCAACCCAATAAACAAAGGACACGCACGCGAGTAGCGAGAAGAGAAAATGTTTATAATATAAATAAAGGTCGCGAGTGTTCGAAAAATAATACGAGCCGACGAAAACACTGTATATTTTGTAATAAAATCAATCATGAATTAAATGAATATAGGAAATTTGCTTGTGAGTCAATAGAAAAAAGATGGACCTTTGCGAAGCGACATAATTTGTGTTACGCATGTTTAAAGAAAGGATATTCGCGAGTCTCTTGCAAAGCAATTTGCTCATATTACAAGCGTAACCACCATAGTTTATTACACAATTGAAAGCGAACATACAATTATGCTAAAACAACATTTGAAAACAGCGTACCGGCAAGAAGGACTCGATTGGGACAAGTTAACCCCTTGGCCTACACGGTATCAACCGATTGCGCAAGCCATAATAAACAAGAAGGTCGGTCGCGCGCCGTGCCATTCAGCTGTTCAGCCGTGTACCCGAACTGGCGCAAAATCTATACTTTTCATGAAATTTATATTTCGGTGCGACAAAAGGAATTGTGAAATAATAAATTTTTTACCACAAGTCAGACTCGTGATTTTCGCTTATGGCACAAATTCTTCACTACGAGTCAGACTCGTGGTTATAGGCCAAAGGGTTAATACGACAACCATACCGAATCAAAATATAGAATGACTAGAAGCAGTTGGCGCAATATTAAAATTTATACCTTTAAAATTAATCGGCCCGTTAACTTCAGTAGATTTGTTCGCGCTACTGGACGATGGAACTACGATAACGCTCATCGACAAAAAATTAGCTCGCGAAATCGGAGTTAAAGGAACTCGATTAACCTTGAGTTTGCAAGGCATTGGCAAACGCGACGCAGTCATGACGCAGAGTGAAAAAGTAAGAATCAACGTGACTGGGCAAGGAGGAAAGCACTGTTTCAATCACGCAATCACAGTGTCAGAGCTTTAATTTCCGGAACAAAGTTTGAACGAAGAGCTAACGCAGTACATTGAGAAAACGGCAAACATAAAGTTGAAAGCGTATAAATATGCGAAAGCTAGAATGATCATCCGGCAAGACAATTGGAAATTAATAACAACGCGTAAGTTACAAGAAATTCCAGGTACAAATCTAGCGGCTTCGCGTACATTATTAGGCTGGATAGTACACGGTTTTATAAACACAAATAAAAACAAAGCTTTAGTTTGTAATTACAATTTAACACAAAAACATTTTGAGTTCGATAGTTATTTAATAAACAAATTGAAAAGTTTAGACAATCTAATAAAAGAATATTTTGAAATAGATTCATTAGAGGTTAAAAAGAACGTTAAAATAAGACGCGAACACGATAATGCGTGGACAGCTTTAGAAAAAACAAGTAAATATCGAAGAACGTATTAGGAGACAGGTCTTCTATGGAAAGATAGATACGTGTCGAATGTAAATAGATACGCGACAGCGAAAAAACGTTTATTTTCATTAGGAAGAAAGCTCGACAAAGACGGGGATTACGCGGTTTTATATTATAAATAAATTGATCGTTTCATTGAAAATGGATATGCTAAAGAAATTGATGAAACTAAAGACGCCACGCGAATTTGGTACTTACCTCATTTTGGCGTAAGAAAAATAAATAAACCTAGCAAAATACGCATAGTTTTGGACGCGGCCGCGAAAACCGGAAGCGTAAGTTTAAACGATTAATTAGAAGCGGGGCCGGATTTCTTACAGTTATTACCGGGTGTTTGAACCCATTAAGGGCTGAGAAGAAACTGTCAATGGTGTAGCTTTAGATAGTATTTCAAACGTAGCGTAGGATTGAAAATAGCAAAAAACTGCTATTGATACTTTCAATTTTTTCAAAATTCTAGTTTTCTATCAAAATTTATTTTTAGGGGTTTTTTGGCTCGCTAATGCCGAATCCGTGGTTAGAATTGCGAAATTTCACATAGCTGATCCAATATGGCCACTCATTTTTCGGATCAAATTTGGTTGTCGTAAATAACTACATCCTATTTGTTCCAATCATGTATTGGATGATCCATATTTGTTCAGTTCGTGGCGTGACAATATTATGTGAACAAACAAATGATAATTACCCGCACACAAGTCCCGATTCAAAAATGGCAGATCAACATGGCCGATCAAAATTTTGAAATTTAATTCTTTTTCACAATAAATATTACATGAGATTATTCTAAGATGCTGATAACGATTTTTATGTTGGAATCACAGAATTCAATATAAATGAGTCTATAAAATATATTTCTATTATAGATGTAAATACATATATTTATGAAAGTAAAAATGAAAAAGGTTGTATTTAACTTATCCTTGAATTATAAATAGTTAACGATACGTAAGGCTCTATTCAAATTTTAACTAGTTGCTAAAGGCTCTATCGATTCTTATTTAGATTATTCATATGTTAATTCATAGTGTGTTACTATTTTTGGAGTGAAGTTTTTGAGATCTAATTACGAGTCACTTTATGTGTAATTTTGCAATCGTACCATTGAAAACCTTACGATTAGACAAAATTCTGTTGCTATTATATTTTGCGCTTATCACAGTCAAGCTGCAGCTCTCAAACACGGCGCGTTTACAAAAATTCATTTTATAAATTAAAATTTTGCTATTCATAAAATTGTTTTTACATAGTTAATTTCTTTCTGTAGTATCGTTGTTACAGTATTTCATCAGTACTAATTCTCAAAATCTATATAGAAAATGTCGAAGTATTCACCTTAAGTAGAAGATTTAGAGAATTTTGTCGATGAAAGTGAAATTGTTCATAGGACTCACACTAACATTGCATTTATACCTGATGAAGATTACGACAGTGAATCGGATGGCTATTCTGATTTGGAAATCGACCACGTATCATCAGAGACTTTTCTTCCTTATGGCTCATACGAACATGTCATCAGTCAATATACTGAAATGCAAAAATTATTCAAGCCCAATCATATATTTGATTGGATAGCAGGTGCATCAACAAATAATACTCAAGATTTGTCGAATTAATTATTCTTGCCTGAAAATGTTTTAGAAAATTCGATGTACAAAAATGCCTGTGAGCTGTTTCACCTATTCTTTACCAATCAAATGAAGGGATACATTATTGGAGCTACGCAAGAAAATGGTTCTGAGCTGATTGAGCGTGATTTAAATGTATTTCTGACTATAATTACGATCTCATCCTTCAACATTCGCAAGATTCAAAATCTTTATCGGTCAAATAAAAAAAGTTTAGAGTGTAGTTTTGTGAAGTTATTGATGCCAAGAGATAAATTTAAAAAAATCAAGTGAAAAATCAAATATTATGAGAAAAAAGATTATAACGAGAAAGATACAGTGTCGAAAATGCGAAGGTTATATAGGGTGATTCATTATGAGGTTTGGTTTTCAATCTCAAATAAAAGGCATAAAGTTGAATTCTATCGTGAAAATTTTATTGTGAGTCGAAAGAACAATCAATGACATTTACTTTTTAAAGATTATCTCATTTAAATGTTGACCGCGACTACGCCGTAAATGGTCCATCCAGAGGGTCCAATTTTGGACGACGCGTTCCAGCATAGCGACCAGTATCTCGCAAATGACACGAGTTATGTTGGCTTGCAAAGCGTCGATTGAAGCTGGCTTATCCCTGAAGACCAAAGACTTCGTGTAACCTCAATGAAAATAATCGAAAGGTATGATCACATGATCTAGGTGGCCAATTTACTGGTCCAAAACGTGAAATCAGGTTCTCACCAAAATGATTTCTCAATAAGTCCACTGTCTCTCTCGCTTTATGCAAAGTAGCGTCGTCTTGTTGAAACAAAAGTTTACCGATATAAGGTGCTTCAATTTCAGGTAGCAAAAAATCCATTATCATGGTGCGATAGCGGTCGCCATTGACGGTTACGTTCTGACCAGACTCATTTCGAAAGAAATATGGACCGATGATTCCACCGGCCCATAAACCACACCAAACTGTGTATTTCTGTGGCTTTAGTGGTAGCTGTTAAAGCTCTTCAGGTTGTTCATCAGCCCAAATACGGCAATTCTGCTTATTGACGTATTCATTTATCCAAAAGTGCACCTCATCACTGAACAAAATTTCGCGATAAAACAGCGGATTTTCATTGAGCTGATTCAGAGCCCATTTACCAAAAACACGACGCAAACCTAAGTCGCCCGGCTTCAATTCTTGCACGAGTTGAAGTTTGTATGCCTTAAAACCAAGATCTTTACGTAAAATACGCCAAGTTGTTGCGTACGACAAACCAAACTGTTGAAAACGACGCCGAATCTATTCGTCACGGTCTTCAGTCACACTTTTAGCTACAGCCGCTATATTTTCTTCACTACGTGCTGGATGTGGTCTAATCGGTCGAGTATCATCCAATAATGTATGCTGGGTTTCAAATTTGCGGATGGTATTGGCTATAGTGGTTTCGATAGGTCGACGATGCACACCATAGGTTGCTCTAAAAGCACGAAAAACGTTTCTCACAGAACGCTGATTTTCGTAATACAGCTGAACAATTTGGATACGTTGTTGCGGTGTAAGTTTTTCTGTGATGATTTGTCAAACAATACTGAATAAAAATTACGTTACAGTTTGACAGGAGCCACGCGTGATCTGTAAAAAACAGCCTATTGAAAATCAAACCTCATAATAAATAACCCTTTATAATATGTTTCGAGAAAACCTTACACAGTTTGGTTGGTTCAAGGACAACTATTCCATTGATTCTATCATGATTAAATATTTTGGACGATTAGCTTTTAAACAATGCATTCTTAATAAGCCTCTACGATTTAAGATACAGTTATGGGCTATTTGTTCGTCAGATGGTTTCCTCTTCGATCTTGATATTTACACAGGTAAATGCGGTAAAACAAATGATAAGGCACTGGCTAGTAGTCCACTTGGTTCCAGGGTAGTTATCGAATTGATTCAAAAACTCTTAAGGGGGGGGGGGGGGGTAAGGTTTTAAAATTTTTTATTTTACATTTTTTTTTCTGAATGCACAACATGTCGAGAGTATTGTGTCAAAATTTCAAGTAAATCGGAGCAAAACTAATGAAGATACAGAGTTTCAAGCGACCGGCCCTCATGCTCGATTGGTACACCTGCCTGACAACTGCGCGACGCGCCTACCTGGAACTGCTTAAAGTCCCTTTGTAATCTCCTTACCTTTATACTTTGTACTTTTATAAGTCTTTGTATGTAAACTGACTTTGTATAGTTTGCATATTTTCGGTATATCGTATGTAAATTAGTTTACAGGCATATTTTCTGCCGAGCGGTTGTGTAAAGAGACGCTGCAATTTTATCGTAGTTTTCCGTTGATTTTTGTTTGTGTTTCTTCGTTAGTAGTGCATTTTCGCTCGATTTGTGTTGTGTCATGATAAATTAATTTATTTATTTGCAAAATGACAAAAAAAGTGACAAGACAAGATCGGCAGAAAAGTGGTGATATTTTGGGTCGACGGAGAAAAAAAACTTTCCCAAAACGCAGCAATGATGATGTCGTAGCGTCCAGCGCATCGCATAAAAAAATAAAACTGAGTACTGTTAAAAGTGTAGAGCAAGATTTAGAGAAACATTACAGAATTATAGACTTCCTTTTACTATTTTCAACTCTCGCTACATTAGTGAAGTGCGTTGATTGTGATGGGAAAATGTCTTTTCGCACCTGCAAAACAGAAGGTTTAGCCTTCAAAATCAAAATTTTATGTGAAAAATGCAAAGAGCCTCGGTATGTTTTGTCTAGTGAAAGAGTGAAAGAAGGGGCAAGGCAATCGTATTATGAAGTGAATTATCGTTTTGCTTTCGTCATGCGTGTGTTAGGCCTAGGCTTGGCCGGATGTGATAAGTTCTGCGGTTTGATGGATTTAGCGGAGTCTTTTTTATCAAAATCAAGCTATAACACTGCTCGACAGACGAGAAACCACAGCACGACAAATGCCCGAGCGGTGAGGACTCTTAGTGTGAATGGCAAAAAGCGGCAGCTGCAAACACTCTGGATTCATTCAAACACAGTTACAGTGCTCTTTCTACAGATGTTACAGAAGCCATAAAGCCAATCTACAAAGACTTAAGCAAGGACACACTTTTGCAGCGGTGTCTTGGAGGTTTCGCGCAGAATAACAACGAGAGTCTCAATCAATTCATTTGGAAAATCTCTCTAAAATCAGTGAGCGGTACTATAATCGTTGTCGAAATTGCAGCAAATGTAGCAACATGCACTTTCAATGAAGGATCTTTTGCGTTGCTATTCTTTTTGAAGGCAATGGGCATCTCTACATGCCCAAGTGCTCACCAATGGGCGCGCGCATCTGATGAACTGCGAATAACCAGAGCGAACGAACAAGCTGCACGTACAAGTAAAGAGGGTAGAATCCAACGTAAACAAGAGCAACAAGATGCATTGGACATCCTAAATGACAGTATTTCACTGTACGGAGCTGACATTAATGATTCTGTGTAAGTATTAATTATACCCATTTATTAATGCTTTATTTTTGATGATTGAGTATAGGAAACTTTAAACTGATTTTCCCGAAAACGTCATTTTTGAAGTTCGTGAACATTATAACTCAAAACCTACTTGACCGATTCTTTTCAAATTTTAAACTCTATTTCTACACATCAATCGACAGGTAATCATAGAGAGTTTTCTTTGTTTTACCATTTCCTTCCATTTTATAATAACAAATTCACCGAAATTTTTTCGGCAAAAATCGCGTTTTTCACTTTCAAATGCTGCCAAAAATAAAGAAATCAAAAAAAAAAAACTCTTTCTGACTACCTAGGGAAACTTATCACCTTTTAAGCGCATTTCGATTTTTTTGTTTCAGATGATCCGGTAACGAGTTATGAAGTTCACCGCATAACAACTTTCTCCGGAGATTCGCTGTCACAGACTTATTTATTGATATTTTTGATTGAAATTTTTTCCAAAAATACTTCATGTTATACTATAACGTGTAAATGAAATAAATAAACCAACATTATTCATATCTCCAAAAAAAATTATGAAAATATGCCTTTTTCGCCCTTAAACCCCCCCCCCTCCCCCTTTAAGGGGTTACATGGGTTTAAAACAATAAAAAAACCGACTTTTTCAACTATTTTTTTTAGTGGTAAATAATGTATTAAACTATTATATCTTATTGCTATCAAATAAAGTAACTTTTGAACTGTATGTAAGAAAAATTTTTATTAAAAAATGTTGGAAATTCGCCCTCTGACGGCTATTTTACGAAAATCTTCAAAAAATGCGGTGGACATCATAACTTGGGCTAGAGTCATCTGAAACAAAAAAACCAAATATTTTTTGTTAGTGTATGAGTTTAGCTTGTACTTGAACGAAGGATTTTCTTTTTCGTTCATTGAAATTTATTACACATGGCATTATTTATTGGGTTTTTGTGTCAAAAAATAAATTGACACGCAACGTTGCCAAAAATTTAGGTTTCAATTTTTTTACAAATTCTTTGTTCAAGTACAAGCTAAACTTACACACTAACAGAAAAAATTTGGTTTTCTTATTTTAGATGACTCTAGCCTAAGTTATGATGTCCACTGCATTTTTTGATAAAAATTTTTTACATACAGGTCAAAAGTTACTTTATTTAATGGTAATAAGATATAATAGTTTAATACGTTATTTACCAAAAAAAAAAATAGTTTAAAAAGTCGTTTTTTTTAGTATTTTAAACCCCTTAAGAATGATTACTCGTGAACAACTTCAAAACTTTCATCTTTATTTTGACAATTTTTTTTTGTTTGCCAGATCTTCTGATTTACCTAAATAAGATAGGTCTCGCAGCTACCGAACCTGTTACAAAAGATCGCATCAAAGTTGATACAAGTATGAGTAAGAACGTATCAAGAGGTACACTCAGCAGCTTTTTCGATGGATCGTCTAAAATAAATTGCATCACAGTAATGGGCTCGTAACCTGTCACCATGCTGTTTACAACTCACAGCATCGAACATAAGGTTGAAATGAAAAGATGGGATAAATCTCAAGAAGCTAAACTGAATGTAAATTTTCCTAACGCATTTTCAAAGTACAATGCTTATATGAGCGGTGTGAATATACTTAACGAACATTGTAATTACTTGATATCATGCATTAGAAGTAAGAAATGGACATGGTGTCTATTTGTACAACTGATCCAAGCAGCTTTAACTATGCACTCGTTTTGTACAACAATCTTCATCCAGGAGAAAAAACAGGTACTTTTGGTACCGTAGAAAAGGCAGTAGATTATTTTATCAATGAATTCAATCGGCCAGAGAAAAAAGTTCGTAAAACGACGGAAAGTTCTCTTGATACGCATATAAATCACAAAATTATAGTAAGAAAAAGGGAGCAGTGTGTTTATAAAACAAGAGAAGGTGAGCAATGTCCAATACGAACCGAAAAATTATGTACCATGTGTCAATTACATCTCTGTAAAAAGCATATACTTGATTATCTTTTTTCAGTCAATTAGTCTTAGATTCTGAAAATTACAAAATAAAATTAGCCCTCATCAAGGCTAAATGATATACAAATCCAACCGAGCTACCTCCACGTGATGTATATTGGGTAATGCGAAAGCCGGCGGTATCATCGGTAAAATCTTGAATTCTGTGATTTCAACACAAAAATCTTCATCAGCATATCAGAAAATCCCATGTAATATTTATCGTAAAAAAGAATTAGGTTTTAAAATTTTGATCCGCCATATTGGCCCGCCATCTTTGAATCAGAACTTGCGTGCGGGTAATTATCATTTGTTTGTTCACATAATATTGTCACGCCACGAACTGAACTAAAATGGATCATTCAATACATGATTGGAACAAATAGGATTTAGTTATTTACGGCAACCAAATTTTATCCGAAAAATGAGTGGCCATATTGAATCAGCTATGTGAAATTTCGCAATTCTAACAACGGATTCGGCATTAGCGAGCCAAAAAACCCCTTAAAATAAATTTTGACAGAAAACTAAGTTAATTTTAAATACCTGGTCCGCCATATTGGGCCACCATTTTGAATATTGAAAAAAATTGAAAGTACTAATAGCAGTTTTTTGCTATTTTCAATCCTACGCCACGTTTGAAATACTATCTAAAGCTACACCATTAACAGTTTTTTCTCAGCCCTTAATGGGTTAAAAAATAAAGGATATGTTCATAAAAGTAGTAGAATTGCGAAAGTCAGGCCGTATCTAGACAAAAAAGCACTGCTTTGTGTAAACGGCCGCATTCAGAATAGCACAATAGAAAATGTTGAAGTAAATCCTGTCATCCTTGATAGCAAACACTCTGCGACAGCGATATTGATAAATAAATATCATAAGCAATATTTCCACGGAAGCAATAACACGGTAATAAATGAATTATGGCAGAAGCATTACATAGTCGGACTCCGAAACGCATTGCGAACGCTTGCAAGTAAATACGTAATCTGTCGATTGCGCAGGGGTAAGCCGCAAAATGCGATGATGTCTGCATTACCTGCCGGGCGTATAGCAAACAGACATAAGCCTTGCAGTCACTGCGGCGTTAATTATTTTGGTCCGATGATGGTGAAAATCGGGCGTTGCAAAGAAAAGCGATGGGGAGCAATTTTCACTTGTTTAACAACACGTGCGATACATTTAGAGCTTGCGCACAGTTTAAGCTCGAGTTCAGCAATAATGGCAATGCAACGATTAGCAGCACGACGCGGTACGCCGTTAGTTATATTCAGTGATAACGGAACAAAGTTTAGAAGTGCAAGCAAAGAGCTGCAAGATGAGATCAACAACTTATAGAATAGCGTATAGAATGAAAGCAATCCATCGAACGCGCCGCACATGGGCGGAGCATGGGAAAGGCTTGTTTGAACTGTAAAAATCGCGTTGAACACTGTATTGCGAGAACAAGCACCTTCCGAAGAAGTGCTGTTTACAGCGCTTACGGAAATCGAGCATTCCATCAATTCAGGACCGCTTACACATGTTTCTCTCGATGCACGCGATCAAGAAGCTTTAACTCCGAACCATTTCTTATTAGGAGCTTCGTTCGGAAAGGTTCAATCCGGCAGATACGATGCAAAAAACATACCGCTTAAAAAAACAATGGCGATTAGTGCAATGGTACGCAGATGCGTTTTAGAAGCGATGGCTAAGAGAGTATTTATCTACACTTTTGCCGCGTGAAAAATGGTTAGAAAAAGACGATTCTCTTGAAGTAGGAGATTTTGTATTAATTGTAGATTTTCAAGCACCACAAAATCAGTGGAGGAAAGCACGCGTGACTCGCGTTTGTCCAGGCAAGGACGGAGAAGTCCTGGGGTGGAGGATGTTCGCGACTCGAACAATAAAATAAATGCATTTATGTTAAATTTGATTATTCCGTGTAATTAAATAATAATTTTGTAAAATTTTCTGTATGATGTAAAATCAAATTTATTTGTATTGTCAAGTCTCGAAGCGTAAAATGTAAACAATACGAGGCTTTGTGTTTAAAATCGATAAACTTTCGTTTCGGCTATTCGTTTATTATAAGAAAAGCGATTGTGACTAAGAAAATGTAAACACAAGAAGTTTTCAAGGAATCGCGTAATATATTAATCAAAAAATTGTTCGAAAAAACATTTATTATATTAAAACTACCGGCTCGTTTGGCTAATGACCTCCTTGTGCACGGGTTCGCCCGTGGCCTAGAAGCCCTACGTGTCAGTGCAAAAAGAGCACAGAGCCGTTATCAACCTCAGGAGTTCAGCTTCCTCGAAGGTTTACGTGCACAGTGAGATTACTTCTGTGGCCGTCAGGCTATTGAGCGAAACAATTCGAGCCGGGAAGTCGCGAAATAGAAGAACGCGAGAAATATAAAATTGAATTAGAAAAACGAAAAGGCGCGTAAATAGCCGTACGGCTATTAAATCGGCGCGCGAGGCGTCAGAGCAGTGGGGAAAGGACCGCGGAGTACTATTAAAGGGCGTGTGTACAGCGCGGCAGTTTAGTCCTTGAAAGTACCGAAACAGATAAACGTAAGCAATAAAGATATTTAAATAAAAAAAAACTTTTTAATTTTATCCTTTACACGTGAGAAAACACCGTTCCACGTCTTTTGGCTTCAATTTATACGGCACCCAATGTCCTTGCTTTTGGATCATTCCTAACACTTCTAAATGTTTCGAAACTCATTTACTTGTAATATTTTTCCAAGTTCTGCTAGCGTCTGACATCGGTCTTGATCAAGTAATTCCTCTACTTCTTTGTCTTTAAATTTTTTTGGTGCGCCAGAACGTTCTTTATCCTCAAGTTCAAAATCATTATTTTTGAAGCGTAGAAACCAGTCTCTGCATGTCGTATCTGACAGATCATTGTCACCGTAAGCCTCAACAAGAATTCTGTTTGCTTCAGTTGCAGATTTATTTTGAATAAAATAGTGTAATAGAATTCTTCGCAAGTACACTTTATTTGGCACAAAAGTAGACATTTTCAGAACCAATAAAAAATTGCTTTGTTTACACTAAAGTGAATTATCATACATTGAAATTTAAGGTAAGATAAAGTACTTCGTTGAAGGTGCGTTACTATTCGAAATTTCATACACGGAGTACTGCTACTACCATCTTTAAAGAAACAGCGAGAACTTATTTAAGGTCCTAATAGATATGTAGTTTATTCGTATTCATGGATGCAGAATAATACAGTGTAAAACAAAATATTGCACATGTGATATCACAATCGAACTTAAAACTAAATAATACTGAGGAATGCAATAAGCCAGGTATATAAAATTAGAAATATCACAGAATATAGAAGTAAATACAAACAAACAGAAAAAACTCGAGCTTATATCTAAAAGTCTGTGAGGAAAGTAAAGCTGTTAAAAATAATAAAAATTAAAAATAAAATATATAAGAAAATAGAATGTCAAATAAAATAAAATAAAATAGACTAGAAAACAATAAAATACTGTGAATACAATAATTTAAAATATAAAAAAATAAAATAATAAAAATAACTTACTCAACCAACAAATACGTGCAATCGACTCATTGACCCTTAAATACATTCATACTCTTAAACGTATGTGTAAAAAGAAATTATCACAAAATAAAGATAAAATATTACTTGAGTTCGAGTAAGTGCCTCTTAATGGATGTCTTGAACCTGCCGAAAGAGAGAGGTTACATATGTCAGAAGGAACGGAATTTAATAAATGCGAACCTTGGACTTGGAACGAACGAATTCTAGCCTCAGTGCGTATCAGAGGAACCACCGGTTTCCTTGTCTCCCTCCTGGCTGAGCCCCTGGGCACATTTCCGAAGAAGAGACCCTCAGGCAGTACGGAATATGCATGCGTATGATTTTGTACATAAGTACCACCACGAAATACTGTCTTCTCTTATCAATAAGCAGCCAGCTAAAAGAGGCTCCGTGAGAATAGTCATGATCTTCCCTCCTAAGGCTTTTCGCATATCACATACAGGACGTCTGTAGTGTCTGAAGTTGATCGCGTAGGTTTCCTGGAAATCATTCAGCATTATAAGGATCGAGAATGCGAGAAACTGCAAGATGTTTTTGAAGCTGATCGTAAGCCAGTTTCTCCAGCACCTTGGTGAGGAAGCAAAGAAGTGCGATTAGTCTAAAATCTGAAGCTGAAGAAGGTGCTTTACATTGTTTTATAAGGATTCTCTTTTAAAAAATAGGAAAAACGCTTTACGAGAAAGAGGAATTGAATAGCGTGACCAGTAGTTTACTAATGACTGGAATAGCTTTAACATTAACATTTGCGAGATGCCGTCAACCCCTCTCGCCTGGGAAAAGAAACGTGCGATCGCAAAAATAACATTAGCATGGTTGATAGACTTAAATTTAAAGCCGTTATAGTTGGCATTTTTAATTATCGCCTCAAGCTAATCCATGTCATCACAGGCCGACACCGACACCCCCGCTAAGTGATGATTCAAGATATTTGGCCAAAGGCTGTTCAATTCCTTCTCCTGTTTAGGCAGAAGCCCTAGATTACGCAACTCCTTCCATTCATTGTTCGATTTAAGGGCATCGAAGGGCCTATTTTCTGCTTACTGGAAATTCATCTAGTATCGTGGCTTTATTTGTACATTTATATTGACGATGAGGAACATCATGTTTTCTTTAGAGTCAAGCCAGCTCTGTGTTAACTTAAGGAAGCCTGCCTTTTTTTAAAGAGGATGATTTTAGAAGAGCTAGGTATTCTATGGCTGCCATTAGATTTTTACAGAGACAGTTCAGAGCCTCCTCGACAATAAAGTGCCAAGCTCTAAACGGTTCCCAATCACAATAACATAAAAATAAATTTAAATTATTAGAGGGAACGTTTTTGAAGTCGCAGAATGTAAATAAGTTTTTGGGAGCAAAGAAACTATTGTAAAATATGGAGGTGGTGATTCTATTATGTTTGCTATGAAAGGGTCATTCTCTTGTGCTGCATTAATATAAGTGAGATCGAGACAACAGAAGTGGAAACCTTTAAAGGTAAAATACCATTTCCTAGAATACTAGGACTATCATTGTTTTTTGTTTCATTATTGAGTCTATTTTTTACTGCATAACAACTTTCACAAATATAATGTGCAGGAGCGTATTTGATGAGGGTTTTTTCGAATGGCGCGAAGTTGTAACAAATATCGAGATAATTTTTATTATATTTGCAGCACGTATGTGAAATCCTATTTTTCCTAGTTATTTTTAAGTATTTTTAACCAGTTGAAAGTGCCATATTTCAAAATTGAGTTTTAAATCAACATATAATTAGACAGATCAATATATAGTTAGACCATAGGTACGACTCAACGACTGGTCAGTGAAAAGTACCAACGGCAGGTAAGTCATAAAATGTGGCGAGAAAGTTATTATAAAAATTTTAAAAACTATAAAATTATAAAATTAAAATTAAGATTTAATAATTAAAATAAAATACGCTTATATAAGAGTGTACTATCAAAAGTAACGCCAAGGCTTACTTCCAAGGCAACCTCGAATGAAATACGCATCCCAGTCTCCATGTTAACATGAGGCAAGTGTTCGTCTTTAACTTTATTAACATATCGATTTGAGTTTAAGAAGATTGCCTTAGTCTTACTAGCGTTGAGATGAAAGTGGGAGCGCGTTGACCATTGAGTCACAATTTTTGCGGCCTTCGATAGTTCAGAGACACTCTCGGAAAATCTATCGTATGAAACATGTTTATAGATTTGGAGGGCGTCTGCGTACAGTAGATGCATGAAGATCGAATAATCAAGCTCCTTGTGAAAGTCATTAACAAACTGAATAAAAAAGGCTCTAGGACTAACTCCAGTAGAACACGAAAATGTGTTTTTATCCATTTAGCGGCTACTTGCTTTTTTTTCTTGTTGCTTTTTTTATAATTTATTAACAATTCTGAAATATAAAATGAAGGAAATAAAGAAAGAAAAAAATCTTTTACATTTTTAGAACATAGTTGACTTATTTTTTTTAATCAATTACAATAACTTTTTAAATAATAATTATAATTATAAATTATATAAAAATTATAATTATAAAATATATAACAATTATAATTATAAATTATATAACAATTATAATTATAAATTATATAAAAATTATAATTATATAAATATTTATTTATAATTATTATAAACATATATTTCTTATTATTAGTGACGAGGTGCCTCAAAAAATCCTCCCCTTCTTGTTTAAAACGATTCAGAAGTCTCTGAGTGATCTCCGATCTGACCTGTTTTTGATTCCCGGTTAACAGCCTCGGAACCCATCGAGCATTGATTTTTCTGAAGTAAAGGTGACAAGTGATAATAGATTGAGCACTTCCATAGCTGATACCCACTCTTGACGAGATTTCTGAAATAGTTAATCGCCGATCACATTCAATAAGCTCTCGAACGGCACGGATGTTGTCATCTGTAAGACTTGTCCTTGGATGTCGATCATGACTTTCGTTTTCAACACGTTTTTGTCCACCATGAAATTCCCTGACCCACGTATACACTCGATTCTGAGACAGTGAAGCATCCCCAAACTGCGCATTTAACCCTTTCAGCCTCAGTGGTTTCGATCGAAACCACTTTTGCGTTCAAATGTTCATAAATTTGTCAAAAATCAATATTTTTTGATTTCCAAACGACAAAGGTCCACAAATTTATTCTACTTTGCAACAAAAATTTATAGTGCAAAAAATTAATAACAATTTTGTGGTTATAACAATGTAAACAAATGAATGTTTTTGGTAGAAATTTAAAAAATAATTGCCAATTATCAAATTACGTGGAGTTAGGCTCATAAAAATGAACACTCGGGAGTTTTTGGGGTCGCTGATTACGAATCCAATGTCAGATTTTCAAAATTAAAAAAAGCGGATTTAATATAGTGGACAATTTTTTAAAAATTCATTCATTTGGCCTGAAACTTATGACTTACAGGTTTTTGGGGTCGCTGATTACGAATCCAATGTTAGTTTTTCGAAATTAAAAACGACAGATCCAATATGGTGGACAAAAATTTAATAAATTCACTTGCACTCCAGAGAATGACCACTTAAAACTAATATTAGATTCGTAATCTGCGAAACCAAAACCCCTCTATTAAGGGGTTACCCCCAGTTGTAGCTCAACAAAAAAGGCCTTTTTCATGAATTTTTTTTAAGAAAACTACAAAACTTTTTTAAACGATTATTATATCATCTTAAAGAATACATCTTGAAGAACTTTCAGTAATTTTTTTATTGCGAAATATTACATTGTTAAGTGGCAAATGGCCGCCAATGAAATAGTGTTTTTATTTATACGGTTTGCGGTGACCAACATTGCGGCGAAGTGGATCATTTAAAACAAAAAATGTGGATAGATTTAGTTAAATATAAGTATGAACTAGTCTTTAATCAAAGGATTTAAAAAAATATTTATTTTTCACAAAATGGCGGACAGTCAAAGTTAATATTTCGATTTCAACGAAAAAAAACGGCCATTTTTTTTTTAAACAAAAAATTGAACGATTTAAGACTACATTTTTATGTATTATATAAGCCTGCAAAATTTCAAGAAGATCGGTTTATTAGTGTTCGAGTAATCTTGGTCACCGACTTCAGAAATGCTATTTCGAGAAAAACGCGTTTAAAGTTTAAAGTAGCCGGTTGTTTACACAACGGATTCTTCTCTTTCAACGCTCATATCTCAGTCAATTTTAGTCAGATCGACTTGAAATCAAGGTCATATTCTCAGATACTTATACTTCAAAAAAATGCAATTAACAAAAAATCGATTTTTTCAAAGTCGGAAGTGGGGGTAACCCGTTAACAAATTTTAGGCCAATTGGACGAATTTTTAAATAGGTCGTCCGCCATATTTGATCCGTTATTTTAAATTTCAAAAATCTGACATCGGATTCGTAATCTGTGACCCCAAAAACCTCCGAGCGTCAAATTTCAGGTCAATCGGATCAATTTTTAAATAAGTCATCAGCCATATTAGATCTGCCATTTTAAATTTAAAAAATCTGACATCGGATTCTTAATCAGCGACCCCGAAAACTACTAAATATAGAATGTGACGAAAATTGCGTTACTCTAAAAAAGTCAGGGCTGAAAGGGTTAAACAAGAAAAAATTTCCGACCGTTTAACGCCTTCATTGGTTAAAAACTTTATGATAACGCGTTGCGCGACAGACGGATGTACCTCTTGCTCAGTCATGGCTGCACTGAGAACAGAACCGGGCGTGGCCGCTAACTAAGCTAGGTCCCCCACTCCTTATTAACGAACGAGCAATCGCCAAATCATCTAGTTAGGAAGTATGTGCTAAGCAAAATAGCAAAATTACCGTTTATATTTGATTCACCCTCATAAATACAGTTTTCATTATAAGTTTTGAGAATCGTACAAGCTTCTAGCGTTTCCCTGAAAAATCTAATATATAAATGTAGTTTAAGATATAGAACTTGAAATAATTTTTTTTTTTTAATGTATAGTTAAAAGGTACAGATGAAATGTTCGAAGCGCCTGTCTGGTTTATACCGGGTGTCCCAATATAAAAAATACGGTAGAGATATACATTTTACATTACAGAGTCTAGCGCTATCCGAAATTCCCTATCTGATATCTGTAACTAATTTACATTTATAAAGACACAAGTTCTATTCACATCTTAGTTTGACCAAGCTGTTTACGCACTTTCGCTGATATAAGAATACATACACATATAAATCGCAGACATTCAACACTCATACGAGGGTGGTCTAAAAAGTTTCCGACCTCAAAGTGAAGATAGCAGCATTCGTCAATAAAAGCTAGCAAATTTCATTGTTCATCTGTTGATAATTGCTCACCAAAGTTTTAGCCATTTTGGATGCGCAGTTATTAGTTGAAAGTCGTTTGAGTGAGTCGATGTGAGTGTTGTGAAAATGGACAAAATTAAGTATCGAGCTGTCATTAAATTTTTGTTTTTGAAAGGCAATACGCCTACGCAAATCAAAAATGAGTTGAACTCTATGTATGGGGACTCTGCACCATCATTTACCACAGTGAAATTTTAGGCAGCTGAATTTAAACGTGGCCGTGAGAGCTTGGGAGACGATGAACGTTCGGGACGTCCAAAAACTGCAACCACTGACGATAACATCGCCAAAGTTCACCAAATGTTGCTAGACGACCGCCGAATTAGAGTGACAGAGATAGCAGAGGTTATGAACATGTCCAAAGAACGTGTTTGCTACATATTAAATTAAGATTTAGGCATGAGAAAGCTGTCCGCACGTTGGGTGCCGCGTTGGCTTACGTTAGACCAAAAACGTGTTTGAATGAACATTTCCAACGCTCTATTGGCGCAGTTGAGGCGCAATAAATCCGAGTTTTGGCGCCGATTAATTACTGTAGATGAAACTTGGATACACCCATTATACGCCCGAAACAAAAATACAGTCAAAACAGTGGGCTGCAAAGGGGGAACCGGCTCCAAAAAAAGCAAAAACTGTTTTTTCGGCTGGAAAAGTGATGGCGACTGTTTTTTGGGATAGTCATGGAGTTATTTTAATAGATCATCTTCAAAAAGGGAAAACCATTACAGGAGCATACTACGCATCATTACTTGACAAGCTGAAGACAGAACTTGCGGAAAAACGTCCACATTTGCAGAAAAAGAAAATCCTGATTCACCAAGACAACGCGCCGTCTCACACCTCAGCGATTGCCATGGCGAAAATCCACGAATTACAGTTTCAGCTGCTTGACCATCCACCTTACTCACCAGACCTAGCCACAAGCGACTTCTTTTTGTTCCTTCATCTGAAAATTGCACTCGGATGACAGAGATTTTCGTCAAATGAGGAGGTAATCACCTTCGTGAACAGTAATTTTGCAGAGAAAAACGCCGAGTACTATTTGGATGGGTTAAAGAGATGGGAGCATCGCTGGAAGAAGTGTGTAGAATTGCAAGGAGACTATGTTGAGAAATAAAAAAAATCAAGAAAAAATGTCTTGTATCTGTGTTAAGTCGGAAACTTCTCAGACCACCCTCGTACATGTACTGGTACATATTTTATTCACAGACACATAACACTTATGCACGAAAGAGACTCAGAAACACAAATACTCACACTAATGCTCATAGATACATCTATACAACAAGCAGGGAATCATTCTCTTGGAAAAATCATCGTGCTTTAGCTAAGCACGCTATTCCTCAAGCTCTGACGAAAGCCACACTTTTCTCAAGGCAAAGCATCAAGCTGACTGGTGGGAAAAATAATTTTCCCATCAGATAGTTACGAAAGTGGCCCATACACACACTTGTACTCACACTATTCATATAACACATGCACACACATCACATATACACCACACATGCACACACACTATTCACACAACACATGCGCACCACATATGTACTCCCATGGAGCAGCGGACTGCTTCTATTAGTACATTATATTATGGCGGATAAAAAGAACCCAATTTACGGGATGACAGGAAGAGAGCATTTGATTTTTACGGCACGCTGTAATCTGTTTCGAAGCCCAGTGTAAAACGCTTCAGGCACCGAACAGGCAAAAATCTCCGTAGAAGCCACGCTGATGCTGAGGGAAATCAATTACCAAAAATAGTAGCCGTATAGGCTGGACGATGCGTCTGTACGAAAGAAACAACAATCAGCGAGGAGAAAATTGACTACTCGTTCATAAAAATGAAAACAGAAATCGAGATACTGACTGTGTTCATAATGGAAAAGAAGAACTTTCATAAAGAACTCACAGACGACATGGCAAAGAGTACTAAAAAAGCACTAAAAGACTATGAGAAGCTACGCCAAGATGAAGAGCAAATGCGTGCTCAGGGTCTTGCAGAGACGGTGACGACTTTAACGTCTCCTATTTTCATAAATAGAGAAACTAAAGAGACTAAAGGAAAAAGAGACGAGCCTTAACACCTGCAGAAACATCGGCGAACAAGGTCAAAGTAGACACTTTTTCCACCAAATCACACAGCCAAAAGAAATGGACTGGGTAAAAGTAATGGGAAGGAAGTTAACGACAATGGAAAAGATAAGAAGGATTACCCATGAACCGGACAAGAGAGAACCTAGCATCCTGAGCTCCAACATGACTGGAATGGCGGAACTAAGGCGCACTCGCTGAGATGCTATAAAAATCAAGACAGTAGGAGAAATCCCCTACGCAGAGACCCTTAGAAAGTTAAGAGGATCCGCTAAACTGACGAGTATGGAAGAAAGAATGACGCACATCAGACATAATAGAGTAGGGGAGCTTCTGCTAGGGCTGGGAAAAGCTTTATTAGTAATAGAATTTGATTTATTAAGTTAGAAAGATTCTTAACTCGAGGTCGTAGACTGCTTTTCATCATGTAGATTGTCGGATCTAGTAGAAATAGTGCTGATGTATACGCTCAAACGCCCATACAGACATACGGACGCTTAGACGCAGATCCGTAGACGCACACGTAAACACACATTGACGATTCCCTGTGAAACATAACTACACTACATGGGTAATGCGGAAAAAAATTTAAGAAATATTTATTATACAGGGTGTCACAAAAGTCGCGGAACGGCTGTATGTTTCCGAAGGTGGGGTATTTCGGAAAATGGTCAAGGTCAATCCTTCGGTAACTCTCAACAAGGAATTCAATAGTAACCTCTATTTTGTCCTTGACGATGTCCTTCAAGGTTATTTCAAGGTTAGGTCATGTTTTTTAAATGGAAACTCCCTTTTATGACATTGGCAATCGAAGGGCGGAAAATTCTACGTTCAAATATGTACTTAGATCATAAGGACACGTTGACCTTGAAGGTCAGCCTAGGCCATTGAAACATGAACAAGGTCTGGTTATCTTTTGACATAGGAACTCCCCAATTTTTTTTAACCGATGTATTAAAATAAGCAAGGTTTATGAAGTGTTGACTGTAGGTGTGACCTTGACGACGTCCTTTAAATTCCTTCAAGATTATTTCAAGCTCTACTCATTTTTCAATAAAAATTCCCTTTTTGACATTGGCAATTGAAAGAGCGGGAAATTTTACGTTCAAATAATAATAATAAATAATAAAGGCACAAAATAATAAGAACACAGATTTTAAAGATAATAGATAATCAAGCATTTCGAAATCCGAAAGGACTCACGCAAATGAAGCATAGACGAAGGAAACACTTTTTACTACATCAAAGTTTTTAATCCCGAGTAATATTAAAAGTAAATAAAAAATAGTTAACCTTAAAATGACTTTAAAGGTCATGATTGAGGTAGTCAAAAAATAGAAAGCTTATCCTACGTTAAATGCTCTTGTCTGACATTCAAGGTCAACGTGTCCTTATGACCTAAGTACATATTTGAACGAAAAATTTCCCGCTCTTTCGATCGCCAATGTCAAAAAGAGAATTTTTATTAAAAAATGAGTGGAGCTTGAAATAACCTTGAAGGAATTCGAAGCACGTCGTCAAGGTCACGCCTACAGTCAACACTTCATAAACCTTGCTAATTTTAATACATCTGTGAAAAAAAAATTGGGAGTTCCTACGCCAAAAGATAACCAGACCTTGTTCATGTTTAAGTGGCCTTGGCTGACGTTCAAGGTCAATGTCTCCTTATGATCTAAGTACATATTTAAACGTGAAATTTCCCGCCCTTTCGATTGCCAATGTCAAAAAAGGAAGTTCCTATTAAAAAAAACATGACCTGATCTTAAAATAATCTTGAAGGACATCGTCAAGGTCAAAATAGAGGTTACCATTGAATTCTCCGCTGAGACTTACTTAAAGATTAACTTTGACCATTTTCCGAAATACCCCACCTTAGGAAATATACAGCCGTTCCGGAACTTTTGTGGCACCCTATATAGTAGAAAATATTAAATCATTTATCTAATGATAAAGTAACTGTTCCAATTGAACAAAACGAAGCAAAATATATTATGGAAACTTTATTGCAAGTAAAAACCAATACTCTGACTTTCATGGAAAGATAATATGTGTTAGACTGAGAGGATCAGATCACATGCTTTGCAAATGCGAAAATTGACTGATAGAATAATAGACTTTTTCAGTATATTAAGTGATAATTATTTTGAATTATTTAAAAAACTCGACAACGCAGATTCAATATGAACACATTCTAGTATAAATTGTGAATGATACAGTGCAACAAAAAGAAATGGGAAGATAAGAAAAAAATGCTAAAGAGTTTTTGTACTCTTACACCAAATTATTAGTTTGCTACAGATGAAATGGCCGATTTAGCAATGACATAAAGTTGGCTGCAATTTTAGTGTATTATGTTGGCACAAGGCGGCGCAAATGATATGACATATTGAATTATAAATACTGCTACCTTGGTTTATGGAGTCATTTCTGTTTTGCACTTCATAGTGATCGTAAAAACAAAAAGAGAAAGTGAACATGGAAGTGAATCAAAAACGGCTACTTATACTATACGAATTTGAATTAGAGCACAACGCAACGAAAGCAACGAGGAATATCAACAGCGCATTTAAGCCTGATACAGTTAGCGAACGAACCACTCGGCGGTGGTTCGAAAAATTCCGATCTGGAGATATGGACCTTGGAAATGAGCCACGTGGACACCCAGAACCATCGATCGATAACGACGAGTTGCGTGCATTAGTGGAGTCTGACCCCCGCCAAACAATAAGGGATCTTGCCGATAAATTAGGCGTTCACAATTCGACAGTTTGCCGCCACCTGCAACAACTTGGTAAAGTGAAAAAGCTTGACAAATGGGTTTCGCATGATCTTACCAAGCAAAACATGACGTGTCGAATGGAGATTTCAAGTTCTCTTTTCTCCCGTAACAAAAAGGAACCGTTCTTGCACCGAATTGCGACCTGCGATAAAAAGTGGATTTTATACGATAATCGTCGCCGATCGGCCCAATGGCTAGATGCAGATAAAGCGCCAAGACACATGCCGAAACCAAGCCTTCATCCAAAGAAAATAATGGTAACTGTTTGGTGGGAGGTAGCTGGAGTTATCCACTATTCGTTTCTGCAACCTGGCGAAACCATCAATGCTGAGAAATACTGTGCTCAACTGGATGAAATGCATCAGAAATTGATAGTCCAACGACCAAGGCTTGTTAATAGTGATTGAGTAATACTGCTTCATAATAACGCACGACCTCATGTATCGAGAACAATGGTCCAAAAATTGCACGAGTTGTGCTATGAGACTCTTCCTCACTCTCTATATTCACCAGACCTCTCACCAACCGATTACCATTTCTTTAAACATTTGGATCACTTATTGACAGGAAAAAGATTTAATAATGAAGCTGCTGTCAAAAATGCCTTCGAGGAGTTTCTTTGAACCAGAAACTCGGACTTCTACAAAACTGGAATAAATGCACTTGCATCTCGTTGGGAAAAGTGTTTTGCATCTATTGATACCCATTTTGATTAAATAAATTGTCTTTATAAAAAGTTAAGCTGTTTTAAAATTTATTACTAAATCAGCCATTTTATCTGCAGCAACCTAATATTTAATAAGTATGTTAGTAGTGTAATTTCAGAATCTCAGTCAGAGATGAAATTTACAAAAAAAGGTAAAACTCCCATCTTCTTAAATATCAAAGCATTTACAATTACTTAAATACTCAAAGCCGGATAGCTTTTCAGGATCTGCAAATTCATTTTATTCTTTAAAAATAAAGTATGATACAAACAACTCTATTGTCAATTAAAATATTCGACAGCCAATGCGTTGGGGAAATTGAAAGATTACAAGTTAAAATTATAAATCTCTAGAAAATATTAATGAAAAAAAATTGTCCTAAAGTTCATAATTCGTTAAATGATAATGCTAAAAAATACATGCATCATACGCAAAAAACGCAATCGGACAGTTTTAATTCTGTTGAGTGCTGAATTCAAGCAATGAATTGATATGTTTTTGAAATTTATACTCATGCAAAAATTAGTCCTGAAAACTTTATATTTCTACGTTACTAAATGGAAAAAATTTGGAACACCGTACATCAGACTTTGCGCTAGCTTTGGGGCATCATTACCTTAATAATCTTTAGTTATCATCTAAAAATAGTTATTGAAATAAACTGTAACGGGTATAATTGGGAAAGCACGCGCAAGACGCTTCCTCGCACGTGGCCACTGCAGTCGGCCCCAGATTAGGCCTGTCAGGCCGCTAAGTTCCTCAATACGGCTTGAAGTGCCTGCGGACGTTAGCCTTCGTGTAGTGGCACTCTCGTGTAGTGCCGACCGTTGACAACGTAAGATCTTTCTCGGATCCTACTTTTACTCACGTGTGACGGGTCTTGCCTAAGGCCTCACTGCCATTGCTGTTTCCACCGGGCTTGGCTGCTCAGAATGTGTGCCAACAATCGGTTGGCACATCCGCGGAGGCGGCGGTATTCGGGATAGGGAAGCTAAATAGGAAGGACAACAAATAACGCGTACCCGTTCTGCGCTAAACTCGTTTATTGCTAAAAATTAACAAGAATGTTTACAAATGAAAATTATTTATCACGCGGAGGTCCGTTTACCGCGTAATACTAATTCGCTAGGTGCGCACTGGGAATGCGCATCTACTTCGATTTGCGCGGCTACACACACGTGTAGTCTATGGATGAGTGATATAGAGAGAGCAGTTCTCCCTCTCTATATCAGCATGGTCTATGGCAGATCGAGCGAGAGCGGTCCTCTCGCTCGTCTGTATACTCTATGGTTAAACGAGTGAGAGCGGTCCTCTCACTCATCTATCCAACCTATGCTTGAGCGAGTGAGAGTGGCTCTCTCTCTCTCACTTACCTGTATACTCTAAGATTGTGCGAGTAAGGTCGTTTCTCTCACTCGCACTCGCGCGGTCTATACTAATGAAAATTCCGCGCGGTCTCGTGCGTACAATGCAAATTTTTACCTGCCACACGATCGCGCACGTGTGCAGGAATATTACGAATCGCGGACTAATGTGAAGTGGCCACTTACTTCTAGTACTCGTGGAGGATTATCCTCTCGAAATTCGCTCGGCTAAAACCCCTCAGAATAACGTTGACGGCAGGAAAAAAATATCTCGTTGGCGCGGACTCGCGTGCTCGCAACTTGACGGTTAAGGAGAGAAGATCGAGGGGAGGTCTCCTCCTTCCCTTCTCGCGTCGCGCCTATCGGTTTTCCCGCGTAGCACCATCGATTGCTTAATCGATAGTGCCCCGTTTCGGCACACCGCGAATTCTAACTCGCACCGTATGGCAGGTGGCCTAACCTTGATAAGCCACCTGTCACAAAAAATAGTAAAAAAAATACGCTTAACTAATTCATGCCCAATCAAAACAAACATTTTTTATCAAGAATGAAACAAGTCAATGTTTTGTGCGAAACATGCTTTCAAAAAACTAAATCTAATAAACGTTTTTATCCTTTCCAATTTTTTTTTATTACAAACAAATAAATTACCCAAAAAATAAATAAATAAATAAATAAATAAATAAAAATTGGTGAAAGATTAAAACAAAAACCAATTGAATTTATGTAGAATTTTTTTTGTAACGTAAAACGTGTTAGAAAAAAAGTAACTTATTTATTTCTTGTTTATTATCTCTCTGTTAGTTAATTGTTTAAAATTTCCTCCGAGGTTATTTTTCATTTTTTTAGAAAAAAATGAAAAATTTTAAGTCTTACTTCTTGGGCCACCATATTGAAAGAAAAAATCGTGGTCAAAAATGAGCTAAAATTAGGAAGTATAACCAACTTTTATCGCATTTCTTATGATAAAAAAAATTTTTTTCTACTGTAAATTTTGATTAAGAAAAAATGACCAAAAAACTGCATTTTTTTCTAAAAATTATCAATTAACAATTGAAAATCTAATTTTCGAGATTCTTTAACTATTTCCTCGTGTACAGCATATTTGAAAATAGTAAGAATAGATATTTTCTAGAATATTTTTTAGCCTTCTCGTTAAAATTTTTCTTCTCAAAATTAAAAAAAGATAGTGACCTTTTGGGCATTAATGGGTTAAATACTTTGGCTGCCTTGCCTTTGACTACATCATCTAACAATACAAGAGCATAAATTGCACACAAATGTATTAATAAGGCGACAAAGCAAATTATTTCAACAAAGCCCGTAATGTTGAGCAACATTTCATTGTCTACAACAAAAGAAAACTGTTGATGCCAAGCATACGAGGTATGTTTAATAAATAAAGCCAATTTTTAAATTACGCGAGCTACATAAATTCAAGTTTAGATTATTTATTTATTTATTTTTTAATATGTTGGTATACATCCCCCTAACATACTACTGTGATCAAAAAGTACGGTGAATTTGTTGATAAAGTGTAAATTCTTTATTGATTCTTCCAAATCAATTTCATCCCCTTCAAAGTAATCCCCGTCCGATAAAACGCACTTCTGCCAACGCTTTTTCCAGTCCTCGAAACAGTCGGAATAGTCTTTTTCCGGTATAGCCTTCAAGACCTTCTTCGATTCTGTTTTTATCTCCTCAATCGTGTCAAAACGGCGTCCCCGCATTGACCTTTTGAGTTTGCTGAGTAGCCAGAAGTTGCACGGAGCCAAATCAGGCGAATACGGTGGTTGCGGAACGATATGAGTCGAGTTTTTGGCAAAAAAGTCGCGAAGAACCAATTCAGTATGACATGGTGCATTATCGTGATGAAGGAACCAATAGTTGTTCGCCCATAATTCTGGCCGTTTCAGACGAATAGCTTTACGCAAACGACGCATAACGATCAAATAATATTTTTTGTTGACAGTTCGGCCCGGCGAAAGGCATTCATAGTGCACCACACCCCGATAATCACAGAAAACTGTCAACATGACCTTGATTTTCGATCGACTTTGCCGTGGTCTTTTCGGTCTTGCTTCACCTTTTGCACGATAATCGCTGGATTAGTCGGTGGTTTCAGGGTCGTATGCGTAAATCCAAGTCTCGTCTCCAGTAATGATGCATTTCAAGTGGTCCTGATAGTCAGACAGCAAAGTTTCACACATTAACGCGACGCTTTTTTTCTAAAAAATTGAGCGATTTGGGCACCAATCGAGACTTGCCGCGTTTGAGACACAAAACATCCTTGAAAATGGTTTGGGCTGAGCCAAATGATATTCCAACACTATCAGCGAGGTCTCTAATTGTCAATCGACGATTTTCAAGCACCAAATCTTTGATTTTTTGGACATGGCCCTCGTCAGTAGACGTTGATGGTCGTCCAGAGCGCGGTTCGTCTTCAACGCGTTCTCGGCCCGCTTTGAACTCGTTGTACCACTAATAAACGTTTAATTGTGCCATAGTTTGATCACCAAAGGCCTTCCGCAACATTTTCAACGTGTCCGCACAAGAATATTCGTTCTGCAAACAAAATTTGATGCAAGTTCTTTGCTCAATAAAATCACCCATTGTAAAAATCGGAAAATTCACTCTTGGTTGTTTACAAAAACACGTGTAACTCAGAGATAATTAAACCTTCTGACAAACAGTCCTACCAACCTAGAAAAAAAATTTACCCACCTTCCTAATGCCCGGGAGTTTTAAATGACAATTTTACGTTACTTTTTGATCACAGTAGTATACTGACAATATTAGTCATCTCGCATGTTCGTGTTGTTTACAGCAGACACAAAGAGTAACTGTCTTTACACGTGTGAGGCAATTTTTCGTCGTTTATAAAGATGGAATAAAATTACACATCGCTGCTGGTTCGTAATTTTTTGGCTAAAAATAACACCACAATCATGCCCCAGCCTCCATACTTTATCATATCTAGCCTTATGCAACTTTTTATTTCTAAAACTTAAAAGCACTCTCAAAAGGCAGAGGTTCTGCATGATTGAGCAGATAAAAACTGAATCGCTGAACAAACTGAAGTCCATACCAAAAATCGCCTACCAAAAATACTTCAAGAATTGGAAAAAGCAATGTCACAAGTGTATAATATCTATAATATTATATAAATATTGATGAATAAATAAATATTTTTTTTAATATATCAAAATTGGCTTTATTTATTAAACGTACCTCAATTAGCGAAATATGCAGCTATGATAATAACGCTAAATAGAGCTACACATGAATGAACAAACTCCTAAAGTACAGTTCTTAGTTGCGTAACTATAATTTCATAAGAATAATATTCAAATTTTTAATAGTATTTTTTTATTTACCTAACGTCATTTCTACAACTTTTAATATATTTCTAAATGGTTAGTACAATTTTTTTTTTTCATAGTTAAAAAATTTATATTAAAATGAAATATAAGCATACCTTAGATAATGGAATAGCTGTAGCAACTTTTGGTTTGATTTTTGTAGTGGAGTTCCCGGTTATCACTCTATAGTTCGGGCTATTTATTTTAGACATAGTATTAGAAGGTTTTAAAAACTGTTCGCTTTTTCCACACGCCTGTAACATTAATATATGAATGCTTAAATTTAATAAATTAAAAAAAAAATAAAATTGTTTAAAATAGAAAATAAGATATTTTTTTATAAAATGATCCTCTATAAGCTAATGTCAAGCAAACTACGTTAAAATTGAACCGTGTAAACCGTATTAGTGCATTGATGTATCATTATGTAACTCTGTTTTAGCGTTAATTTTACGTAAATTGGTTCTTGCTTTATACTCAGTACCATGTTTAAACTCATAAACTAATCTTTTTTTTATCATCAAGTCAAAATTTCACCTTAACTCTCAATAGATTCGTCAGCAGTCTTGCAGCCAACAAAAACTTTAATAGCATGAACTTGCTCAGTCGGTAGAGCACTAAACTCTCGATTCAAAGAATCTAGGTTTGATTCTTGTTTTTGCCAATCGACATAAGCATCTCTGTTTTACAGGTTCACATGCTTCGATTTCTGGTACATCGCACAGATTCGTCCTAATTGGTAAGTAATTAGAAGTAGCGTAAAGTGGATGTTAAAGTAGAAAAAGAAAAAAAAAGACAAAGTGTATTCTTTGAAATCAGTTTACCTATATTACGAGGTCTGGCTATTAAATAACGAGACTGCGCGCCTAGAGAGCACCGTAGAGGGGTGGGGAAAAAACGAGTAGTGCGTTGGATATCTAGATGTCTTGTCTATGCACGTACCAAAACACGTTCTCGTCACTATTATTGTATTTGTGCAGTAGCGGTTTGAAACGAACGTGTTTTTATCTCGTGCTGAAAACCATGTGTGACGAAAAACAGGAGCAACGTATCAATCTCAAATTTCTCGTTAAATTGAAAAAAATTCCGACTGAGTGCTGTAAATTGTTGCAAGAGGCCTATAGAGACCATTCTCAATCTCGTGCGCGTGTTTTTGAGTGGTGTAAGCGCTTCAGTGAGGGCCGAGTGAGCATTGAAGATGACGAATGCCCAGGTCGCCCTGTCACTGTTTCAACTCCGGAAACAGTGACCAAAATCAACCAAATCGTGCGTGCAGATCGTCGAATGAGCATCCGGATGATTGCCGAGGCTGTAAACGCCGATAAAGAAACGGTTAGTAAAATTTTACACGAGGAATTACACATGACAAAAGTCTGTGCGAAGTTGGTGCCAAAAAACCTGACTCCTGACCAAAAGCTCTTGCGTTAACAGGTCTGCTCAGATTTCCTTGAAAAGTTGAAAAAAGATTCCGGACTGATGAAAAACATTATTTCTTGCGACGAAACGTGGATTTTTCAATACGATGTTGAAATAAAGCGGCAATCGATGCATTGGAAGACGCCTGAATCGCCCAGAATCAAAAAAGCAAGGATGTTCAAATCAAAATTCAAGGAAATGTTGATCGTTTTTTTCGACATTAACGGTATCGTGATGACTGAACGGGTGCCATAGGGTCAGACTGTTAACCAGACTTACTATTTGTCAGTTTTGGCAACACTGCGAGAACGAGTTCGTAAAAAACGGCCCGAGTTGTGGAAGAACAACTCGTGGATTTTGCACCAGGACAACGCACCTGCCCATAACGTGCTATCTGTGAAGCAGTATTTGGCCGGTAAGCGCACTCCAGTGCTCGAACACGCACCGTACACGCCAGATTTGGCACGGTGTGACTTTTTTTTGTTTCCGAAGATAAAATCTGCTTTGAAAGGGACCCGATTTGAGTCGATGGAAAGGGATAAAGCAAAAAACGGCAGAGCTCCTAAAGGCCCTCACCAAAGAAAACTTCCAGCACTGCTTGGATCAATGGAAAAAACGTATGGAAAGGTGTGTGGCGAGGGAAGGGGAGTATATTGAAGGGAAGCATTCGAATGTAGAATAATTTTTATAATAAAACCCTTTTTTTAACCAGTCTTGTTATTTAATAGCCAGACCTCGTATACATTAAGTACATTCAAAAGCTGCTTCCCAAAATATAATTATAATTAATTTTCGTTTCCTATATTTAAGTATTGATTATACTAATTCGTTAAAATTAAACAAGATTGTTAAGCATTTTTATTTATTAAGGATGAAAAATTATTAATTTTTTTAAGAGAAAGTGCTGCAAACTTTTATAATTAAATTATATTTTACTTATTGTATTTAATTATAAATATGACTCACTCATTTTAAGGTCTATACAGGATATACAAAAAAAAAGTTCAAAAATTATTTTTTGCTTTTTAGTGTAATATTTATAAAATCTTATACCTCTTAGTTTTTTTAAATTTGTAATTTATTTTATTTTTTCCACTTTTCTCCAGAATACAAAAGTTATTTATTATAATTACAATATTATAATGATATTAATAACACATCGTTCAATAAGTCCCGAGACTAACCCAGAGATGGTGCTAGTAGTACCAAACTGGCCACGTTTCCATAGAGTGCGAACCTTCACATGTAACGTGTAAAAATTTCACGTCGATCGGATCACAGACAGCAGAGTTATCGAGGTTAGAGTAAAGTCACTTTGTAATTTGTTTGAAAAATGGAAAAAAGCGAGTTTCGCGTGTTGAGAAAACATTGTTTTTTTTAATGGGTAAAAACACCGCAGAAGCTCAGCAATGGCTTGAAAAAAATTACCCGGACTCCTCTCCATCCAAACCAACGATTTGCCGTTAGTATGCTGAGTTTAAACGTGGTCGTACGGACACAAACGATGCGAAACGTTCGGGTAGGCCATTGGAAGCCGTTACACTGGAAAATGTGAGTGAAGTGTTAAAAATTGTGATGAAAAATCACAAAGTGAAGGTCCGTGAGATTGCAGAAATGACACAGATATCATCTGGAAGCGTACTTACAATTCTTTATGAAAAATTGAGCATGAAAAAGGTTTTTTCCAAGTAGGTGCCGCGATTGCTTTCAGTGGAACAAAAACAGCAACGAGTCGACGATTTAGAGAGCTGTTTATAGCTATTTACTCGCTATAAAAAGGATTTTCTGCGTCGATCCGTGACCATGGATGAAACATGGATACATCATTTCACTCCGGAGTCGAATCGGCAATCATCTGAGTGGCGCATGGCTGGCGAAAGCCGCCCAAAGCGTCCAAAAACGCAGCAGTCTGCTGGCAAAGTCATGGCGTCTGTTTTTTGGGATACACATGGCGTGATTTCCATTGAATACCTGGAAAAAGGTGAATCGATCAACAGTGATTATTATATTGACTTATTGGTACGTTTGAAGGAGGAGATCGCAGCAAAACGACCGCACGTGAAGAAGAAAAAAATCCTTTTTTACTAAGACAATGCACCATGCCACAAGTCCATGAAAACAATGGCAAAATTGAACGAATCGGGCTTTGATTTGCTTCCCCACCCCCCGTATTCGCCAGATTTAGCCCCCAGCGACTACTGGCTCTTTGCTGATCTCAAAAAAATGCTCCAGGGAAAAAAATTTGGCTCGAATGAGAAGGTCATTGCCGAAACTGAAGCCTATTTTGAAGCAAAGGATGAATCCTTCTTTAAACATGGTATAGAAATGTTGGAAAGGCGTTGGAAAGATTGTATCACTCTAAAAAGAGATTATATTGATAAATAAAAATGATTTTTGAAAAAAAATGTTGTTTTCGTTGTTAGTCTCGAGACTTATTGAACGATGTGTTACAATACTGTGAAAAAATTGAAAATACTATGATAGTACAGTAATGATCTGTAACGCATAACACTGAAATGCTGTTATTATAGCAAACGTATTATCTTTGTTCATTACGTAAGGTCACGTGCAATGTATTAAGACCATGACACGCGTATCGAAACAGATGCACGAACTGCAAAACGAATAGTTAAATAGCCAAAGCTAATTAAGACGTACCGGAAAAAATGAATAGGAATACGAGTGATAACTCTAATCAGTCATAGACTGCCAACGTAAGAGAGAAAACCATCATATAAGCAAGAATAAATTTCAAGAAAAAAATCAGTTGTTGAAGGTCAACCAAAAAAAAAAACGAAAACTTAAGAGGCGAACGCATAGTAATTCAGAAGACACCGAAATTCAAGAGTGAAAAAGAACGCATGCAAGAGAAAGCAAAAAAAAGAGAAGTAGGTTACCTATAAGAAAAATTAGTATAAGAAGGATAGACACAGGAATCGATTGCACGGATCAATTCGCGCAAGATGCATACTAGAAAGCGCCAAGAAGGAACAGCTGTTAGATAAAAACATAAAATATAAAGATACAGTACGCTATCCCCATATATCTACACAAACGTTTACTCGGAGGCTTATATAAAACTGCATTTAAAAACAAGTGAAAGAGAGATGAATAAATGGTCCTATAGAAATAAATAGTAAGATGATCGTTTAGAAAGAAATGAGAAAATGGTTAATCGACAAAAAAGAGGGGAGGCAAAGCATCCAGTACTTCTTCACTTAAATATGAGTATAAAAAAAAAGAGGAAAAAGCTCAGCAAATCAGTGTTTATTTGTAAGTCATTATAGTAAGCTCGTATCACGAAGTAAAAAGTATCAAGAAAGAACGACTATGCCTATCGAATTCTCGCATCAACTCCGTATGTTTTACGAAGTATACGTTTAATCAGCCAAAAAAAAAATTGCTATAGCTGCTGGAAATTTGGTTTAATGCGAAAAAGATGATAGGAGACAAAATGGCGGAAACAAAAGCCGAAAAAATGGTGGAATTTTGATGTTTTCTATTATTCAAATATTTTCGAAAACCGGATAAAGAGTACTTTGGATGGTTTTTACGGGCACTGATCAAAAATCTATTATCCGATTTCCGAAACTCAAAATAACGGATCCAGTGTGGCAGACCGGAACCTCAAAAATTAAAAATTATCGGAAATAATACATTTTTCCCATTTCTACTCGAAAATCTATGAAAAAAAATTCTTCTTGCAATTTTTTGTTCCAATGCATTAATCCAAAAAATTGCAAACCGCTGAGTAGTCAGTAGGCAGAGTTACTTAGAAGCGCTCGGCCATACCGTGCATGCTAAAGATGTACCATAAAATATCTAGATCGCTTATTTTAGATTCACTTTAGAATGATTTAACTTTGAACATTTAATAAATTTTTTTTAATTACAGTGCAACCTCTCAATAAGGCCACTCACCGTCTCTTTCACTTAAATGGTTTTTGCTTTGCGTTAGAAGAAGAAAGAGAGCGGCCTTATTCGCAGGTTGCACGGTATTTATAATTTTCATATAATTATACATTAGTTATATATAAACTATATTAAATTATACATCAATTATATATGATTTTAAAAATTTTTTCACTTAGGTGTTGGTTACCTTTTTATTTGTCAATTGAGCATTTTCCATGCTCTACTGTGTTTTTTTTTGGATAATATTGTTGTGAAAAAAAATAGACATTGGATTTTGAATTGTGGGTGTCGGTGCACCCACAGCACCCACAGTAGGCACGCCCATGGGGTAAAAAGGTTGAAAGCACGGGTGGGAGAAGGGATAGGGCAACTTTTTGCTTAGATTTACGAGTGAAAATGGGAAAAATTTAAGAAAATATTTTCCAAGAAAGTAAACATGGAAGTAAATCAAAAACGGCTACTTTTACTATACGAATTTAAATTATAGCACAACGCAACGGAACTAACGAGGAATATCAACAGCGTGAATTAAATAAATTTCTCAATTAGAATCGAAATGGGCGTCGAGAGCATAGAAGTAATTATTTTTAAAAATATGCTAAATTACGTGCAGAGAATACTTAAAATGGAAGATAATCGATATCCAAAAATATGTTTTAATCGTATACGAGCTTTAGCTCAATACGATAGTTTAAATGGTAAACACAATTGGGCAAATCAGATAAAAACTAATTTTTTTGAAATTCTTGGAAGAACGGATTTTTGGGAAAATATTACATTTGAAACATTAAAGCTAGAAAAGAACAACCTCGTAGAGGCCCTCAGACAGCATGTTCTATAAACAAGACGTAGATGCGTGTAAAATATCTACCTCGTTAACTCTTCTCTCGACGCTTATTCAAGATGGAAGTAAAATAAATTATCTAGACTTAAAGGTGCCTTTACAGTTAAAAAAATAATAGCACAAGTAAGAACGCATAATCAATACTCCCTGAAAATAATTATAAAAAATAAGAAGCACATAACGAATTGTCAAAGTTACTGTGAATATTGTAGCGATCAAAATAGTCTATTTCACTCATTAATTAATTGTAAATATTTTGAAAAAGAGAGAAACAACTACTTAAACAAAACTGCAAGAAGTGAAGATCAGAAAATTAAAGTTTTTTGGAACTATTTAAATAATTTAAATGAATCCAGAATTAGGAAATTGGTCATTTTTATCTTTATAATTCTAAATAGAAAATAAAGAAATAAAAATAAGCAACGAATAAATGAAAATAATAATATATTAAGTATGAACAATAATATAAGAATACTTTTATGTTACTTTAGAATAATTAAGGATAAGCGCTCAACTCTTCATGTATAATTTTGTAATTGAAATGAACATGAATAAACTACTACTACTACTAGTAAGAATAAGAAAAAATGTAAGACATCGGTGTTCGGTAGATTTAGAAGATATCGATGAATGGGAAAAATAAATATGAGAAAAATCTGAATACCTGCTCTATCAAGTCAATAGCGATCTCCCATTATACGAGGTCTGGCTATTAAATAACGAGACTAGTTACGAAAAAGGGTTTTATTATAAAAATTATTCTACATTCGAATGCTCCCCTCCAATATACTCCCCTTCTCTTGCCACACACCTTTCCATACGTTTTTTCCATTGATCGAATCAGTGCTGGAAGTCTTCTTTGGTGAGGGCCTTTAGGAGCTCTGCCGTTTTTTGCTGTACCGCTTCTATCGACTCAAATCGGGTCCCTTTCAAAGCAGATTTTATCTCCGGAAACAAAAAAATGTCGCACGATGCCAAATCTGGCGAGTACGGCGCGTGTTCGAGCACTGGAGTTCGCTTACCAACCGAATACTGCTTCACAGATAGCGCGTTATGGGCAGGTGCGTTGTCCTGGTGCAAAATCCACGAGTTGTTCTTTCACAACTCGGGCCGTTTCTTACGAGCTCGTTTTCGCAGTGTTGCCAAAACTGACAAATAGTAAGTCTGGTTGACAGTCTGACCCTCTGGAACCCATTCAGTCATCACGATACCGTTAATGTCGAAAAAAACGATCAACATTGCCTTGAATTTTGATTTGGACATCCTTGCTTTTTTGATTCTGGGCGATTCGGGCGTCTTCCAATGCATCGATTGCCGCTTTGTTTCAACATCGTATTGAAAAATCTACGTTTCGTCGCAAGTAATAATGTTTTTCATCAGTCCGGAATCTTTTTTTAACCTTTCAAGGAAGGTGACAGGGCGACCTGGGCGTTGGTCATCTTCAGTGCTCACTCGGCCCTCATTAAAGCGCTTACACCACTCAAAAACACGCGCACAAGATAGAGAATTATCCCCATAGGCCTCTTGCAACAATTTACAGCACTCAGTCGGAGTTTTTTTCAATTTAACGAGAAATTTGAGATTGATACGTTGCTCCTATTTTTCGTCACACATGGTTTTCTGCACGAGAAAAAAACACGTTCGTTTCGAACCGCTACTGCACAAATACAGTAATAGTGACGAGAACGTGTTTTGGTACGTGCATAGACAAGATATCTAGATACCCAACGCACTACTCGTTTTTTTCCCCACCCCTCTACGGCGCCCTCTAGGCGCGCAGTCTCGTTATTTAATAGCCAGACCTCGTATTCTCATTCGGTTTGAGCAGTTCATAATAAATGACACCCTGCTGATTCCACGAAATGCAGAGAAAAAGCTTCGAACCATAGATATTTATTTTTCCGGACGATACTGATGCATGGCCAGGCTTACTCCACGATTTTATACACTTTAGATTATCGTAATGTATCCACTTTTTATCGCCAGTTACAATACAATGTAAAAAACCTTTTCTTGTCTGTCGTTAAAGCAGTAGTCCACACATGAGAAAACGCCGTTCGACGTCTCTAAGCTTTAATTCATACGGCACCTAATTTCCTTGCTTCTGGATAATTCCTAATACTCTTAAACGTTTTAAAACTGTTGATTCATTTACTTGTAATATTTTTCCAAATTCTGCTAGCGTCTGACATCGGTCTTGATCAAGTGATTCTTCCAATTCTTTGTATTCAAATTTTTTTGGTGCGTCAGAACGTTCTTTATCCTCAAGTTGAAAATAATTATTTTTGAAGCGTCGGAACCAGTTTTTGCATGTCGTATCCGACAGAGCATTGTCACCATAAGTCTTAACGAGAATTCTGTGTGCTTCAGCTGCAGATTTGTTTTGAATAAAATAGTGCAATAAAATTCCCTGCAAATATACTTTATTTGGCACAAAAGTAGACATTTTCAGATCCAATAAAAGATTACTTTGTTAACACTAAAGTGAATCATCATACATTGAAATTTAAGGTTAGATTAAGTACTTCGTTGCAGGTGCGTTACCATTCGAAATTTTATAAACGGAGTACTGCTACTGCTATCTTTGAAGAAACAGCGAGAACTTATTCAAGATCCTAATAGATATGTAGATTATTCATGGATGCAAAATAATACAGTGTAAAACAAAATACTGCACATGTGATATCACAGTCGAACTTAAAACTAAATAATACTGAGGAGTACAATAAGCCAGGTATAAAAATTAGAAATATCACAAAATATAGAAGTAAATATAAACAAATAGAAAAAACTTGTGCTTATATCTAACAGTCTGTGAGTAAAGTAAAGCTGTTAAAAATAATAAAAGTTATAAATAAAATATATAAGAAAATAGAATGTCAAATAAAATAAAATAAAATAGACTAGAAAACAATAAAATACTGAACTTCCGAACTTTTCATTTAGGCACGTTATTATTGGACGGATTTTGTATTAGTTTTTCGTAATATGGATTACGCTCACGTGATTTTTTCTCATTATCATTAAAAATGCTTGAACATCACATTAGGACTAATATATTGATCGTTTATTTAAGAATTTTTTGATTGATGAATTATTTAAAAGTTTTTTTTCGCCTATTAAGATATTTATGTCTAAAAAATGTAATGATTTTTAAATTTTAGCAAATTTTTATTTTTTCCGGCTAAGTGATGTGAAGATCCCTCTAAACAACTAAATGATATAAAAAATATTTTAAAAATAAACAGAAAAATAAGTTCAGCGAAGAAATTGCTTGATCTGGTATATTTGGATCACGTTCCTTTGAATTTTTTTATCAGATCAGTATCTAGATTTAGATATCTATTTGCCGTCCATTTTTATCTTTTCCAATAAAGATAAATCTTCAAAATCATACAAACTTTCGTCACGTTCAGATTCAATACTAGAATCAAAGGCTTTGCTCAGAAGAGATTCATTTGTACCTAAGTCTTCGTCTGATGTGTAACTGTCATCATGTCATTCATCGCTTGAAATTCGGTCAGTTTCATCTATTATTTTTGTTAAATATGCGACTATTTTTTATTTAGTTTCTTCACATAATTATGTGAATACATATATACGTAAGGACTGTAACGAACAAGGAATATTTTTCTTTAAAATATTTTTCTATAAATATTTTTCTCATAAGGTTTTGACAAAAGTTAGCATAAGAGATTACTACGTATATTATATACAGGTTAAGCCATTTTAATATATCCATCCCGAAATACAAACTGGAGTAGATTTGGCACTAACGACCTTGATTATCTTGACTTTAAGGTTGACTTGAAAAGTCATTCGAAGGTACGTCCACGTCGTTATTTCTGGGTAACTCTAAAAGTAAGTATTTGAACTTTGAAAAATTCTCTTGACCTTTACATAATCTTCAAATCTGAAGATGAACGTAGTCAAAGTCGTTGACCTCTGAACCTACTCGAGTGTTTTCCATTTATAAATCAATTGAAATTTGCAACAAAACAGCTTTCAGACAATTCTTTCATATTTGACCATCTAAAGGTCAATGTAACAGATTAATAAACATTATTTCTCTACAATAAAATGTCTCCATGCTTTCGCAATCCGAAATCAAAGGTAGGTGTTATTTAAGAAAACACTTTGACCTTCGAATAACCTACCAAGTTGACCTCAAGGTCACGATGGTCGAGGTCGTTAGTCCACTCCAACCTTTTGTTGCCCAGACGTCATAAAAAAAAACATTTTCTGGATGATTGTTTGAAATTTACCTTTATTTGACCTTGTGAAAATTTATCCTACCTATCATATCGGACGTAAAATTTTCCGCTCTTTAAAAATCCAATGTCAAAAATAGGAGTTCCCATTAAAAAAAAATCACTCTGACCTTTAAATAACCTTGAAAATTGATCTCAAGATCAAAACCGATATTGCAAAAAGATGGCTCCCATAGTCTTGAGCAACTTTTGTCTGAAAATTTTTTCGTATACCGTTTACTTTTCGGAGATTTCGGGATGAATAGATTAAAACGGCTCAACTTGTAAAATAAGACATGTACAGATGGATTTTTGAATGCCGTGACTCAAAGTGGCCCAGGTTACTTTAAAAACAATATCATTGTATACAGTGGTCAGTGCAATCAAAAGGCATTCAAAAATCCAAATCGAGCATTGAAAAGTCTGGTAGATAAATTCTACTATTCTACTTCACGGTGAAGCAAAACGAAAAAGCATTCATAAGGCCACTTATATGTAACTAGTTATACAATGTGGGATATTTTGTAATGTTTTATTATATTTTATTGTGATATTTTATCATATTTTGTACGGTAGAACCGTAGCAGCCCTACTGTGACAGAAAGAATGCGCATTATTTACGTAAAATAAAAAACGAAGAGTAAATATGCGAATTTAAGAATGGCTGTCTGAAGGCATTATTCGCGAATCTCACTCAGATTTTTGTAGCTCTGTAGTGATCGCGAAGAAGAAATACGGTTCAAATTGTCTGTATACGAGATGCGTTCAGAAAATAACGGGAATTTCTAAAGTTCGCGGGTTTGGAGAGTCCGATTTTCAAAATTTTTTATTATTATGTTGGTACACATACCCCTGAAGTATGATACAATTTTCAGCTGTATTCATTGTTTACTTTGTCAGTGGCAGCCGCTAAGATTAGACGTGTTTTTATGAGCTCGGCGATTTTTGTTTGTTAAAAAAAATGGATTAAAAAATTTGTATCAAATTTTGCGTAAAAAATGAAATAAAGTGTAACAAAGTGTGTGAAACGTTAACAAAGACCTATGGTAAGCCCTTTATGAATAAAACAAGGATTTTCGAGTGATATAAGCGTTTCCAAGATGGCCGTGAAGACGTTGAAGATGACGAACGCCCCGGACGCCCCAGCAAATCAACAACCGATAAAAAAGTGGAAAAAGTGAAAGAAATGGTTTTGAAAGATCGCCGAATCATAATCAGAGAAGTCGCTAATGATGTTGGCATATCGATTGGCTCAAAACTAGTGGTTTGAAATTTTTTCGAATGTTTTAGGTATGAAACGCGTGTCAGCAAAATTTGTTACAAAATTGTTGAATTTTGAACAAAAACAGTGGCGAATGGAAGCTGCTTAGGAGTCACTAAATGAAGTCAACAACGATGCAGAATTGCTGAAACGTGTTATAACAGGCGAAACAGTGGAGGCATTCTGGATCGCCAAGATTGAAAAAGTTTTATCTGGTTTTTGAGTAATAAAGCCGCTTTTAAACAAGGAATATTTAAAAATATCCGTATATCTCGGTGAAAAAAACTGGTTATGTACCAGCGATTGTAATGTTATAGTGTTATTTCTTACATGTAAATTCAAGTCATAATCCGTCAGCATTACTTGATCTGAAAATTGCCTCACTAAATTGAAGACTCTTCTTTCAATTTACAACAATAGCAAATAATAAATTATGGTACCACTTCGAAAAATATGTTTAAAATTTAAAAAATTGAGCCTGCTTCAGGATTGTTAGGGGTACCCACACAGCATGAATTAATTCTGAATTAATTCTGAATTAATTCATGATATAGTAAAATTAATTCTGAATTAATTCTGAATTAATTCATGATACAGTAAAATTATTTCAGAATTAATTCTGTATTAATGCTATATCCCCTTTTTGATTCCTTCAGAATTAATTCATAAAATAATTATAAAATAATTCAAAAATTATTGAGGAAACATTTCATAAAATAATTCTGTAATAACATTCGAATTATATATATATATATATATATATATATATATATATATATATATATATATATATATATTGTAACGGGGTAAATTTTTCTACACCCGTTAGCAACGCAGGACCTTCCTCTGGTCCTGCTTTAACTCTATGTGTGCGTGAGGGGCCTTGCCTTAGGCCCCGCGACCGGTGTTGCTCCCACCGGGCTCGGCTGCTCAGTATGTGTGCCAACGATCAGTTGGCACACCCGCGGAGGCGGCAGTATTCGGGATCGGGACGCTGTAGGGAAGAAAAAATAAGAACGCACCAGCTCTGTGCTAAAATGCTGCTTTAATAAATAAAAACAATACAAAATGTAATCAGTTATTGCGGAGAGGTCCGTTGATGCGAAGAGCAATTAGTATCGCCTTACGCGCAATACTAATTCTCAAGGTGCGCACTGCGCATGCGCACCCTCTTCGCTTCGCGCGGCTACACACACACGTGTAGTCTATGGACGGCAGATATAGAGAGAGCAGTTCCCTCTCTATACTGCCGTAGTCCGTGACTGCTCGAGTAAGAGCGTCTCTTACTCTCACTCGATGCTGTAGTCTATGGTTGAGCGAGAGAGCTCGTTCCTCTCGCTCAACTGCGTGTTCGCAGGTTGTACGAGTAAGAGTGGCTTTCTCTTACTCGTACGCCTATTCTATGATATTGCGAGAGAGAGATCGATCCTTTCACTCGTACTCGCACGGCCTAATCGAGTTTGAGTTACGCGGTCTCGCGCGTAACTCTGTTATATCTATATATGCCTGACGCGATCGCACACGCGTCAGGAAAATTAAATATAATTACTCGCGGACTAGCTAATACGATTAAGTGGCCACTTACTTTTACTAATAGTCGATCGCGGAATCGTCTCTTCGAAGCTGCGGAAACGCTGCGGAAAATCTTTGGAAAAATACTCTATTTCTTGTCTTCGATATAGATACGTGCGGCTGGCACAATGGCTCGGACGAGAAGAAGGCTTGAGGGGAGGGCTCCTCCTTCCCCTCTGGCCTATCGGTTTTCCCGCGTAGCGCTATCGATTCTTGATCGATAGCGCCGCGTTTCGGTACGCCGCGGATTCTCGCGCCTTTTCCCGCGTCAAGCCCTCGGTCGCTTGATCGCTGGCGCCGCATATCATCTCGCCGCGAACTCTATTTCTCTCGCCTATGGCAGGTGGCTTAACCTCTATAAGCCACCTGTCACAATATATATATATATATATATATTCGAAATAATTTATTATTTCCTATTATTGTAAATTGAAAAAAGAGTCTTCAATGTTTCGCCATTTAAAAAACGGAATGAGTGTTATATATTAAAACTTATTATATATTAAAAAATGTCCCCTCCAAGAATCAAGTAAAAGAATAGATTGAGGACCAACATTTGGATAAAATACTTCTTATAACAAAATTTTGAAGTGCTCTGAAATAAATAGAATGTTTCTATAGAATACTTTTTTATATTATTGCATTATTATACATAAAAATAATCTCACCTGTAGTTAATTTTTCAGATTTTGATGCTTCCACATGCACATTATTTCGTTTTATCAAAGTGGATTGTACTATAGGACCGAATTCACCAGTTTTTTCTTTTAATACTAAAAAAAGTGGTGATAAAAGTTTCCCAGTAGCTGATATAGTTGGTTGAATTGTGTAACTGTGCGTTGTCGATGAAACTGCCTGTACCAAACATTGCACTTGTTTTTCTCCTTCTATCGCTAATGTCTTTCTTAAATGCATTTCTAATTGGAAACCACTCTGATCTGAATTATAAATATTTGCTATTCCGATTCTTGGTATACACGATTTCACGTCAGCAACAAAAGCTTCAGCACTAGCTTGAAGCTCTGAAGCACCTTCTAATGTTTTTTTAGTAATAAATTTATTTATTCTTCTGGATACAATTCTATGAGCTTTTTTAAACTTCAATACCCAATTCGCAGAAGCCTTGAATCTTACATCTTCTGAGCCGAGTTCTTTTTGTGCTTGTAACGCCCATTTACGTTTATTCTTGTCATCACTATCGAATCAGCTTCAATAGCTGCTTTGAAATTGTCTAATGTATACGGGCAGATTCGGGCAATTTTCTCTCGATAAGTACCACCTTTATTTATTGTTTTGGCCCAACGTTTAAGTTGACTTATTGATGAAATTTTTTTAAATATATTACAGTTTCTAATTTTAAATTTTTTCCTTTTTTTCAGCTTCTCCAATATTCTACGGCATTGTTTTTATATTCAAATGATACTTCTTCAACCTCATTTGTACAATGATTCGTTGGTGCGAATTCTGAATCAGGGAAGTAATGTTGTATTTCATGTTCGACTATTTGAGCATCACTATCTTTACATTCTTCATGGAAATCCAACGTTTCTTCAACAATCATGTCCACATCATTGAACTCGTGTGCTGCATCTATTAATATTTGTTTCAACTTCTTTGATAATTCAATTTCTTTGAAATTAATCTCACTGCTTGGTATTTGTAAGTTTTAAAAATATGCGAATAATAAATTCAATACGTTCAAAGCATTAACCTTCATAATTAAATGTAAAATAAAAGCACTGAATAAATATTTTTTTCGCAGTTGTAAAGTATTAAAAAAAAAAACCTAGTCCAATACATATTTTGTTTTACAAATCAAAACATGTGATTAAAATTATACGTAAAAAGTGACATAAATACTTACGTAGTAATCAAAAAATTTTCTTATTTTTATTTATAATATTCTTGTGCTAAGAAAATTTCATATAAAAATACAAGTAAATGTGTTTATACATCTAGCACAATAAATGATTCACTTCATGGGGTCGGGTTGGGGTGATTCCCTTGTAAGTGAAACAACGTGCCGTGATTAGTTCTGTCGCTTCAAAGATGGTGATTTCGATATTGCCGACCGTCCGCGTGAAGGAAGGTCAAAAACCTTCGGGGACATTGAATTGGAGGTATTGCTTGATCAGGATTTATGCCAAACGTAAAATCAGCCTGCTTTGGTATTAGGAGTTACCCACTTAGCCATTTCCAAGCGATTGCATGCATTGGAAATGATTTAAAAGCAGGGAACTTAGGTTCCTTATGATTTGAAGCCAAGGGATGTTGAGCATGGTTCTTTCGCCTGTGAACAACTGCTCCAGCGGCAAAAAAGGAAGGGCTTCCTCCATCGCATCGTGACAAGTGACGAGAAATGGATTCATTACAGCAACCCAAAGAGAAGAAAGTCATGAGGACTGCTCAGTTATGGTTTTACGTCGTCGGCTCGGCCTAATATTCACGCTGCAAAGGTTATTGTGTATTTGGTGGGACAATATCGGTGTTATTAAGGGGACATTCGCCTTTGACATTTTCAAAAAATCGATTTTGAGATTTTTACATATTTCGATTCTATATACGTTCAAAAGTTGCCTCCTAAAATTTCATCAAGAAATTCGTAATAGAAAAAAAGTTACAGCTATATTTGTAACAGCGTATGCCCATGAGTAAAAACCGGTTTCTATTCATGCGTGTAGCGCGGCGCGCCAGCTGCTTCTTCTCCTGGTGTAAACATCTTTAGTATTCATATATGTGATATTATACTGCTTGGCAGTTGCTCTGTGTTATTCTTTGAGCAAGCACGTGTTTTATTTTTTTTAAATTCGTTAAAAATTGCCTAAAAAGTTGTAAAAAATCTCTAAACCTGGTGGTCATTTCAAAGGTAATCGGAGTACTCCTCGTTTTAGACGTAAAAACAAAAAAAGAACATTTACTGGCAATCTGTTTACTGCAGAAAAAAATCCTGATTTACCAAGTTGCTCTGCTAAAAAATTAAAAACAAGTAGTGAATTGCAACCTCCTATGGACAGCTCTATCCAGTATGTCATTTTGTGCTTTAATTTAGTCTTTTCAGCTCTTTCTCAATATATAAAGTGCAAAGAATGTAATGGTGAAATTTCATTCATCCAACAAAAAGGTAGAGGCCTTGGATTTAAAATCTGTGTGGAATGTTCGTGTGGTAGAAAATTCATTGAATCTTCCCCATCTATATCTCGAAATTTGTACGAAATAAATCAGAGACTCATATTTGTCTTGAGAGTTCTCGGCGTAGGGTATAATGGCGTAAATATGTTCTTCACGTAGGCAAACGTATGTACCGTCGCTTAGTAGAAGTAAAAAAAAATTTGACAATTTTAGAGAAAGACAGAAAAAAAAGAGAAGAAGAAGAAAGAAAAAAAAGAGAAGAAGAAGAAGAAAAAAATCCAAAAAAAGCCAGTAAAACGTGGTAGAAAATCAAAAACTGAGATCAAAAATTCCGCACCTGTACAAGCCGTCCCCAAACCTAAAACGGCTAAATTGACTCTAAAATTGATTCGAGAATTGTCTGTGTTTTATAGTCTTGCAATTCAGAGATATCCCGATTCCATCGAGAACATGAAAAAAGAAATTCTTGTCGGCTATTATCACAAAATTTCAGAAGATGCAGAACCTCGTCACGAGTATTGCAATAAGGATTGGTGTAAATTTTTGCAAAGCAAGGAAAAAAATGAGCCTTTTACCCATAAGCTACCACTAGATCCAAGCATTTGTGGCTACATTTTGCCAGTTTACGAGTCACTTAGTAGTGATGAGTTGCTGCAAAGATGTCTTGGCAAAAATATTCAAAATAGTAACGAAAGTTACAACAATTTGATTTGGAACATTTCTCCGAAAAGCAAGTTTTCTGGCGAAGATGTGACTGAAATTGCAGCGTGGATCGCAGCGTCCATTTTCAACGAAGGCTCGAGAACTTACCTAGCTATTATGGATCTCATGGGCATCAAAATTGGCGAAACTGCAACGGCTTTTGCGCAAAAAGTTGACGAGGACCGTATCTCTCAAGCCAATAGGAGAAGCAGTAAGCAGTCAAAAGAAGGTCGAATTAAGAAGAAAAAAGCCTTGGCCAGCCACTCACAGCAATTACTAGATAACGAGGGTCCTCAGTATTCACCAGGAATGGCCGATTAAAGGTAAAAAAAAAAGTTTTCGACCTTTTATTCAATAAAATTATGGTAAAAAACTTTAAACGCGTTTTTCTCGAAACTACCTTTTTCAAACTGGTAGGACATTTTTCTCCGAATATACTCGACCGATTTCAAAAAACCAAAGAGCATTCGATTACTTATTGAAAATAGTAAAAAATAAGCCTCTAAAAGTTAAAAAAACTACCTCCCCTTTTTTTTACGGGGGCGACTCACCCCCAAAAAATACCGTTTTTTCGCATTTTTCAGAAATATACATACAAAAACTTCAAAATATGAAAAAGTATGAGTTTTAGAGGCTTATTGTATAGTTTTGAGTCTCAAGAATAAAATCCATTTTGAATTTTTCAAAAAACTGTTATAGGAGGTCCACAATACGTCCTACCGTTTGAAAAGTAACTTTTGGATGACGCCCTCTACAGCAGCCAAGGGAAACTAAAAATGAAAAACAAAATTTTTTCATATTCTTTAGAGACTGTTTAACAATGTCCAAAAGAAATTTTGTCAATAAATATAATAGTTTTTTCATAATAAAATTTTTAAAAAGTGTTTTTTTTTTCAATTTCAAAGGCGAATGTCCCCTTAATTATGAGCTGTTAAAATTAAATGAAAACATTACTGGGCAACTGTATCTAATTCGCTTGATACGATTGAGCCAAGCACTACGCAAAAAACGGCCACAATACGAGCGGAGGCACAATAAATTGATTCTACTGCATGACAATGCTCGGCCGCTCGTGCGCTGTCCGATTTTCATTTGTTGCGTTCGATGGCACTTGGTCTGGCTGATCAGCAATTCCGCTTATACGAAAATATCAAAAATTGGCTTGATTCGTGGATAGCTTCAAAAGACGAACACTTTTACCGTAACGGTATTCGAGCTCTGCCAGAAAGATGAGAAAAAGTTGTAGCTGGCGATGGGTAATACTTCAAATGATTCACTTGAAACCATTTCTTTACAATAAAGTTGCATTTTCATCGAGAAAAACAGCGAGAATTTTCGCGCACCTAATATAATATTTTCTTATCACTTATAAAAAACATCAATTGATTACTCTGTAATCTTATACTAATAATACAAATGAGTCACAATAAGCTGCATACGAACAGGATATTTTTTTCAATATTCTAATTGTTAACAGGTATTATAAAGACGCTTCTTACATTTTCATACCAAATAACATATTAACATCCATATTCATTCAAAAGAATAACTAATATCCTAGATTGTTTAGGTAGCAAATGCCTTATTTTTCTTTTGACTAAATCAGAACACATCAAAGTGATTAGAAAAAGCACTCAGAGTGGATTAAAAAATGCTTTGGCAAAATCTTAGTTATTGAGAAAAATTTAATTTTAACATAAGCTAACTCTTTGAATCTTAAATTTTTATTATAGTTATAAAATTAAGGATAATTTTTTATGATATTCAAGCACGTATACATACAGGTAAAAGATTTTTCAATAATGGTGAATCTCCAAAAGGTGCTGATACTAAAGCTAAAATTTGTTGATGAACTGGTACTGATCCAGAGTTGTTTGGCACATTGCTTAAGCAAATTCTGTTAAACATATATAATAAGTTAAATTGTTTATTTGAATATATTATGTAGTCTAAATACATACATACCCAGGTCCAAATAAATTGGAACTAAGTGTTGATGCTGTATTATTATTAGATCCGAATGTTGGTATTGAACCAAATGTTCCAGTAGGGTTGAACGTTGTTGCAGTATTAGTATTACTAAAGAGATTAGGCTTTGCTGATGAGTTAAATAAAGACGAATTTGAAGAACCTAAACAGTAATTTAAAGATGATTTATTATTACAGTATGCTACTTAAGTATCAAAAACATTATTTTTCTAAATAAATTTTTAATTTTTCAATTCAAATAGAAATTACTTTACACAAATAAATATATTTAAAAATCGTGAAAACTTCGAAATATAATATATATATATATATATTTTTTTTTAATAAAAAAATGTTCTCTGCAGTAATATTTTTTTTTTTTTTAAATAAATAATAATTTATTCTTAATCAAAATATACAAGAAAAATTTTTCAAATGACAGAAGTGTGATTTCTTATTTTTGTGTGTTTACTGCAGAAGCATTTTTTTTATCTGAAAAGGGAAGGGGTTAGTAAGGCAGAACTTTGTCTCATGCCAGAATAGCTTTAAATTGTGTTTATTACTTGTCTGTATGGGACTTATAAATCTCTAAGAGCATTTTTCATTCTAACGTCTAATGTCAAAGATAAGGCCTTGCAAGTTGCAGTAATACTTTGAGAGTAACAATGCTGATTTTTTTTCATTGCCACTGTAACGTCGGTAAACGACCTCCGTTTTTTTTCCTGTGTTAAGTCGATAAGTATTCTCTCTGCTTTATTTTTTCCTGCCCTTGCCGATTAGCGGAAAAGCGCTTCGATCTCATCGACCACTTGTGTCGAACTATAGTAAATTTTTTCCTCCAATAAAAGTTTTTCCCTCCAAAACTGACTTAACACGCGGGCTAGAGACACGTTTCGTTGTGGAAGACACCCTAAGCGTGGGCCAAGATTTTACGAGTTTTCCCGGAACGGTAAAGAAAAGGGACATGCGCTCGAGTCTAGCGTAAGAATGGCAAGCTGAACACGTGCGCGTCAATTCGGCGCCGAAAACTATAAAACTGTCCCATAAACACCGTTTTTTCTACCCGTAGTTTTCCTATCTAAAATACGTATTTTCTTTTTTTTGAACTTGCCCTGCGTAATACAATTATAATATTATGCAATATTTTTAAATTGTTTTATTATCGCAAATTATGTCCGTAAATTTCGCCTCCCAATATACTGTACAGGTAGCGTAATAAAACAATAAATAAGTCGCTAAGAAGACCTCAATAAATAAATTGTATATTCTGTTTTAAACCAAAAATATATTGTATAATATTTAAATAAAATAAAAAGTAAAATGTTTAATGAAAAGTATAAGAATTGCGATTTCAAAAAATACCTCACAAGGTATACTTTTTTTATATACAAAATAAATTCCAGAATAATTATTTAAAATCCGAAAAGAAAAAAAACATAGAAAATAATAAATAAAATTACTTATTAAAATTGTCAACATATATCAAGTACAAATTCAAATTTTATAAATAATTTAAAATTCAAAAAAATAAGTTTCTAACAGTTATATAATTTATTTTACCTGTTTTTTTTTATAACTTACGACAAGTTTACATTTTTAATATTATAAAAGGCTAATTGCTTTCGAATAAAATTGAACACATATATCTAATAAAAAAAAAAAGAGAAAACGCAACTGCTATCTTCAAATTTAATTGAATTATACTTTAAAATAATGCGGCCGATTTTTCTTTCAAATTATATACATATAAAAATACATACTATATATATTATAAAAAGTGAATTATACAAAAACCTACAATAATCTTTCACGATAAAAATTATTACAAACGGCTTGACCATGTTCGTTTTCAATTAAAATATTGTACAAATAACAAATAATCTTTCTATTCCTTTTTTGGAATGAAAAGATATAAAAAACACACGTTTTCTTTATTCGTGAATAATAAATTTTTATTTATAAATGTTTAAGATAATGTAAAATTATAAATATATCGTTTTATCTTTTAAGTTTAAACTACATTGTTAAAGAATTATTTTCTTTGAATAAGAAAAACATCGTCAATCAATTCACATTCAATATATCTGTATATTAATTTTAATAAAATAATTAGTTTTAAAATTTATTTTTTTTACATGTAAGTAATAAAACTTCAAGATTAAGATTATTGAGTTTGAATTGGTAAAGATGTACATTGATTCTTTTTTTGTCTTAATTTTAATACAATATTAATACAAAAATATTTTAATTCTTAGCTTTGAGAAATTTTGAAGTTTAAATTAATACAAGTTTATCAAGAATGAAATATGATTTGTATTTTAATAGACTATTTATATATTTAAGACATTTGCATATTAATATTAATAAGTTAATAAACTTATTTATAAAATAGCTTTATTGACACTACCTTTTTGTTCTATTCACAACAATTTATTTCTACAATAAAATCAATAACTAACTCGATTTATTAAGCCAAATAATATAACAACTTTATTTGTTTAATATTGTATTTAATCAGGAAATATTAATGACAAATTTTAACATATGTATAGAAAAATTAAGATGGTATATGAAAAATTACATTCATATTAAAATTAATCTTTAACAATGTATTATGCGCACTAGAATCTAAGTTGATTTTTAACATTTAAATAAAAAATATATATAAAAGGGTGCATAATAATAATAATAAAATAAAATATAAATATATGTATGTAACTATGCGTTTAAGTTAGAATAATATTTTTTCTTTTTTCTTTAGATTTAAATTTATATTAGAAATAATTATTTTAAAACAATAAGATTAAAACTGTAAGTCGTTTTTATAATTGTCATAACTTTTATGTAATAATGATGTCAAATTATACCTTACACGTAAAGCTAAAATTATTTTAAAATACAATATGATATTTTGCTCAAATTTAGTTTATATTAATTCAATAAAAAAGGTGACAATTATCATTATTTCTAATAAGATACAGACAATTATAGAAACATATATTTAAATTAAACTCTTTGTAAAGAAAATTTTTGAACTAATATAAATGCTAACATAACAGAATAAACTTAAGCATTATCTTTTTATAACAAACTAAAAAAAAAATATACCAGGAATGAATTAAATAATTGTAAGTATTGTTAGAATTAAGCTACGAAGACGATTCTTTTTCGTAGCCTAATTAAAATTTTGCGTAGATAATAATTATAAAATAAACATTTACAAATCATTAATAATAATATTAGTTTTAAGATATTATAAAATTTTTGTAAAAGTGGATAGTCCCCTCTCAATCTCTCTCTCTCCGACTTCAAGACGACACACCCTCGCAGAGGCTTTCCACGCCCTCTCAGACAGGCCCTCCGAGGAGAAGGGGGCCCGAAAATCTTACCCTCTCCAGAAATTTTCCGAAAAAAGGATTCGTTCGGAGCTACTTCCAAAAAACGTATAAATATCGCGCAAGATTTTCAACAAGCAGCAGACCTCAGGCAGCACTCGAGGGACACGAAACTCTTTTTCAACGTATAAACTGTTCTTTTCAGAACAAATTAAAACTATTCATTGGGCATAATCCCAGAAGCAGAAGAAGCAGAAGAAGCAGAAGAAGCAGAGAAGCAGCAAACTACACAGAGGGAGAGAATTCAAACAGAGAGAGAGAAAGAGAGTGAGGACTTCCAGCCAACTCAAACCTTTTCTGGAATAAAAAGTGAGTTTTTAATATAAATTTTTCTTTTTTCTTTTTAGCCTCTAAAGAGATAGTATTAGCTAAGATCGGATAAATATCTCTCTCCAAACATCACTTGTTAGGTCCTTTCCAGAATAATCTGTAGGCCAACGTCGGCCTATATGGTTATTCAGTCCCGCATCTCACCACCCTTCCTATAAAATCTTACAAATAATACCTCTGCCGTCCCGAGCCCATAAGTTTTAGTACTTAGGCTCGAAAAAGGCACAAGGCAGGTTTGCGTCAAATTTCGTACGCAATAGTAACGTCACTCCGACGTTACACACTAATTGACAATTCGCCCCAACAAATTTTTGAAACCTGAAAATTATTTCTTCCATGTACTCGTATACTACGATTCTCATTTCAAATCTGATTCATTATATTGCAAAATGCTTCTGTAAAAATAAAAACTACCCTTAAAACGAGATTAAAATAAAGTGAAAATGAGTTAAAAAGTTAGTTATACTTTTTAGCCTTATTTAATGAGTTTATGAGGTAATGATGTTAGAAACAATGATTACGTGCTGTCTATAAGTATCAAACCTGGAAGTTTAAAGCAATTCCTTTATAATATCGTACTGTACGTAAGATCGTTCAACTATTGAAAATGTTAGAAAACTTTAGTTTTTACAAATAAATGTAAAATAGGATTATTAGAGCCATAAAAAGGACTCTCACGCGGGCGCTAAAAATTTTATCTACCCTTGTGTGGTTTTTTGAATTTTTCAATTTGCAAACCATGGATTATTAAATTGAAAAACCTTTTCTCACAGTGCAAGCCGTACAAATTTTTTATTATGATATTACCACAATTTTTTTACTTACAGGCTGAAATTACTAATGTTTAAGAAGCGAATTGTATGTTACAAGTAGTTCTTATAAACACTGGCTTGACTCTTATTTGTTTCTGTTAGTGGATCTCTTAGTGATACTTCTGTTAAAAATTTGAGTTGAATCATCGATTTATCAGCTATTGAATTATTAAACACAAAATAAAATAATTGATTAAAAAGCTCGGCAAATATATCGTATTTTGGTAGAACAATTGAAAGTATGCCTCTGTATTCTTACAATCAAACAGACACTTAACAGGACATTCCATCTAACAGGTATTTCATCGTACGACATTTTGTCAAACAAATTTCACCAACAGAACAATTTATTGAAAGGGACACTTCACCGAATATGCACCTCGAAAAAACCACTCTACCAAAAGTAATATTTTACTTAAAAATTAGGAGAAACAATATTGAGGGAATGTATGGATTATCAAGTTATATAAATCTAGAATAGAAGCTGACTCGAACACTTTCTTTGTGTTTATTTATAAATCTAGAGGCAAAAATGGGGGTTACCAACTGAAAAAAGTGACTTTGAGAAAGCCTTCAAATTCGTATAACAGCTTCATAGTGCTTTTACAGGGCATTTGACCTCAATTTGATCTTATAAAAAAATGACATTGAAATATCATTTAGAACGTAAAATTCCTCTCTTTTTGATCTCGGCATTAAAAATAGGATGTTTCATTTAAAAAAATAATCTTGATCTTCAAATGAACTATCATATGACTTCTAACACATCGTTCAATAAGTCCCGAAACTAACCCAGAGATGGTGCTAGTAGTACCAAACTGGCCACGTTTCCATAGAGTGCGAACCTTTACATGAAACGTGTGAAAATTTCACGTCGATCGGATCACAGACAGCAGAGTTATCGAGGTTAGAGTAAAGTAACTTTGTAATTTGTTTGAAAAATGAATCTTTGTTGACAATGCATCAAGGACAAAGCTTCCCTTTATCGGCTCGCGAAGGAATTAGAGCAAAATCTTTCATTACCTGTCGGTGAAGTCGACCACGCTCTTACTTGACAGACTGTAATCCTATTAGATCTTGGTATTGACAATAAAATAGAAGTGAGAATTGTTGGCTACTGTGATCATGTAACCTCAGTTATTAGGTTTTTAGGTTGTCTGCGCCGTAAAGACAATCACAAGCAGTGGCCATATAAAGCATATTACGCTACGTTAAAGTTGCAGCAGAACTTACATTGGTTGAATAAAGTCAGTAAAAACAGAAAATAACTGATTATGAAACTAAAAAAATTAAAAAAGATAGAAGACAAAAATCAAAATAAAAATTAATATTATCTTGCTTTTTTATCTGAGTACGGCTAAAAGTGAGTTTTGAATTTGCTCTAAATCTAATAAAGTACTATGTTATTATTATTCGTTTATATTCCTTATTGTGCAACAGCGTAATGACAATTGACTGTAACAAATAGTACTTCTCAATAATTTTTTATGGACGTTCTTCTTATATCACTACCGAACCTGTTTCAAGTTCATTAGTAAGAAACAAAGTTTTAAGCTTGTATATAATCAAATGATTATATAGTATATATAATAAAATGTTTTAAAGAAATGATTTTCACTTTTCTTAGAGAGTGTTCTCATGTTCAATATTTTTTGCCAATATGGAATGAATATTTCTAAAATCATAACCCCATAAACTCATTTAACTAACATCACAACTCATTCTGACCTTAGTTTCAACCCATTTTTAAAACAGTTTTCATTCATTCAAATTCATTTTAAGATATAATGGTTCTTTTAATATCAGACTTAGATTAAGCATTGAAAATTCTTGAAAAAAATAATATTTTAGTCTAAAAAACTTTTTTAATTGAGGGTTTGTAAAAATCAGAGTAAATGCGGTGTTATAATGCTTTAAGTTAGCATGTTAGCTTAGTCTATTAACAAAAAAAATAATCTATGGCTTTTTGATGTTTTACTCAGTAATAACCTAATGCTTTTGAGCATGTATAGTGACCAGGGCGAATCGTTAACTAGTGGAAATAAAAAGAATTCAGCGTTGAGTAATCAAATTTTATCTATTTTCGCAATTTGCATAGGCCTCTATTTTTCGCATTAGGCGTTCACACGAAAAATGCTCTTAAAGATTTGTAATACCAGACCCACCCAGACAAGCAATAAAATGGCGATTTAAAGTCATTTAAGTTTTGGCCATATGTTTGCTTCATTGACCTTTCCTCCTCTTTTTCTTCAGAAGTTCAAATATTTCATGCATCTTCTTATACATTTCTATATTTCATTATTTAAATCATAAAAATAAATAAATTATCTCATTGTAATTATAGTTAAAATATAACTTGTTATAACTCATTAAGCCCCAAATGCAAGGAAATTTTCAACAAAGTTTGATGTACTGCCAAATCTACTTAAACCTGATACTTTTTATCGAAACTTCATACTTTACTATTTTTAGGGTCTCTTTAACAGATGCGGCTTTCAGATTTTTGCTATCTTTTCAGAAATATTAAATATAGCGACTTTTTTCTAAAAAAGTCGAAAAATTTTCACATTTAAAAAAAAAAGCTTCAATTTCATATCCGAATCGTCAAACTGTCTTTACTTGAAGTACATAAATCGTGCAAATGGAACATGTTCTTAAAGATAGACTTGAAGCGAAAATCCAAAATTCAAGATAGCGTCCCCAAAAAGTCGAAAAATGATGAAAAATTCTGCAAATATCGGAATTTTGGGCAAAACGTTTATAAATCTGTTTTATTTCACAATATTCGAGATGAAAATATTTGAATATTATTGGTATGTTATTTTTTGTACTGATCTATGATTTTCAAGATGGTGGTTCCAATATGGCGGACCGAAATCTTATAAAAATTCCGTTTTTGACGGTATTTTAACCTGAAATCGCATATTCTGAGATTTTTGGAGTCGCTGAATAAGAATTATTAATTTTCAAACATCCAATATGGTAGATCCAATATGGCGGACCAAAATCTGTATAATAATCCCGTTTCTTACTGTATTTTGCTCTGAAATCGTATACTCAGGAGTTTTTGGGGTCTGAATACGATAATTTAGTTTAATTCTTACTTTTTAAAGATATAAAATGTCTAATCAAACATGAAAGATGAAAATTTTATGTTTAAATTTATTTTATGTTTCAAGTGGAAACTACCGGATTTTTGAACTATTAGTTAAGGTTTATTAGTTAAAAGAAATTAAAATATTTCACATGCCTTTTAGCCGTCAACTTGCAACATTGCCCAATACTCACCACGTGAAGGTAGACACATAAACAAGAGTTTATTTTTTTTTCTTTTTTTCATTTTTTTGCTTTTTTTCTTCTTCTTTTCCTTTTTTATTCTTTTCTTTTCCTTTTTTTCTTTTTTCTCCTTTTTTTTCCTTTTTCTTTTTTTTTCTTTTTTTTTTTTCGTTTTTTTTTCGTTTTTTTTTCTTTTTTTTTTACTTTTATTAGTAATTTTTTTAAATTTTTATGATTATTTTTGATTATAATATTTTTTGAAACATATTCTGCTCATATAAAAATTGCACCCAGTACAAAATTTGTTTGTAACTTTACATGAAGTCGAAGAACAATTTATGCGATGTTGTAGTATTTAGTTCGTGTTTTATTTTTACATGTTAATGTCACTTGGTTAATGTAATGTTTTGCGATACTGAGAGCAAATTCTTTGGTTCCCGTTTTTTTGTCGTTATCCCTTTTTTTTTATTTTGTCATGTTTAACCGCATAAGTTCTTCGAGCATCTTTTTTATTGACATTATTTTTTACTAAAACTCTGTTGTCACAAATCGTACCAGTTGCTCGTAAACCAAACTTTTTTAAATAAAGTATTAAGTCAAAACTTGTAAAAAATTATCAAAGTAAATGTGATAGATATTCAGCTTTTGACGGACTATTTTATCTAAAAATGCGTCCAATAAACTTATCACTACTTTAAAACGTAGAGCACACTTTGATAAAACTGTCTTTCGAATAGCAGAGTTTTTGCCGCAATATATATCAAAATCAAGTAAATAGCCATCAGAGGTACATAATTCTCATAATTTCATTCCCCATCTTATAACTTTTCGTCTTATAAATTGCTTTAGGGCCGTACGAGCAAATAATTTCACCATCATTCCGTCTATTGATAAAGCGGTTCTAAAATATTCAAATCTTTGTATATTTTTACGGAAAAATTTATAATAGATCGCACTTGCAAAGCTTTATCATTTATATTCTTATCTAAATTTTTTAAATATTTTATTTTAGATCTAATTTTTTTAAATAAATTGCGAAACATGGTAGATGAAACTATTCTTCTTTATAAATTGGCATCAGAGGACCAGTAATCTTTTCCCGATTTTTGTTTATTGCACAAAAAATTATAATACCAATAAAAGCATTGAGTAGAAGTAGAGAAAGCTTGGAACCATTTCCTAAAGTGGCATCAATAATATACTCTTTTATGGTTGAGCAAGAAAATAGCTTAAATAATTTAACTAGCTTACTATTTAAAATAGTTTTTTTTATCTTTTTCTTTTAAAAGTAAAGAATCTGCGACTTCTTCCAGATAACTATATTTACCATCTACCCAGTTGTAAACATGATTTTCTTTTAATTTCTTTTGTATTTCTGTATAATTATTAGAAACTCTTTTATAAGATTGTTTATAAGTTACATCACAAGCTTCATCTTCTTTATTGTCAACATCGGAAGTATCGAAATTACTTGCATCAAAATCATTATCAGATTCATTAGTAGCACCATAAGAATTTTTTTCGGATTCATTAGAAACATCATGAAAATCATCGTCTGTTTCATCAAAAGTACCAGAAAAATTTAGGTCAAGAAGCATAACGATTATGAAACTTATCATTAGAATCGTCAACTTCATTTTCGCGATTTCTTTTTGATCTACAGTCTGTCAAGCAAGAGCGTGGTCGTGTTAATTAATAAAAAAATTTATTTAATTGAACTTTCATATTTATATATATATACATTGTACACATTACAAACAATGATGCAATTTGGTCAATAATGTGTCCAGTCACCACCGGCGTCGATAATTGCCTGGCATCTCCGAGGCATGCTTTCTACTAATTTGACGGCGTATTCTAGTGGCAAGGATCTCCAGATCCGACGAATTTCGTGAGACAACTGCTTAAAACTGTATGTGCGTCTTCCACGAAGCTTCCGTTTAATATATGCCCACACACTTTCAATAGGGTTTGCATCGGGCGACTGCGACGGCCAATCCAATGTAACGATGCCAGATTGAGTCTCCCACTGAGTACAGAGCTTGCTGCGGTGTTTAGGAACGTTGTCCTCCTGCAGAATCCAATCTTCATTTTTTGTGATGAACCATCGTTTGGCAGATGGCAGTAAAGCCTTTTTGTAGATTTTTATCATTTTCTCGGCATTTAGGTTGTCAGTAAAAAGGTGCAAAGTGCCGAATCCCTGCTTTGAGAAGCAGCCCCAAAGATGCACCTTTATTCCATGTTTTACGGTCCGCTGAACAAGCCTATTGGTGGAAGTTGACCAGGCTCGCGTGAGGACAGAACGTGCCTATATAGAACATTCATCAGTAAAAATGACATTTTTAAAATCTCTATCAATATTCTCATGCGCCCAAGCGAGTCGCTTTGTCACATGTTTTTCAGTCAACAGAGGCTTCTTCATTGTGTTGCGCCATTTCAGATGATGAGTACGAAGATGGGTTCGGATAGTTTCGTAGGATATATCTAAACCTTTTGCCATTAATTTTGCTTGTCCTTGCCGCAGTGTTAAAGCAGGATTCCGCGAAAATAGATTTACTATTCTTTTTTCATCTTTTTTGTTCACTTTTCCTATCGAGCCACGTTCTGGTAAATCATCGACATTTTTAGCCACTTTATATCGCTGTATCCACTTCTGTACAAATGCCTTCGACTTTCTCATATATTTAGCAGCCGCTGATTGCGACATTTTGGGACCTTTCGGGTGGATGCAAAGGAACACAGCCTCGTAGCGCGACGCGTACTTAGCACTTATGGCGTTTAACGTGATTCTCTTTCAAAAGATCAACGATAACTGAATCTTTGTTAACAATGCATTAAGGAAAAAGCTTCTTTTTATCGGATCGCGAAGAAATTAGAGCAAAATCTTTCATTACCTGTCAAGGAAGTCGACCACGCTCTTACTTGACAGACTGTATTTGATGAAGCAAATAAATTGGTGCATTTTCGTTTTCTTTTCGGCATGTTATTAAGTAATTTTTAAATAATAAAAAAAAAAACAATAGGATTAAAAAATTGTATTCAACTGACCAAAAAAATAATTTTTTCAGTATTTATATATGTATAAACATGTAAAATAAAAAGTACAAAACAAAAACATGCTAATAGAAAAAAACAGATGAAAAAGGTTTTGTGACAATAAAAGAATATTGGATACTAAGTTATTTATAAAATCAGTCTCTAGAGAAATCAAATTTAGAAAGTTCATAAGCTATAACTTTTTATCCTTTCATCTGAAATTTCTCTAAAAAATTGTCCATCGGAAGTAATTTTTGGCAATTTTAAATCCATAATAAAAAAACTATCTATAAAAAACGAAAATAATTTTTAAAAAATCTTTAATATCTTTATACATACATAAAAAAATATGTAGATAAGTAAATATAGCAGTAATATTTATTCTTTTGACTATACCAGGTGTACAAGTATAAAATACGGATTTTAGACAACAGATGGTGTACCAATGCAGTTTAAGCTCTTATGATTTAACACTGCGCCATTTTGTTGTGTCATCAACAAGTTTAGACGCGCATTAGTAATAGACTGAAAAAGTGTGTGCATCGTGTTGTATTGTTGTGTTTAATATGTCAAAATTTATACCGAACAAAGAGCATTCGCGGACAGCATTAATCTTTTGTTTTCATTTAAAGAAAACAGCTGCTGAATCTTTTCGGTTACTACGAGAAGCTTATGGTAAATATGCTCTATCGCAAGATACGTGTGAACGATGGTTTTAGCGTTTTAAAAAAGGTGCCTTTGACGTTGCAAACAAGGAACATGGAAAACCGTCAAAAAAATTGGAAGATGTGGGTTTGCAAGCATTGTTGGACGAAGATGATTCGCAAATACAAAAAAAAGTAGCACAGAAATTAGGAGTTTCGCAACAAGCTGTTACCAATCGCCTAAGAGCGATGGGGAAAATTCAGAAGAGCGGTAGATGAGTACCACATGAATTGAATGACAGGCAACTGGAAAATCGCAAAATCACATGTGAAATTACGCTCGCTCGGTACAAAAGGAAGTCGTTGTTGCATCGAATAGTAACAGGGGATGAAAAGTGTATTTATTTTAAAAATTCCAAACGAAAGAAATCATGGGTAGACCCAGGAGCACCATCTACATCGACCGCAAGACAAAATCGTTTTAGCAGAAAGACCATGGTCAGTGTTTGGTGGGACCAGAGGGGCGTGGTCTATTATGAGCTATTGAAACCTGGAAAAACCGTTAATACTACACGTTACCAACAACAATTAACCGATTTAAACCGTTTGCTGCTTGTAAAAAGGCCAGCCTACCGAAAGAGACAAAAAGTAATTTTTCTCCATGAAAATGCCCCATCACATACGGCAAAATCGGTTCGCCACACATTAGAAGCACTTAACAGGGAAGTTCTGCCTCATGCGGCTCACCCACCAGATTTGGCTCCTTCTGATTACTACTTGTTTGCATCAATGGGTCACGCACTTACTGAGCAGCGCTTTGATTCCTATCAAGATGTCAAACAATGTTTCGATGAATGGTTCGCGGCAAAAGGGGAAGATTTCTACTGGCGCGATGTTCACAAATTGCCCGAAAGATAGGAAAAATATATAAAAAGCGATGGAGCATACTTTGAATAAAGCACTTTTTATTGGTTTATTAAATTTAACGTGTTATTTTATCTTTTAAAATCCGCATTTCATACTTGTACACCTGGTAATTATAGTTTAGATGATACAATTCATTATTTAGTCAGTTTTGAGTGGAAAAATCACAAAAATAGTTGTAAGTTTCTAGTTTTTGAGAACAGTTAAATTTGTATGAAAATTTTTTATCTGTTATGTTGAATTTCAAATTTCATATGATTGAGAGATAAAAATTTTACTAAATCTTCGAGCTTGGCTACTTTCAAAATCTCTAAATTTGCAGTTTTAAAGTATATTATAGACTTTTTAAAAAAACAAATCGGACATATTAGATCTGCCATATTTGGGTGTTCTGAAATTAATAATTTAATAACATTTTAATATTCAGCAACACCAGCAATTCCCAAATAAGCGATTACAGAGCAAAATACGGTGAAAAACGGGATTTTTATACAGATTTTGTTCCGCCATACTGGATCTACCAGGTTGGATGTTTTAAAAATAATAATTTAACATTTTCATATTCAGCGACCCCAAAAATTCCAGAAAATGCGATTTTAGGTTAAAATACCGTCAAAAACGGAATTTTTATAAGATTTCGGTCTGCTATATTGGAACCACCATCTTGAAAATCATAGATCAGTACAAAAAATAACATACCAATAATATTTAAATATTTTCATCTCGAATATTGTGAAATAAAACAGATTTACAAACGTTTTGCCCAAAAACCCGATATTTTCAGAATTTTTCATCATTCTTCGACTTTTTGGGAACGCCATCTTAAATTTTGGATTTCTGCTTCGGGTCTATCTTTAAGAACATGGTCCATTTGCACGATTCATGTACTTTAAGTAAAGACAGCTTGACGATTCGGATATGACAATCAAGAATATGAAGCTTGTGATATAACTTACAAACAATCTTATAGAAGAGTTTCTGATAATTATACAGAAAAACAAAAGAAATTAAAAGAAAATCATGTTTACAACTGGGTAGATGGTGAATATAGTTATCTGATAGAAGTCGCCGATTCCTTACTTTTAGAAGAAAAAGATAAAAAAACTATTTTAAATAGTTAGCCAGTTGAATTACTTGAGCTATATTCTTGTTCAACCATAAAAGAGTATATTATTGATGCCACTTTAGGAAATGGTTACAAGCTTTCTCTACTTCTACTCAATGCTTTTATTAGTATAATTTTTTTTTCGTTTAATAAACAAAAATCGGAAAAAGATTACTGGTCCTCTGATACTAATTTAAAAAGTGGAATAGTTTCATCTACCATGTCTTGCAATTTATTTCATAAAATTAAATCTAAAATAAAATATTAAAAAAAATCAGATGAGAATATAAATGATAAAGCTTGGCAAGTGCGATCTGTTATAAATTTTTTCCGTAGAAATATACAAAGATTTGGATATTTTAGAACCGCTCTATCAATAAACGGAATGATCATGAAACCATTTGCTCGTACGGCCCTGAAGCAATTTATAAGAGGAAAACCAATAAGATGAGGAATGAAATTATAAGGATTATGTACCTTTAATAGCTACTTACTTGATTTTGATATATATTGCGGCAAAAATTCTGCTATTAGAAAGACAGTGTTATCAAAGTGTGCTTTACGTTTAAAAGTAGTGATGAGTTTATTGGACGCATTTTTAGATAAAATAGTCCCTCGAAAGCTGAGTATATATCACATTTACTTTGATAATTTTTTACAAGTTTTGACTTAATACTTTCTTTAAAAAAGTTTGGTTTACGAGCAATTGGTACGATTCGTGACAACAGAGTTTTAGTAAAAAATGATGTCAATAAAAAAGATGCTCGAAGAACTTATGCGGTTTAACATGAGAAAATAAAAAAAAGAGATAATGACAAAAAAACAGGAACCAAAGAATTTTCTCTCAGTATCGCATAACATTAAATTAACCAAGTGACATCAACATGTAAAAATAAAACACGAACTAAATACTACAACATCGCATAAATTATGTTCTTCATCTTCATGTAAAGTTACAAACAAATTTTGTACTGGGTGCAATTTTCATATGAGCAAATTATGTTTAAAAAAATATTATAATCAAAAATAATCATAAAAATTTTAAATTATTCCTAATAAAAGTAAAAAAAAAAAAATAAAAAAAAAATAAAAAAAGAAAAAAAGAAAAAAAACGAATAAAAAAGGAGGAAAAAGAAAAAAAGGAAAAGAAAACGAAAAAAGCAAATAAAACAAAAAAAAAGAAACCCTCGTGTATGTGTACTACCTCCACGTGGCAAGGGTTGGGCAATGTTGCAAGTTGACGGCTAAAAGGCATGTGAAATATTTTTATTTCTTTAAACTAATAAACTTTAACTAATAACCATTCGGTCTATTTGCACGATTTATGTACTTCAAGTAAATACAGTTTGACGATTCAGATATGAAATTAAAGCTTTTTTTTTTTAAAATGTGAAAATTTTCTGACTTTTTCAGAAAAAAGTCGCTATATTTAATATTTTTGAAAAGATAGCAAAAATCTGAAAGCCGCATCTGTTAGAGAGACCCTAAAAATAGTAAAATATAAAGTTTCGACAAAAAGTATCAGGTTTAACCCTTTCGTTACGAGTACCGTATGTATCCGGCATCAACGTGACGACCTTTGTGTACGGGTGCCGTATATAATCAGTGTCCGCGAGACAGTGGCGCCCCGTTCAGTGGCGCTACTCCCGTGGAATTGACTGCCGTAGCAAAAGGGTCAAGTTAATTTGGCAGTACATCAAACTTTGTTGAAAATTTCCTTGCATTTGGGACTTAATGGCTTAAGTAAAATGTAGGTTCGGTATCAACAACACACTTGCTTTAGCCATAAACAAAGTTGATAACCCACTAGTACCAAAATTCTTATCATGGTAAAATTTCTTATTATGGAAGTTAAACTGTTTCGACAGAATTGCTCGAGTAACGAGAGCTGGTACCGAAGACAGCGAGACCTTTCGGTATGCTTAAGTTAGGGTAAGATAAGAAATAGAGAGCAAATGTGGCGATCGTACACGGACGCTCCAAGTAGATGCATGTGTAGAAGCTATCCTAAAAGAATTGTTTAAGTAAATAAATAGAAATGAAAACAACAACTAATCGCTCTAACTGTTCGGTGGTACAGCAAATTTATCCACCCATTCAATCCAAACGAACTTCGAAGAGTCAGACTATTTACTAGAGTAAGATAGCACTCGCGGAGTTTTGAGCATGTGGTCTTATTATTTCTCTCACTAGGTAAGAGACCTACATGCCACAGTTTAAAATTATAGAAGCACTAGCAATCGAAGAACTCAGATCAGTGGGACAAAGAACACTAGTTATACATGCAACCAAGGGCACTCCTCACCACTAATTTGTTATGACACAAAGAGATCTCGAAATTCAGAAAATGCAATAGCGTTAAGTAAAACCAATTGGCAACCATGCCAATTAAGCAGAGCAGCAGGTGTGAATAATGGATCATCCTACAAGAAGTCAAGTAGACTCTCAGAAACTACGGAGAAATCAAAATTAAGAAGAAATTAGTAAAATTAAAACTAAGACTTAGGCTGCTTAAGACTCAGCAAAGGGTGTCTGTAGAATAAACCGAAGAAAGTAACAAGTATACTATCTTAGTGAGTATTCTTTTTAGAGGCTTCAAAACAAACATGTCATCTCAGAGCATGTACCTTTTTTTCAGGCTAGATATTTCCTACAGTGACAAGGCTTCAAGAGTACTATAACTCATTTCGTCCCGAAATGACCAAAAGTAGCCATCGACTTTCACTATTTTTGAGGTCACTCTATTGATCTACAGTACTTAAAAATGTAATTCTTATTTCTACCCTCAGATTTTTTTAATTTTAAATAAAAGAAATAATTTTTTTAGAATGTACGAAAAAAAGGCGGCCGACATTCAAAGTATAAAAGTATACTACTAAATTACTGTATTTTTTTTCCCCAATAACTTTAAAATCACCCTTAAAAAGTGTATTTTGTCCACAACCAAAACAAAATCAAGATTTAACACACAAAGTTCTTTGCACTGGAGAAAATGGCTAGAAACAATGTGTTTCCTATTGTTCTCATTCGTATTTTAGAATTCTTGACCTATTTTGCATTGTAGCTATCAGATGTGGTTAAAAGAAGGGTTGGAAAGGAGCGTAAAAAGCAAAAATTTATGGGAAAATCACTTCCGTTAACAATTTAAAAAGCTGTTTTGGTGAACACATATATGTTTGAGGTCGTTAATTACGATTCTGATGTTAAATTTGACTTGAGTTCGAGGGCGGAGTTCTGTCAAAACCGCCTGACAGGAGGACGAGGTAGTTAAAAAGAGAATAGTCAGGAAAAAATAAGTCGACACAAACAAAGAATATAGATTTGTGTCGCGTCTATGGAGCTGTGAATGTCTGCGAGATGTGCGAGTGTGCGTGGATATGTATGAGAGTATGATAGTGTATGAGAGAGCAAGTGAGTGAGGAAGAAGCGGGAGAAAAGAAAACGGTAAGGTGCGGTAGGGAAAGAATAACAGGAAAGAGTCGTTAGAGCCTCTTGGAGTCCCGCGAGGCGGGATGAGATCAGCGGTTTGCGCCAGGTGCGGTGTTCGCTAATCTTCGGGACTGAAGCGCTAAGCGTGTAAATGCGGATCGCTAGCCCAAACCTAAGTGCTCAGGACGCCCTGGCCGTTGGTGAGAAGTAGCTCGTCGAACTTGCGTTCAACTGCGGTTAGCGAACTGCGCAAGGTGCAGATATCGCTTACCGCAGAGCGTAAATCCGCTAGGCGCAAGATCGCTCGTAAGCAAGACGTATTCGCGTCGATCGCCGGAATACAAGGGGAGGGCGTGAAGGGATAAACAAATGTCTAACAAGTATGTGGGCAGCGCGAGGCGCTAAGTTCGCATTGACCTAGAGCAGGTATGCAGCAGGCGCGAGATCGCTTTCACTCGCGTACGCGGGTGAGTGTTTGTATGTATGGGAGTATAAGTGTGGGTGTAGAGGTGAGCGTGTGTGTGAGGGTGTATGTGTGTCCATAGCGCTATTTTATTCAACATAAATGTAGTACAAACTGCAAAATAAATGTATATAAAAGAAATACAAAAATATAAAGATGAGAGCACAGAATGTAAATAACTGTAAATATAAACTATGGAAGTTCTAACACAATTATAACTCATTATCTGTATATCTATATACAGGGTGTCCCAATTTAATCGCCCTAAGCGAATAACTCTGAAAATATGTCCTATGGAAAAAAATATTTCAAATAAAAGTTGTAAGGTTTCAAGGGGGACATTCAATGGTGACCTTTACTGTGATCCTGACAATGACTTTCAAGGTTATTTTAAAGTAAAGTTAATTTTTTTTAATAAGAACCCCTACTTTTGACCCCGGAAATGGAAATAGCGGACAATTTTACGTCCGAGTGCGACCTTGACCATGACCATGACCATGACCCTCAAGTTCATTAAAAGGCCAACAAGTTAGTTTTTTCAAATGGAAACCCGTAATTTAAACGCCGAAAATGGAACGAGGCAAGACATGGGGTCCGTCCATTCAAGGGAAGTATTTCAGTACCTAACCGATTAAGGCAAGGCATGGACTCCACCTAGTTAAGGAAAGACTGCTAATACGCAGCCAGTCAAGGTCAAGGCAACTAGCCTGCATAGTCAAGGGAAGACTCATAGCACCAAGCCAGTCAAGGCAAGACAACGAGTCCGCTCAGTCAAGGGGAGACTCTTAGAACCCAGTCAGTTAAGGGAAGGCAACGAGTCCGCCCTGTCAAGGGAAGATTTTTAGAACCCAGCAAATCAAAACAAGGCAACGAGTCCGCCGAGTCAAGGGAAGACTCTTAAAACTCAGCCAGTTAAGACGTCTCTTAAAACAGATGTTCAATTAGTCGTCCATTTTCTTGAATGCACATATTTATTCTTTGACAAAAACTCAGACGGATCCTCTCTAATATTTCGACCGTGATAGATTCGGAAACTCTTTATTCTTTCTTTCATGTCCTCAGTGATTGTTGGAGCTTGTGCAAATACTTGCTTTTTTGCAACACCCCATAGAAAAAAATCCGTCAGTGTAAGATCTAGTGATCTGGTAGACCATACATGTACTTGGCTGCCAATGCCAATTCAACGATTAGGACATGTGGTATTCAGGAATGCCTTAACTGGTAGTGTACGCTGTGGTGGTGCCATAATGGTCATTCAAATGATCATTATAAAAAATGGACTTATCACATTATTTCCTATTAAACCCTTCCATATATTCAATGACCACCGTCTCTGGACACGATGATCCCCTTGCCAACGAGGATTTACTTGGAAATAGTAATAGGCATTATGGAGATTGACACCTCCTATATTGTCAAATTTCGCATCGTATATAAATAAGAATTTGTCGAAATAGAAAGGATCTTGGCGCATTCTATTAGATGCCCATCTACAAAAATTTAAACGCCGCTAATCATATCCGATCTCAAGACCATGAGTGAGGCGGATATGGTATGGATGGAATTTCAAACTTTTCTAAACGCGGTTAGTAGTTGCTTTTGGAACTCCATGCGTTCGACTAATTTGCCGAGTAGAAATATGAGGATCATCAGCAACCGAAGCCAACACACCTAGTACAATATGCTCTCTAAAGCCAGTTTTGCGCCTTTTTCGTGTCAGATTATCTTGTTTAGCTTTACTCACTAATCGCTTTATAGCCTTTCTATCTGGTTGTTGAGAGTCTGGATATTTTTCTGTATAATGACTTTCTGCAGCTTTGTAATTGTCTTGACACTCACCAAAAATCTTAATCATATTAACTATTTCCTGTGGCGTATAATCAGCCATGACGGAAAGAAGATGTAAGTCCACAGACAAAATAATTCAAACACTTTTGATTACAAAAATCAAAATTGTTGGAATTAAAAATATTTTAGTATGGACCTTATAACGAAAAAAAATTCCAATTTTTATCACTGATCACGATACCATGGTTCGTTTTTATGTAGCAGAGAGTTAAAGGTGCGCAACGCGGGTTGAAAGGAAAGAGAATTCAGTAGCTGGAACACAATGGCATTTCTTTAACGGAGCAGAAGTCGTCTTCTAAACTGAACTGGCCAAGGTCATAATTCAACGTCACTTTTTGCGTCTTCATTAATTTCGGCATGAAAACAAAGATGTTCGTCAATGATTATTACAACCTTAATATGTCTTTGACCTCAAGGTCAAGATTAAGATCATAAGCCGTCGTAAAATGTTCCGCTCTTTCTACCTCCACGTTTAAAGGTAAGATTTTTCCATTGAAAAAACTAACTTATTGACCTTTGAATGAACTTAGAAGTTATGTCAAGGTCATAGTCATATTCTGACGTAAAATTTTCCGCTCTTTTTATTTCCGGGGTCAAAAGTAGGGGTTTCTATTTAAAAAAACTAACTTGACCTTCAAATGGCCTTAAAGGTCATTGTCAAGGTCACAGTAAAGGTTACCATTGGATATCCCCCTTGAAAACCTACTGCTTTTATTTAAAATTTTTTTTTCCATATGCCATATTTTTAGAGTTATTTGCGTGGGGCGATTAAAATGGGACACCCTGTATACGTACAAATAAGTGGTGAAAAGCTTACTAATACTAATCTTAATTGAAACAAAGACAAATATCAATATAAAACGCACAATAAACAAAAAAAGAATATCTATTAGGTTGCTGCAGATGAAATGGCCGATTTAGCAATGACATAAAGTTGGCTGCAATTTAAGTGTATTATGTTGGCACAAGGCGGCGCAAATGATATGACATATTGAAGTATAAATACTGCTACCTTGGTTTATAAAGTCATTTCTGTTTTGCACTTTATAGTGATCGTAAAAACAAAAAGAGAAAGTGAACATGAAAGTGAATCAAAAACGGCTACTTTTACTATACGAATTTAAATTAGAGCACAACGCAACGGAAGCAACGAGGAATATCAACAGCGCATTTGAACCAGATACAGTTAGCGAACGAACCACTCGGCGGTGGTTCGAAAAACTTCGATCCGGAGATATGGACCTTGGAAATGAGCCACATGGACACCCAGGACCATCGATCGATAACGACGAGCTGCGTGCATTAGTGGAGTCTGACCCTTGCCAAACCATAAGGGATCTTGCCGAGATATTAGGCGTTCACAATTCGACAGTTTGCCGCCACTTGCAACAACTTGGAAAAGTGAAAAAGTTTGACAAACGGGTTCCGCATGATCTTATCGAGCAAAGCATGACGTGTTGAATGGAGATTTCAAGTTCTCTTCTCTCCCGCAACAAAAAGGAACCGTTCTTGCACCGAATTGTGACCTGCGATGAAAAGTGGATTTTATACGATAATCGTCGCTGATCGGCCCAATGGCTAGATGCCAATGAAGCGTCAAGACACATGCCGAAACCAAGTCTTCATCCAAAGAAAATAATGGTAACTGTTTGGTGGTCTGTAGCTGGAGTTATCCATTATTTGTTCCTGCAACCTGGCGAAACCATCAATGCTGAGAAATACAGTGCTCAATTGGATGAAATGCATCAGAAATTGATAGTCCAACGACCTAGGCTTGTCAACAGGGATAGAGTGATACTGCTTCATGATAACGCACGACCTCATGTATCGAGAAAAACGGTCCAAAAATTAAACGAGTTGTGCTATGCGACTCTTCCTCACCCTCCATATTCACCAGACCTCTCACCAACCGATTACCATTTCTTTAAACATTTGGATCACTTTTTGACAGGAAAAAGATTTAATAATGAAGCTGCTGTCAAAAATGCCTTCGAGGAGCTTTTCGAACCAGAAACTCGGACTTCTACAAAACTGGAATAAATGTACTTGTATCTCGTTGGGAAATGTGTGTTGCATCTATTGGTACCTATTTTGATTAAATAAATTGTCTTTATAAAAAGTTACAGCTGTTTAAAAATTTATTACTAAATCGGCCATTTCATCTGCAGCAACCTAATACTTATTCTAACACATTGCACTCTAGAATTAAATCCTAATAATAGATAATGAACTTATAACGAAAACTTAACAATAATAATAAAACACTATAAAAAAAAGAAAATAGAATACGAATACTAAAAACTAAAAGTTTTTGGTTTTGTTTTTTTTTTTTTATTTTTATTATTAATTGTCTGTAGCTTAATAACCTATGCTCTTAAAACTACACACTTATACTACGACAAACTGTGTAACACTATAATATACAAAGATAAAACAATGAAAAAAAAAAAACTAAAAGAACTAAGTATAACAATAATTCACTTATAACACTATGCACCAATCTTCTTCTGAACCGCGGCTCTCTTTCCGTTGTCCATACTGTCTATCAGATCCCTCTTGACTTTTATTTCGAGGGTATTTGATAGATGATCCCAGTAAAGATCATCTCCCCGTCTGGGGAATACCTGGGAACCCTCGCCAGCCTCTATTGGCGGTATCGACACACCGGAGTCCACCAATGATGTATCATCAATAGTCGTAGTTAAGGTAGTTGAAGACGACGATGGCAAGGACTCGCTTTCCTTTTGAGCCCAGTTATTCTGTGGCACTGTTTTATTGCCGAAGCTTGGCTATCTACTTCCACATTCACCTGCAAAAGTTAGTCAATCTTAAGATAAATCTCCGTGACTGCGTGCGAATTTTTGTTGTAAAAGGCGCGGAGGCACTCTCCCATTAGACAACAGATATTTTGTTTAAATTCACCTCTTTGCTGTCTCGCTGTCTCATGCGGCTTCAGAGGGGGTAGCAATGTTTTGGCACGAACTTCGTCCTGCGTTCGGCTGCTGCTTTCTCCGCTTCGATCGTTGTAAGCCTTTCCATTTTACTATGTCGGTGCAGTGTTGCCGGTTGGCGATCCTTTTTCTGCAGAATCGGCTTCGTCCATAGCCGATTCTTGTGAGTAAGATGCACGAATTGAGGGCGAAGAAGCCATATTGCTCGAATGCGGTAGCAGCTAAGGCGATACGTGCGGAATTGTTGGCGGAGGGACCTTCGAAGTATCAGGGTCAGTTACTTGGTCAGATACTGACAATGATACCGTTAAAGTTTCTGTTACGTCCGCTACGTAGTCCAATGCAGTAGTAGGAGGCTGCTTTGCGTGAGCAGCTTCTTGAGCATATTACGGCCGTGCATCCGGTGCTGTCATATCCACGATCAAAGCAGCTCTTTTTAAGATTGACACATGTAGTTTTATGGACTCTTGCCCCGGTCTTTTTATAATGTACACATCAGGACTGCATGCTTCTGCGACTTTGTACGGGCTGGTCCATTTCGGTGCTAAACCTGCATTGAACCCTGTTGCTGCGTTTGACAGCGCAAAGTTCTTTGTATAAATCTACTCCCCGGGTTGCAGGCATATAGGTGTACTACCGATGTTTACATGATTCTTCTTAACTTGTTTTATTCAGGCTTCCTCGATGCGCATTTACGCGGCTGCGCCGAAAAACGTTCGTTCGTCCGACCGCGGCAATGTGCGTCCGAGTAATGTATAGCTAGGAGTTTGCCCCGTGCAAGCATTCACCCTTTTACGCATGTTAAAAAGAATAGCAGGTAGGTGGCGATCCCATTCTCTTTGATTACGGCCATTTAACCGTAGTCACATATCCTTTTTCAACTCCTGATTCCGCCTTTCTGTTGGATTAGCCTGCGGGTGGTAGGCCGGCGTTGTATGCGGCTCGGCTTCCCACTCTTTGCATCGCTTCTTCCAAGCAGGACCCCGGAACTGTGGTGCGTTGTCTGACAGCAGCACGCAAGAATATCCTCACCTCATAAAAACTTCGCTCTCTATAACAGGTGCAATCTTTATAATTTCGGCGTTAGGCAATGCGAATGCTTCCGTCCATCGAGAGAACAAATCGGTGACAACAAGGACATACCGTTTGCCTCTCGATGACCTTGAATACGGCTCCATTAAGTCGAGAGCGACGGTGCCCCATCGCTCGAACGGTTCTCGAGATATTTGCTCTCCTTACGCAATCAGTTTCGCAGCTTTTGTCGTTGCGCAAGCGGAACACTGCATGACCTTTGGTCGCACTCCTTCGCGCATTCGAGGCCAAGTAAAACTTCCTCGGGCGGCGCGTAATGTTTCGGCGAAACCAGTAATAACGGGTCATCGTGCAGGTACTGTAGTACCATCGGGCGGCACGCTGTTGGCACGTAAGCGCGAAGAGCACGTCCGCACTCTGTCACGAAGTACACCCCGTTGACATTTTCAAGGCGCTGGTTCGACGTTAGGGTTTTCTCCAGCTCCTCGTCGGGCTTCTCGCGGGCCTGCGCTTTACCAAGTTAAGCGTAGAGATCACTAGCGCTCATAGAAGCCAGCTGCAGCTCTTCTCGCTGCGGTTAAGGACTTGGAGGTAGTAAGACGTTGAGTTCTTTCTCTTTATTTTCGAAGATTTCTTCGTTGGGCTCTCTCAAGAGAGCATCTGGAAGTTTGTTTTCTCTACCAGTTACATGCTCGACGGTAAAATTGTAGCTACGGAGGTATATGGCCCAACGATGCAGCTTACTTTTATCTTTCTTCATTTTATTAAGCCATGTAAGGGCGTGATTATCCATCCGAAGGATAAATTTGCTGTCCTCAGGCAAATTTTTAAATTTACGAAGAGTCCAGATCACAGCTAAGCACTCCTGTTCGTTTGAGTGATAACGTTTTTTCACCATTGTGAATTTGGCAGAGGCATAGGTGATCACATGCCAACGGTCATACCACGCTGATGACATTGGTTTTCGTCAGATTATCGAAATTAAGCAGCGTTGGGTGCGGTTAGTATTTAGATAAGTGACCGCTTGAGAACTTCGCGTGCCGTTGGTGTTATAAGTCGCAGCGCTGACAACGCTACACTTAATATATCCAAACTGTCATGGAACCAAAAAAACAGCCTCGGACGAAGTCGCAGAACCGTGACGATTGGAAAAGGCTAATCCTGGAGGCCAAGGCCCGGCTCGGGCTGTCACGCCATAAATGATGATAGGTGATCACATGCCTCTCGCCCTGCTCGCCTACTTGATATAGCACTGCGCCCATGTCTGTTGCGCACGCATCTGTTTGCAATACCAGTGGCTTGCTAGGGTCAAGGCGGCACAATTTGAGCGGCGCTCGAAAAGTATCCTCAACACGATCGAACGCGCACTGTAGGTAGGTAGTACATTTAAAGGGCTCGTCGCGAGCAGCTGTGTAATTGGAAGCGCTATTTTCGCGAAATCCGGCACTCATTCGCGAAGCCACCCGCAAATGCCGAAGAATCTGCATCAGTTCTTTTTGCTTTGCGGCACCAAAACGTCGAGAATCGCTTTTACCAGGTGTACAAGTATGAAATGTGGATTTTAGACAACAGATGGTGTACCAATGCCGTTTAAGCTCTTATGATTTGATACTGCGCCATTATGTTGTGTCATCAACAAGTTTAGACGCGCATTAGTGATAGACTGGAAAAGTGTGTGCATCGTGTTGTATTGTTGTGTTTAATATATCAAAATTTATACCAAACAAAGAGCATTCGCGGACAGCATTGATCTTTTGTTTTCATTTAAAGAAAACTGCTGCTGAATCTTTTCGGTTACTACGAAAAGCTTATGGTGAATATGCTGCATCGCAAGATACGTGTGAACGATGGTTCTAGCGTTTCAAAAAAGGTGACTTTGACGTTGCCGACAAGGAACATGGAAAACCGCCAAAAAAGTTGAAAGATATGGGTTTGCAAGCATTGTTGGACGAAGATGATTCGCAAATACAATAACAAGTAGCACAGCAATTAGGAGTTTCGCAACAAGCTGTTACCAATCGCCTACGAGCGATGGGAAAAATTTAGAAGAGCGGTAGATGAGTACCACATGAATTGAATGACAGGCAACTGGAAAATCGCAAAATTACATGTGAAATTACGCTCGTTCGGTACAAAAGGAAGTCGTTTTTGCATCGAGTAGTAACAGGGGATGAAAAGTGGATTTATTTTGAAAATCCCAAACGAAAGAAATCATGGGCAGACCCAGGATTACCATCCACATTGACCGCAAGACAAAATCGTTTTGGCAGAAAGACGATACTACAGTCTGTCAAGTAAGAGCGTGGTCGATTTCACTGACAGGTAATAGAAGATTTTACTCTAATTCTTTCACGAGCCAATAGAAAAAAGCTTTGTCCTTGATGCATTGTTAACAAAAATTCAGTTATCGTTTATCTTTTAAAAGAGAATCACGTTAAACTCCATGAGTGCTAAGTACGCGTCGCGCTACGAGGCTGTGTTCCTTTGCATCCACCCGAAAGATCCCAAAATGTCGCAATCAGTGGCTGCTAAATATATGAGAAAGTCGAAGGCATTTGTACAGAAGTGGATACAGCGATATAAAGTGGCTAAAAATGTCGATGATTTACTAGAACGTGGCTCGATAGGAAAAGTGAACAAAAAAGATGAAAAAAGAATAGTGAATCTGTTTTCGCGGAATCCTGCTTTAACACTGCGGCAAGGACAAGCAAAATTAATGGCAAAAGGTTTAGATATATCCTACGAAACTATCCGAACCTATCTTCGTACTCATCATCTGAAATGGCGCAACACAATGAAGAAGCCTCTGTTGACTGAAAAACATGTGACAAAGCGACTCGCTTGGGTGCATAAGAATATTGATAGAGATTTTGAAAATGTCATTTTTACTGATGAATGTACTATATGGGCACGTTCTGCCCTCACGCGAGCCTGGTCAATTTCACCAATAGGCTTGTTCAGCGGACCGTAAAACATGGAATAAAGGTGCATCTTTGGGGCTGCTTCTCAAAGCAGGGATTCGGCACTTGGCACCTCTTTAATAACAACCTAAATGCCGAGAAAATGATAAGAATCTACAAAAAGGCTTTACTGCCATCTGCCAAACGATGGTTCATCACAAAAAATGAAGATTGGATTCTGCACGAGGACAACGATCCTAAACACCGCAGCAAGCTCTGTACTCAGTGGAAGACTCAATCTGGCATCGTTACATTGGATTGGCCGTCGCAGTCGCCCGATACAAACCCTATTGAAAATGTGTGGGCATATATTAAACGGAAGCTTTGTGGAAGACGCACATACACTTTGAAGCAGTTGTCTTACGAAATTCGTCGAATCTGGGGATCCTTGCCACTAGAATACGTTGTCAAATTAGTAGAAAGCATGCCTCGGAGATGCCAGGCAATTATCGACGCCGGTAATGACTGGACACATTATTGGCTGACTTGCATCATTGTTTGTAATGTGTACAATGTATATATAAATATGAAAGTTTCATCAAATAAATTTTTTTATAAATTAACACGACTACGCTCTTACTTGACAGACTGTATGTATTTGGTGGGACCAGAGGGGCGTGGTCTATTATAAGCTATTGAAACCTGGGAAAACGGTTAATACTAGCCGTTACCAACAACAAGTAACCGATTTAAGCTGTTTGCTGCTTGAAAAGAGGCCAGAATACCGAAAGAGACAACACAAAGTAATTTTTCTCCTTGGCAATGCTCCATCACATACGGCAAAACCAGTGTGAGACACATTAGAAGCACTCAACTAAGAAGTTCTGCTTTATGCGGCTTACTTATCAGATTTGGCTCCTTTTTATTACCACTTGTTTGCATCGATGAGTCACGCACTTACTGAACAGCGCTTTGATTCATATCAAGATGTCAAAAAATGGCTCGATTAATGGTTCGCGGCAAAAGGGGAAGATTTCTACTGGCGTGGTATTCGCAAATTGCCCGAAAGATGGGAAATATGTATAAAAAGCGATAGAGCACACTTTTGATAACGCACTTCTCATTATTCTACCAAATTTAACGTGTTATTTTTTCTTTTAAAATCAGCATTTCATACTTGTACACCTAGCACATGTTCGAGTTTTACGCAATTACCCTCAGCTGAGACGGTGCGTCTGAGGTTCTCAAGCGAGCGTTGTCCGAACAAACATTTCGATATTGCACAAGTTAAATTGAACATTCGGAGCCGTTCGAACACTAATTGTAAGTGCGTCAGATGCTCTTCCCACGAATCTGAATATATTAGGAAATTGTCTAGGTAAGAACGCACAAACACGTTGATAAATCGTTGGTGCGTTTTTTAGTACGAAACTCATTACGCGCCACTGGTAGAGTCCGCCATCCGGAGTAGGGAAGGCTGTATAAGGTCGAAAGCGCTCAGTAAGCAGGATCTGTCAATAGCCGCTTTTCATGTCGAGCGTTGTGAATATTTTCGCCATGCTGATGTCGCGCACTAACTCCTGCATTCGCGGGAAATTCGGCGTAATATCTTTAGTCACAGAGTTAAAGCTGCGAAAATCAATACAAGAACGGTATTTTCCGTCCCTTTTCGCGGCCATTACTATTGGCGAGCAGTAGGACGAAGTTGATGTCTCGATCAACCCTTCCGCGAGCATTTCGCGCACTTGTTCGTTTATCGCAATTTGTTTCTGCACTTAATATCGGTATGGCGCGAGCCAAAAAGGCGTCTCGTCTTTAAGTTTGATATCATGCGTGAAAAATTTTGTTTGGCGAAGCGGCCCGTTATAAAAAAATAAATCCGCGCATTCGCTTATCACCGCACTTAGTTTACTTACGTACTCGTTTGGAACACCGTGCTGCAAACTCACGAGAAAGTCTAGAGGTGGTACTACACTTTTCACTGGCGTGGCAGTGTCCCTATGGAAATACACTTACTGGCGCGTATTGTATCTGGAGTACAAACACACAAGATTATAATCATGCACGGCTTTGACGTCCTTGAGCTAACTTCGTGCCAAGGTTACCTGTGTGCTTAGATTGTCGCATATATAAAACTTCACTATCGAGATTCACTTTCAAACTCACTTTTTCCACTTATATTTTACTATTCATACATTCTGTCAAAAAAGTACCGGGAATTGTCGATTTAAATCTGGCGGGGCAATTTAGGCAAATAAAATTTTTTTTTTCTTGGTTGGCACAACTGCCCTTAATGACTATGCCAAGTTTGAGCGGAATCTGTCTACGAGTGTGTTTACAGTAGCTGGTTAAGTCAGTCGATGTCAATAGTGCGTGCCGATTTTTTACAATGGATGATCACGTTGAACAAAGAATTTGTCTAAAATTTTGTGTCGCGAATGAAATTTCGTGCGCCGATGTATTGAAAATGTTGCAAAAGGCTTTTGATGATAAAGCACTATCGAAAAACCGTGCGTATGAGTGGTACAAAGCCTTCAAGGAGGGTCGTGAAGTCGTCGAAGACTTGCCTCGTTCCAGATGCCCATCGACGGCTTCGACCGCAGATAACGTCGATAAAATTAAGGAAATGGTGCTTGAAAACTGTCATACCAGCTTAAGAAAGATAGCACATGAACTTGAGATATCCCACGAGTCCACACGTACGATTTTAATTTATATTTTGGGCATGAGAAAGGTGGCCGCAAGATTCGTTCCAAAAGAGCTTAATTTTCTTTAAAAACGCTATGGCGAACAGGTCGCTTCGGACATGCTGGATCGCGCCAATTCCGATTTCGCATTCATGGAATGCATCATAATTGGTGACGAAACGTGTGTGTACGAGTACGATATGCAAACAACCCAGCAAGCATCGGAATGGGTGGGAAAAAACGAGCCGAAACCGAAAAAACCACGCCAAACCGCTCAAAAGTGAAGGTGATGCTCATGGTTTTCTATGATATCCGTGGCGTGGTGCACTACGAATTCGTTCCAGAGAATCAGACGGTAAACAAAAATATTACCTAGGCGTTATAAAACGTTTGCGTGAGCGTATCCGTAAGAAGCGGCCAAATTTGTGGGCGAACAACTCGTGGATTTTGCACGACGATAACGCGCCGTGTCACCGAGTTACGATTGTGACCGACTTTCTCGCCAAAAACTCAACGAACACGCTTGAACAACCACTGTATTCGCCGGATTTGGCTCCCTGTGACTTCTTCCTCTTCCCAAAACTTAAATTGCCGCCCCGTGGCACCCGTTTTCAGCCGATTGAAGCCATAAAACAAAATTCGGCGCGCGAGCTGAAGGCTATTCCGGAAAGCGCCAATAAAAAATGTTTCGATGATTGGAAGTGCCGTTGGTATAGATGTATTGGAGCAGATGGAGCCTGTTTTGAAGGCGACCCAATAAATTTTGATTATTAAACGTAAAAATGTTGTTTGAATTTAAAATTCCCGGTACTTTTTTGACAGACAGTATGTATAACACGACCGAAAAAAATTGTCTGTGTGGCACCTGAGTCCACTAAATCGCTTGTTTTTTGAGTATTTACATTAACCGTTAAAAATCCGGTGCTCGTGCTGGGTAGCTGCGCTGTTGAAATTACGGCAATGCTGCTCCCAGGGCAGGGCCGGTTGCAACAGCTTCTGTGCCTCGTCAGTTTTCCCGCGCTCCTGGGCTGAGGCTTCTTCGGGCAATCACGATGCCAATGTCTCACCGGACAATAATTGCACCGAGGCAATTGGCATTCTTGCGGCGCTGCGGGTGCTCGAGGTGCAGTTGCGCTGGACTGCGAAGTGACGCGGCGAAGTGCACTCTTTTCTGCGGCTTCATCTTGCTCTATCTCTACAGCTCGAGTAACAAGCTCCTTGACCATTTGAAATTGTAAGGCTCGCAATAACTTTCTTATGAAACCTCTAAGAGATTCTAAAAGGACTGCAACGATCCTCAGAGGCCTCCGGTAATAATCGCAGTGCTTTCTCTCTCTCTCCCTACGACTGGCCGTAGAGCCGAGCGAACAGCTTCATTAGCACGGCCTTCGCTGCATATTTGCTGCGAAGAAGTTCGCAGAACTTCTCCCAGCTTACGTTTAGATTTTTGTAGACTGACCACCAGCGAGCGGCGTCGTCCTTAAGAGCGCGTGTGGCTAGTCGAACACGCGCATGAGCGTCCGTCTTGTTTTTTTTTAAGGGCGCCTCGCATTTCCGTATAAACGTGTTCGAGTCTTCGTAATCCCGACCGGCAAACTCGGGACGCTCTGGATTGCCGACGACTAGCGCACGTAATGAATTACGTACTTCCTGCATAGCAGTTATCTAAGTAAGTGACTCACTTGCGGTGTCAGCACTCGCGCTAGGCTGCGTAGGCTAATCGGCTTCGATTCGTTGTTCCTGTGTGCACTCTCTTTCGTCTAAAATAGCTTTTTGCGTGCCTTTTTGAGTCGATTTCTTTTCGAGCTGGGCTTTCTGTGGAAGCGTAAAAGTGCCTTCTTTTTACACTTGGCTGCGCGTTCGCGGTTATATTTGTTAAGTACTACCGACTGTTTTGCGACTGTCGAAAGCCGTTTGCGACGGCTCTTTACTGGCTGTCAGCGATTTGCGCTGCATAACGCATCTCAGGGTGTGCTCAAGGTTTGTGCACGCTTCCAATGTGTCCGACTAAGTTACAATGGTCTCGCGACGAAGTTACCGTATCCGCGTGTGCGAGACGTGGTAAGTTTGTAAAACTTAATCTAGCCCCATGTTGGGCGCCAATTTAGTTTGAGCTCCAGGGCGGAGCTCTGTCAAAACCGCCTGGTAGGAGAACGGGGTGATGGAAAAGAGAATAGTCAAGGAAAAAAAGTAAACACAAACAAATAATATAGATTTGTCTTACATCTATGGAGCTGTAAATGTCTGCGAAATGTGCGAGTATGCGTGGATATGTGTGAGTGTATGATAGTGTATGAGAGAGCAAGTGAGTGAGGGAGAAGCGATGGAAAAGAAAACGATAAGGTGCGATAGCGAACAAATAACGAAAAGGAGTCGTTAAAGCCTGTTAGAATCCCGCGAGGCGGGACGAGATCAGCGGTTTGCAACAGGCGCAGTGTTCGTTAATCTCCGGGACTGCAGCGCTTAGCGCGTCAACGCGGATCGCTAGCTTGAACCTAGGTGCTAAGGATGCTCTGGCCGTTGGCGGGAAGTAGCTCACCGAACTTGCGTTCGTTGCGCTTACCACAGAGCGTAAATGCGCCAGGCGTAAGATCGCTCGTAAGCAGGATATATTCGCGGCGATCGCCGCAATACGAGGGAAGGACGTGGAGGGATAGACGAACGTCTAACAAGTCTGCGGGCAGCGCGAGGCGCTAAGTTTGCATTGACCTAGAGCGGGTATGCGGCAGGTGCAAGATCGCTCTCGGGAGGTGGAGGCGAAGGCGACTACTCACGGCAGTCGCTGAAGCGTAAGTGTCGAACTCGAGAAGCGGGTCTGAGCTCTGAGGCCTTACAGGAGAGCGCCTCTCGCGGTCGCAAGAAGTAGCGTGTTGGTGGAGAGGAAGAACATCTCCCACGCAGCAGCACCAACCGTCCGACTGTGTGTGCGCCATCTTCCGTAGGCAGTAGGAAGTAGGAATAGCAAGAGAGGGATTAGGAAAGAGTCGAGACTATGCACGCACGTATACGTCAAATTTTCAAAATTTAAGATGACGGATCCAATATGGCAACTATTTCTCAAAATTTCCAAATATTTATATATTAGCGTGAAGAATTGATATACGGATATTTTTGGTTTCTCTGATAACGTTTATTTGAATAGATAATAGAATTTTTCTGATTGTTTTTTATTAGTGCTGAAATTTTTTCTCTCTAATAACGTTGCTACGAAGAGGAAGACGTTAATCAAGAATCATTCTGTTTTTTGTTTTTTTTTTTGTTGTTTTTGTTTTTTATATTTTTTTTTGTTTTTTTTTTATTATATTATTTTTGTATTCTGTTGTTTTTTTTTTGTTTGTTATTTTTTATTATTTTCATTTTTTCTCTTTTTGTAATACATTTTAATTTTATGCGTGATCGATATCTGCGCATTCTTCATATATATAGAATAAACAAGCATTACAAAACCTTTGAGTTTTTATATTGCATGAGTCAGTTTTACTTTTTTTTTTGGTCTGCTTATATAATTTGGTATCTAACTGATACAGAGTCTGAAAAACTCGATGTCGATTCAGTATTCGCATCAGAAATTTTAACGCACATTTGTTTTTTTTTTCAAAGCATGTATCACAAAAGTACGTATCACAATTTTTGCAAAACTTATTCGTTTTTATAACACAATTTATAGTGCTACATTTGCGGGAATTTTCACATGATCTAAGAAATGTTTTCTTGCAAAGGGTTTTGAAGATGTCTGAAAATCTGATGATCTTCACAAATTTCTAATGAAATTTTTTTCATACTCATTTTCTCCTTTTCGTCCCTAAAAATATTATATAGAACAGTTGCATTGGTTATCGAGGCTTGCACGATTCTCATCAGTAATACACACGTTCTTTTTGACCTTATGGAAGGTTGTATATTATTACAGTGTTGATCATGGACATCTACACCACTCATGAATTGGTTGTACTTTCAGAAAACATTAGGAAAAAGAACATCAGTTTTTTCATTATTTGCTTTGATATATCGTTTCATAGTTGCCAAGAGAGTCAAAGACGCTGCTGTTGATAAAATTATAACGTCTTTTGAATTCTGAGCTGTAACATAATTTAATCCACTGTTCTTATCAAATTTAGCTATATACGTATCTTTGGCTGCATCCTTACCTAATTCATTTTTTTCTGTAATTCTGTCTTCTCGCTCAACGATTGTAGCTTGTATATTCAATTTTTTTAAATGAACCAGAAAATCAGGATTACAAAACAAGTTGCCAAAGTAAATATTGCATTTACTCAATTGACGTGGACTCTTATTCATTAAAAGATCATTTAGCATTTGAAGAACTAATCGACTTCCATGTGCAATATTGCCTAATATTAATTTCTTTTTCGAGTTTTTACAACATCATAAATCAAAATTAATAGATAACCACTTAAACCACAGATACCCCACATTTTTATTCCACACCGAATAGACTTGATTAGGATAAATTGTATTATAGATAATCTACCAAAAAATTTGATCATTATCTCGTTGATGGACAGTGTGATTGAAAAAAAATGTATTATAATAAATTATTCTTTTTTAAATTTAAAATTGGTCTCAATTTCCATACCTTATCGTTCTCATTTTTGTTACAATATTTGAGGTTTGATTTTATAACGTGAAATGTATTTCTACCCATAGCTTCTTTTATAGATTCAGACCTTAAAAGTAGGTTATAAGACCAATAATCTTTCTGTGCTAGTCTTTTACTGATGGAAGAAATAAGTATGATACCTATAAAAGTATCAAAGTTATTCAGATTGAGATCAAAGCTATTTTCACGTGTTGCTTGAATACTATAATTTTTTAATTCGAATGAAGAAAATAGGTTAATTAGTTCGACTAAGGACATTTGAAGTATTTCCGCTTTATCGCGATCAGACAGGAGACATTCATCAGACAAATTATCGTCATACAATTTTTCACCAAGTTTCCAATCCTAATTGTGATCTAACTTTAATTTTTTCTGACTCCCATTGTATGTATTTGAAGTATTTCTAAACAATTCAGTGTAAAGGTTAACGTATAAATCATAACTTTCATCACTTCCCTCACCTAATACTTCATCAATGTCAGATTCAAGATCAAATGAGTCCTCATTATTGGAATATTTCATTTCGTTAACAACAGAAGTTTTACCTTTTTTTAGTAAAAGGAGAAGTATGTGGTTTTGGTTTTTTAGACATTGTAGTTTAACGAGAAACTATTTAAAAATATGTGATAGTATTGGAAGTGTGAATAAGTTCTCGCCGTTTCACCGTCAGATGGCGGTACAAAAATTTTATGTAAATTAGGTGTAGTAAAGAGAAATCCATTATTTTTGCATTAAATTGAAGGTTTTATTTAGCATAGATAGAATGATACGATTAAGGTCAAATATGCACCGTTTTGTTCGATAACTTGTTGCCATTTTAGAGGTAATTTCATAATGCCTCTCTCGTAGAAACCCTTGTCCTTATTGTCAAAAAACTGGGACAGTCGATTTTCACAATCTTCTCTTGAGGCGAATTTTTCACCTGCAAAATCATTCGTCATAGACAGGAACAGGTGGTAATTACTTGGTGCCAGGTCTGGACTATAAGGTGGATGCATAAGAACTTCCCAACCAAGCTCTCGGAGCTTTTGGCCAGTCACTATCGATGTATGCGACCTGGCCTTGTCCTGATGGAACACAATTCCTCTCCTATTGGCCAAAGCTGGCCGCTTCTGGGCGATTGCTTCTTTCAGACGGTCTAATTGTTGACAGTACAGGTCCAAATTAAGAGTTCGGCCGTAGAGGAGCAGCTCATAGTAGATAATTCCCTGCTAGTCCCACCAAACACACAGCAAAACCTTCCTGACTGTCAATCCTGGCTTGGCCACCGTTTACGCCGGCTCACCACGATTTGACCACGACCGTTGTCGCTTGACGTTGTCGTAAGTGACCCACTTTTCATCACCAGTAACCATCCGCTTCAGAAATGGATCGATATTGTTGCGATTATGCAGCGATTCGCAGATGGAAATTCGGTCCATGAGGTTTCTTTGCGATAACTCGTGTGGCACCTATACATCGAACTTCTTTTTGTATCCAGCCTTATTTAAGTAGTTTCAAACGGTTTTTTGTGCAATGTTTAGCTCCTGGGCAATTGAAACAGTGCTTACGTGACGGTCGAACTCGACGATTTCCATTATTTTATCGACATTTTCGACAATTAGCCTTCTAGAGCGTGGTGCATCTTTGACGTCAAAATTACCGGAACGGAATCGACGAAACCAAAATTGCGCGTGATTGGCTGTTACAGTATCAGGACCATAAACACTATTTACATTTTCAGCTGCCTGGCTTGCGTTTTCGCCTTTATCGAAGAAAAACTGAAAAATATGGCGTATTTTCTCTTTGTCGGTGTCCATCTTTGACGCGTGCTAAAAAAATACTAAGTCAAGCAATCACAAAACTGTATCACAAGCTTTTTTAGTACGAAATCTTATCTTTCTAACGCCATCTAGTGTAACCCGATCGCACTTCTATAACGGGAGATACAGACTGCTAAAGCCATCTATTGGCAAAATAATGGATTACTTTTTACTATACCTAATATAATTCAAGATGATGATGCATCTATATTAAAGTTCTATAACCTAGGTTCAAAATCAATGCGTGTCTTTCCATTAACCTATAAAGAACATTTTCATTACATAAAGAATATCAACGGTTACAAGCTCATGCTGTGCATTTGGTAGAATCAGCTGGGGGTAGTGTATTACGTGCTGTTCCAACCAAACCAAACCATCACGGGAGATCTCTATCGACGACAATTGATGCGTTTAGGCCGAGCATTGAAAGAAAAACGATCGCTATACGAGCAGAGACACGATAAGATGATTTTGCTGCATGATAACGCTCGGTCGCATGTCGTGTGACCGGTCAAAACATACCTGGAAAGGCTGAAATGGGAAGTCCCACCTCACCCGCCGTACTCTCCAGACATTGCGATTACCTACTGATAACTATTTATTTCGATCGATTACTAACGACCTGGCTGAGCAGCACTTCACTTCGTATGAAGAAACGAAAAAATGGATCGATTCGTGGATAGCCGCAAAAGAAGTGTTTTTTCGACGTGAAATTCAAATGCTGTCAGAAAGATGGGAAAAAGTAATCTCCAGCGATGGGCAATACTTTAATTGGATTGTTTATTATTTTTTTTTAAATAAAGGATTTATTTTCACAAAAAACGGCGAGAACTTATTCACACTCTCAATATAAAACAGAAAAGCATTTTCTGTGTGTGTGTGTTTATTTCATGAATAATCCATTATATACTGAGGAGATAACGTTATAAATTTATATTATGATTGATCTACGTCTTTTCCGAAAATATTTTTTGGTTTTAGAAAAATTATTTTAAGTAAATATAAATGATAATACTTCGAAGATTCTAAATACATGCTCAATATATAATTTTGAATTGACATCACATTAGAAAATTAAATACGTACAACAATATATTCAAAATAAAACTTGAGTTGAGCAAGCAGCAATATTTAACTCGTCATTTTGAATTTTAAAATTGTAACTATAAGTGTACATGTAATAATTATCAATAATAATTATAATTAATTATTATTAATTATTTTTATAATTATTTGTTTCAAAAAATGTGATTTTCAATAGTTTATTTTCTGATGCATGTATGCACCATTCCGAACCTTTAAAGGTTAAAGCCGACAGAGCTTAGTCGCAATATTTCAGTCAAACTCGATTGTTTTTAATTCAATTTTAATTTTATTTCAATTCTTATTTAAATTTTGTTTCTGTTAGAGACATGACGCGCTGTGCACTTTATCTATTTCTTCTCCCTTCCGTTTTTGATTTTTAATCACGCGAGTTGAGGGCAGTCAGTTCCATTTTTTTCGTATAAAGCAAGCGACCGTATTTTGAACAAACCCTTTTTATATAAATTTTGTATTTTGACGTAACATATAAATAAATTTTAATGTACTGTATCGGATAAATAACCGGCAATTAAATCAAAAGTTAATTCAATTAATTAATTAAAAATGGAAAGTTCGATTTTTATAAAAAAAAAAAAAAAAAAAAAAAAAAAAAAAAAAAAAAAAAAAAAAAAAAAAAAAAAAAAAAAAAAGGAAAACTACTGAATAAAATTAATTTCAAAATTTAACACCAAAAAATTAAATCATCAGACCTGCTACTGCAGCTCTCTCGAACGAAAGCACAAATAAGAACCCGAACTTTCACTCAACAATACTGATTTATTTGAATAAAATATCTGTACACTTTAAACCCCTTTCTTGCTTTCGTTCTATCTTTTTCTTTCTTTCTTATATATTCTATTCCTCTCTTCTTTGATTTTTCTTATTTTCTTCGGTTACTTCTTCTTAATCTAACAGCTTATTCTATAATCCTTACCTATACTTTTTTTACCTCTTACTTCGCTTTACAAACTTTGATTTCTTTCTACGATTTTTATTCTTTCTACTTTTACTAAATTCTAAAACGTAAATCAATTCCCTACTCACTGCTCCTGACAACTAAAATTCGACTACTCACAATCTTTTCCTAAAATCTCTGAAAACCGTTTTTTAAAATTAAATAATAAATGATCAAATTTCTTTGAACAGCACTCTGTGAATAATTAAATATTATTCAATACTGTTTGATAAGTGAGGGAGGGAGGAAGCAAGAGAGAGAGAGAAAGAGAGAAAAACTTTTTCTGCTGCAGTTCGCCTTTGGGCCGTTTTGTTGCAGCATTTTTGCATACACTTTTATGCAAGGCACCTACTTCACGCATTTCGTCATCGAGGGTGGTATACTTGCGTGGAAAATTGCAACGGCTTTTTCTACATATATTTTTTGTGATTTTTTTACGACAACAACGTCAGAAATAAAGAACAACAAATATGTTGCCTGTGAACGACGATCACGTAAGAAGCTACTCTACACAAGTAACAAAGGCTGTGAATATTGCCCCTTGTCTTGCACCAAAATTAAGAAAGCTGAAGTGTGCATTATTTGCATAATATGTGCGAATAACAGTCATAATAATTCAAACGATGAAGGAAATTTAACTAGCAAGCAGGGAAAGACGAACAAAATAAACAAGAATACATCACAGACCGTGATCATTAACTCTGTTGGCCGACTGCTGCTCTCATAGCTATAAAACAGAAAATAAAAAACCTAAGCAGCAAGATCTTGGTTCTTGAGGCGTAGTCCATTACTCAATACGCCAAGCTAGGTGAGCTTGTTGTTAAGTCTCGCCTTGTTAGGCCTTGGGGTACGAGAATCGGTCAAGGAAGAACCACACCGTCATCATTCACAACCAACAAAACCATCATCACTCGAGTCCTAAACAAGCAAAGGATATTATACACGCTTGTTCGACGTTAGCCGCAATAAACCGCATTTTCTGTTTGTGTACGTAGCCTGGGTGCCTTGTAAATCGGTTCCTCCTACGGTCCCGATAAGCGGAGACCCTAGAGGAGGAAGAGAGGGAAGGTTTGTACGACACGCGGGCTGCAACAAAGGGCATTGCGCTATTAGATTTGAAAGCGCGCGATTTACTTATCTTGTTTAGTGCTACAGCCAAGGACTATTATTTAAGCATCAGACTTGTATCGTTCATTATCTTGTATGTGATTAGCATATAGTTGTGTGTATTTAGTAGTGTGATTTAATCAGGTTAAAATTTAAGTTGAATAACCACCTGTATACTCGTATTTGTGCAATAGTGTTGTGCGTGACGGTGTACCTCGATCCACTCTCCAGATCTTTGTGTGTTGCTGATATCAAACACAGCTCCGTAGGACTGTAGCTTCGCAAGCGTCGACACGAGGGTCGTCTAGCCGCGGAGTTTCATCTTGGTCTCAGCAATTAAGTTGCTTCTAAAGAGTATTAAGAGGCCTGTAACCCCTCAGGTCTTGTACAACCCTTCAGGTCACCGAAGCCAGCACCCAACCGTTAACGGCTTATGAACAGTTCTCAGTAATGTACACAGTGTGTCCCATGGAAAACGGAACTTTTTTAAAATAAAGACAAAAACTCAATATTCCGGCAAATCTCATTTATTTTATTCAAAATAGTCTCCTTCCGCATCATTACAACGTTTTGCACGATAAATTAGCACATCGAATGAGTTTTTGAGATCATTTTTATCCATCGACTTTAGTATGTCGGTCGTCGCTCTTTGGATGGCCTCTACGTCGGCATAACGTTTTCCTTTCATAGGCACGTGCAATTTGGAGAACAAGTAGAAGTCGCACGGAGCCAAATCCGGCGAGTACGGTGAATGGTTGATGGTTAAAATGGAATTTTTGATCAAAAAATCCGTGATCAAGTTCGATCGATGAGACGGGGCATTATCATGCAACAAACGCCAGCTCCCTTTTTGACGGTATTGTGGCCGCACACGACGAATACGGCTGAGCAAACGCTTCATAACACCAAGATAAAACACAGCAGTAATCGTTTGACCAGGTGGAACGAATTCGCGATGAATAATACGATAAATACCCTCCGAATCGTAGAAACAAATCAACATTGTCTTCACTTTTAACTTTTCAAGACGACTTTTTTTCGGATTGGGCTCGGTTGGGTGCTTCCATTCAGCACTTTGACGCTTGGTTTCGGGATCATATTGAAAACACCATGTCTCGTCACCAGTCACAATTGAATATTTCAAGTTTAGGTCCTTTTTTGACTCTTTAATCAAATCCTTACAATGTTGAATTCAGAGCAATTTTTCGTAGTCGGTCAATTTGTGTGGAACAAAGCGTGCACGCACCTTACGTAGATTCAAATGATCGGTCAAAATGCGATGAATTGAATTTTTTGACATATTCAATTCCATTTCCATGTATCGCAATGAAGATTTTGGCTCATTTTTTATAAATTCACGCACTTTTTCAATGTTACTTTGAGTAACCGCGGTATTCGAAGGACTTGGATGTTCGTCGTCCTGAATGTCTTCACGACCTTCCTGGAACCGCTTATACTACTCATACACTCTGGTACGGGATAGACAATTATCGCCATAAACTTGTTTCAGCAAATTATGCGTCTCAGTAAAGGATTTACCGAGTTTAAAACAGAACTTAATATTTGCTCTTTGTTCGAAATTCATTTTTCGACCGATGCCACAAACACACTGTCACTTTGAGCGCGATATTTTGGTTTCCATTGAACCAAATGTCATACAATTTTGACAGGATGTCAGTTAAGAATGGACCTTTGGACGATTTTTGCAGAAAAATTTTCGGTTAATTTGTTATTATAAAATGGAAGAAAATGGTGAAACAAAAAAAACTCTCTCTGATTACCTGTTGATTTATGTATAGAAATAGTGTTCAAAATTTTAAAAGAATCGGTCAAGTGGATTTTGAGTTATAATGTTCACGAACTTCAAAAATGACGTTTTCGGGAAAATCAATTTAAAGTTTCTTATACTCACAAATCGAGCATGAGGGCCGGTCGCTTGAAACGCTGTATCTTCATTAGTTTTGCTCCGATTTACTTGGAATTTTAACACAATACTCTCGACGTGTGTTGCATTTAGAAAAAAAAAAAAAAAAAAAAATAAAAAATAAATTTTAAAACCTTACCCCCCTCTTAAGTACCAATCTCGAAATACCTCAGTGATACGTCCTGGGACCGTTGCTGTTTTGCCTCTACATAAATAACATAAGTGACTTGTTTAATTCAGCATATTTTATACGCAGGTAATTTGCAAGTTTACAGACAAGTTATGGACCGTTTGGAAGAGGGCGGAGTTGCTTTTCAGAAAATGTATAAGGCTGTGTCGGGATGGGCTTAACACATTTTTCCAAAACTCAATGCAAATAAAACCAAAACCATCTGGTTTAGTTTCCAAAAGTTTCTTAATTACATTTATGAAGAAAATTATTGCTTTGATCTTAAAGGCGGCGTTAGCGTCTTACTCTCTGGCACAGTTAGCAGCCTTGGTATGGTCTTAGACCTCAAGTTGTCATGGACCCAACATATTGATTACCTAACAAAAAGATTAAATAGAATTTTATACAGATGGCGCTTCTTCTGGAGGTGCACTACCGCAAAACTACGTTGACGACTTGCAGAGGCGCTGCTCTTCCCTCACTTAGATTATTGATCTAATATTGTGTTGAATGCTTTTCAGGATCTATTGGGTATACAACTTTGCTTCCGCCGTTTTGCAATAGATGGCTGTAGCGGTAAGTGGTAGTTGAAATAAATAGATCATAGATGTCATACAATAAGCTGAGGTATTTGTAAACATAACGCCATCGAAATATTAGTCGATTTGTGTCTGCATCATAAAATTATTCTCGATTAAACGTGTCAGCTTACGAGCCAAATTCTCGTCATTTGCCGGAGGTTTTAATTTTTTGCTTTAATATGAAGAAATCTGCGACTGAGGCTCATCGAATGCTCTCAAATACCTATGGTGAGGCCGCTATAAGTGAAAGAACGTGTCGAGAGTGGTTTCAACGCTTCAAGAATGGCGATTTTAACGTCGAAGACCAGCATGGCGGTGGAAGAAAGAAGGTTTTCGAAGATGCAGAATTGGAGGCATTACTTGATCAAGACTCGTGTCAAACGCAACAAGAATTGGCAGGATCATTGGCAGTGACGCAACAAGCCATTTCAAAACGCCTGAGAGTCATGGAAATGATTCAGAAACAAGGAAATTGGGTGCCGTACGAGTTGAAGCCGAGAGATGTTGAACGGCGTTTGTGTGTTTGTGAACAGCTGCTTGCAAGGCAAAGATGGAATGGATTTCTGTATCGCATGGTGACTGGGGACGAAAAATGGGTTCACTACGATAATCCCAAGCGCAGAAAATCATGGGGATATCCCGGCCTTATTGAATTCGTTGGATTATTCTTGAAATGTTCTTCGACCTCGGCAACCTTATCTTCTGTTGTAACTGTATATAAAGGACTAGAAAGATCATGACGACGATCGTCAAGAGTATAGTAATTGATAAAGTTATCAATTACTCTGAGAAAGAAGTAAAAAAAAATTTGAAAACTTTATTAAAAAATGCAGTCCTACGATAGAGTCAAATATAATTTTTTTTATTCTTACCTTCTAAGAGTATTTTGACTGGCTACTCTTTTACTTCTAAGCTTAGTACGAAAACCTTTATATGCTTCAGTATAGTTTTTACCTCTAGAATAAAAGCACTCGATGAGATACACCTTTTCTTTGTTCGTAAGGTCACTTAAAGTACACGAATTGCTCTTTATGGCGTTTTAATAGAAACTGACAACATTCTAAAATGTGCCTACGTGGGCCCAGCCTTACACGATACAGTAGAGGGCAAAAGAGATGCATATACTTTAGGCAACTTCCCATTTGTCATCCTATATATATATACATATACGAGGCCGGTCCGATAAGTACTTAGCCTCACCGCATGATGGCGCCACTATCGCAAGAGAAATTCACTATCATGTGGAACATTTTCGTAGACGGCTACTGTCAAAATTTCAGCTAAATCGGTCTTGTAGTTTTGTTTTGACCGCGTGGGGAAGCGGGCGTGTCCGTGGATTTTAGAAAAGTGGAGAGCAATATCGGTCGGTGATTCGATTCTGGTTTTTGGAAGGGAAATCAGGCAGCGAAATCAAAGAGCGCTTAGATGCTGTGTACGGTGACTCTGCTCCTGCGATGGCGACCGTAAAAAATTGGTTTCACAAGTTTCAACGTGGTCGCTCGTCGGTTTTTGATGAGCCACGCCCAGGTGCCCCGAAAATGGCTACCACGGAGGATAACGTGACAAGAATCTACGATCTCGTATTGGAAGACCGCAGATTGAAAGTGCGCGAGATAGCTGAGACAGTAGGCATCTCAGAAGACTGCGTAGGTCATATCCTGCATACAATTTTGGGTATCAGAAGGCTGTCGGCGCGATGGCTGCCGCGTTGGCTCACTCAGGACAACAAGCGCAACCGTGAGACCACTTCAGAGCAGTGTTTGACGCTGTTTAAGCGCAATCCAAAAAAGTTTCTGCGCCGTTTCGTGACCGTCGACGAAACATGGGTCCACTAGTACACACCAGAGACCAAGGAACAATCGAAACAGTGGACTTCACCCAGCGAACGTCCTCCGAAGAAGGCGGAGACTGTCATATTGGCCGGAAAGGTGATGGCCACCGTTTTCTGGGATTTACAAGTTGTGATCTGCATCAACTATCTTGAGAAGGGCAAAACGGTCAAAAGGCTTTACTATGCCGAATTATTTGGCCGATTCGACGCCGAATTGCAGAAATAAGGTCCTACTTGGCGGAGAAAAAAGTGCTCTCCCACCATGACAACGCACCGGCTCGCATCCCCGCCGTGGCTACAGCCAAATTGGTCGAATTGGACTACGAACTGCTACCCCATCCACCGTATTTTCCAGATTTGGCCCCATGCGACTTCATTTTGTTTCCAAACCTAAAAAAGTCACTCGCCGGACAGAAATTTTCAGTCGAATGAGAAGGTCATCGCTGCCACGGATGCCTACTTTGCAGACCTCGAGAAAACGTATGTGTCAGACTGGTTAAAGAAGTTGCAGCATCGCTGAGTCAAGTGTATCGAGCTAAGAGGAGACTATGTTGAAAAATAAATCGCCACTTTTCCAAAATTTTCGTTTTTCTTTCTTAGACTAAATACTCATGGGACCGCTCTCATATATACATAAACACGTGTTAATATTTAGTTTTAGTTATTTTCTTTTTATTTGATTTCAAGTAATATTTGAGTTAATTTTAATTTTACAACAGTTTTATAATTTTTATACGATAACTCAATTTCTTACGTATTGTTATTAATTATTTTAGATTCTAAAATACTTGCGTATAATTTTTTAAAATTCCTTATCATATATTTTGAGTTAGAGAAAGAAAAACGCATGAGCGGGAGAAGTCCCAAGCATATTCGTCTTCCTCTACTCTATATCATGCTTTCCTTCTTCCACTTGTTGTGCATATAATACGAGGGCGTGACTTTGTCGTCGTCGCCGTTGCGAAATAGTTAAATTTTAAGTTAAAGATCTAAAGAAGAGAAGAAAATACGTTTTTGTTCGTCGCTTTCTGTTTCCCTCGCATTTATATTTTGTATCTCCAGCTTACTTTCAGGCCTTATTGGCCGACTTTTTATATATATGCGATTTTCTTTTGAATCTGCATAGCATTAAAAACAGTTTCATTAAGCACTAGATTATATAAACTCGCTTTCCTGGTCCCAAGTAGCCCTCGATCGAGATCTTTCAAATCTTTTAAATAAAAGGGCCTAAATTCAAATTTTCAATTTTATTTTCCAATTTTTTAATTTTTCTAAAGTCTACTTTCAATCTTTTACTAAGTTCTATTCTTAATCTTTTTACTTAGTTCAATTTTTACGAATTTTTCATTTTCTTTAATTTTCAAAGTTAACAATTATTTTTTAATCTCCAACTTTCTTATGCTTGGCGTATCCACAATATTCCAATCTTAAATAACATTCAGCTTTGTCCTCGATAGCCTCGGCTAATTGCATGTAAGCGTATGCTACAATTTGCTTATCCTTCGTAATACTTAGCTTTGTCCCTGCTCGCCTCGGCTAGTTGTGTGTAAACGCTTGTTACGTTCTATCTTCCTAATATGCTAATTTTTTTTTAATTATCTCTAAAATTGAACACTGATTCGGCGAGGTAAGTAAAAAGAGCCACGCCATGATAGTTATCGTCAATTTTAATCAATTTCATACGAGGCGTTGCAGAAAAGTAATGAGACTGATTTTATTTACCAAAGTTATAATTTTTTTCTAACATCGATGTTATCCTCTTCAAAGTAGTTCCTTTGGGCAGCTACACACCGATGGAGACGTTGTTCCCACTTTTGGTATAGGCGTTTGAAGTCTTCAACCGGTATGGTCTTTAGCATGTAGGTTACACTCTTTTAGATGTTTTCTAAAGTCTCAGAATGACGTCCTATGAGGACGTTTTTTAGTTTAGGAAAAAGTCACAGGGACAGAGGTCAGGTGAAAAGGGGGCTGGGGAACCACAGCAATGCCTTTTGAGATCGAAAGATCTGTGACGGAGAGAGCAATGTGACATGGGGCGTTGTCATGATGAAGCATCCATTTGTCTGCAATGTCTGGTCTCACGCAAATGACCTTTATTCTGCGCCTTTCAAGGACGTCTTTATAAAAAGCTTGGTTGACAGTTTGTCCTGGAGGAACAAATTCTTTGTGGACAATTCTCATTCTGTCAAAATAACAAATCAGCATTGATTCGATCTTCGATTTGCTCATTCGAGCTTTCTTTAGTCGAGGAGAGCTCGCAGTGTGCTACTTATCACTTTGCTTTTTGGTCTCAAGATCGTATTCATAAATCCATGATTCATCATCTGTGATTACGCGACTGAAGAAATCTTGCTCATTGGCGATTCTGTCAAGAAGATTAAAACACTTGTTTTTTCGATTATCCTTTTGCTCAATTGTGAGGTTTTTCGGCACCATTTTGGCACAGACCTTTGGCATGTGCAAATGTTCAATCAAAATTTGATGAACGGTAAATCTGTTCAAATTTAATTGTTTACTCAACATTCTTAATGTTAAACGACTGTCTGATTTCACAAGAGTGTTCACACTTTCGATGTTTTCGTCTGTTTTTGAAGTTGAAGGCCTCCCTGAACGGTGTTTATCTTCAACGTGTTCTCTGCCTTTTAACAATGGTTTGTGCCAGCGCAAAACTTGAGCTTGGGATGAAGAATGTTCCCCATAGGCCTGGTTTAACTTTTCTTACGTCACACTTGCTGATTTTTCAAGCTTAACAAAAAATTTAATGGCACAACCTTGCTCCAAATTCCGCTGTTCTATTTTGCGTGATGCACAACCAAAACACAACTTTACTAATAGCAGTCACAAAAATCACGTAGTTAACGGAAGGAGTTGAAACTCGTACTAAGCCATGGGAGAGTACTGATGCACACGTAAGCGATCTGGCAACAGAGCAGCGCTATTGCCAGATCGTTTGCAGTGTTGATAATCTCATTACTTTTCTGCCACACCTCGTACAATTTTTCTTAAATCTGCACGGTTGCATTCATCAAGTAAATTTTAGTCATTAATAAACCGCCAACGTTGTTCTTATGCTTTGCTAGCCCGAACTATTGTTTTCAATTAATTAGTTCAATTGATCGCGAACTGATGAGCGTAGTAATAATTAAAATTGTGACGTAATAGTGCTATTTCAAACGTCACATATAAATGCCTGGTCGAGCTTTCCGAAAAGGTATGAAAGTGACCAGGCCTCCTTGTAGAAAGTCCCTTCAATTCTCGGATGATGGACAAGTTAAAAGGATTTTCGTTTGGAATTATTAATTTAAGTATTGTAATGAGGGAGGGTAGACTGTACCGCAGCTAAACACTAACTAATGACTAAAATAAGAGTCTCATGAGAAACTAAAATGAGAGATGCTCATGTGAGAGTACGAACTTAAAGTTTTCTGCGCAATAGAAGGCGAGAATAAGCAGAGAGAGTAGAAGCAGAGGCCCTGATTGCGCAAGTCATATGAAGGAGTCTAAAGGAGAAGCGAGCACCCAACAAGAGGAATTTGATGCAACGCCGAAAAATTCAGAGCAGGTAAATGCCGGCGATACAATCAACGCAAGAACAGAGCGGCATCAAGTCATATCATTCGAATGCCCCTCGTATATAGCAATTTCTACAGGGATCGATATCGATCCCCGTAGAAATTGCTATATACGAGGGGCATATCGATCCCCGTAGAAATTGCTATATACGAGGGGCATTCGAAAAGTCCGTGCAAAAATAAAAACTGCTTACGTGTTTAGGGTAAACCTTTTTTATTTTTCGACATAGTCTCCCTTTAGGCTTATACACTTCGTCCAACGATATTCTAGTTTGTTGATCCCTTCCGAATAATAGGATTTGTCCAAGTCTGCAAAATATCCATTAGTGTCTGCAATCACCTCATCGTTTGAATAATATCTTTGTCCCGCCAGCCGTTTCTTCAAATTGGGGAACAAGTAGTAGTCCGAGGGAGCCAAGTCTTGAGAATAGAGGGGACGTGAAACGAGTTGGAATCCTATTTCGATTAATTTTGCGAGCACAACTGATGAGGTGTGTGCTGGTGCGTTGTCGTAATGGAAAAGGACTTTCTTGTGGGCCAATCGCGAGCGTTTTTCTTGCAGCTCAGTTTTTAAACGGTCCAATAACGATGAATAATATGCACCTGGAATAGTTTTACCCTTTTCCAAGTCACCCATCACCATATCATGGATTTGATCAATCATTTCTGGAGTCGTAACCTCCACAGGCCGTTCAGAACGTTCAGCGTCACATGTGCCTATATGGTCAGTCCGAAAATTTCGAAACCACTTGTAAACTGTTCTAATCGAAGGTGCAGAGTCATCATAATGTTTATCAAGCTTCTCTTTAGTCTCCTGAGGCGTTTTGCCTTTCATAAAGTAATGTTTAATCACCACACGAAATTCTTTTTCGTCCATTTCTTGAAAATCACTCGACTTCCTTGATTCACACGAATGCCAAACACAAAGAAATAGACCAATATGGCTGCAACTTGGTGTGTGTTCATTCAAGAGATGCTACTAACTAAACATGACCTCGATACGCGCTGGTGGTGCCATCTCTCAGACTTCGCACGGACTTTTCAAACGCCCCTCGTAAATGGCACTAATAAATAAGAGGTACGAAGAGCTGACAGCAAAGATAAGAAGATTAGAACAGCGTGATTAATCAATCTCAAGCACGATGTTGGAGGCAGGACCATCTTACGGAGCGCAAGTGCAGTTCCATGACATTTTCATTTGCCGGTACACAGAAAATGAAACCAGCAGTTAAAGAGCTTACCGGAGGTAGAAAAGCCAACCTAGCATACCCTTCTCCAAAGATAGTATCATTTTGAGAAGACGGGCAACACAGAAGCAGAACAAACTTCCGAAAGTCTCCAGACAAGAGAGGCGATGCTCAGAAGGAAGAATAGATGCGCAGAATCAAGGAAGACCAGCTCATGTAGACATTACATATCGAGATATTGGACAAATAGTCCGAAAATGTAATGTTAAGTTCACTGGCACACAAGGCTAAAATATTGATGCTTTTCTTAATCAAGTCGAAGATTGCAGGACCTTAATGCAACTGTCAGAGAGCAGCATGCTAGTCTCACTGACCAAGCTTTTTATGAAAGTAGCAGCGGCATCGTATCGCAGCAACAAACACCGTTGGACGACGTGGATGGAGTTTGCAACAGCAACTCTTCATTGGTACGAAGCGAACAAAAGATTTCAGCAGAGACTTGTTGATGTAGCAATAAAGAGATCGCAAAACAAGCACAAGGCAGTTCCCAGCTTCTTGAATTATTTGACGTCGATGCGCAGATAAGACCATATGCCCTCACATGTGCATCAATTAGATATACTGCACAGAAACATAAAGTCAAAGTTGCCGAAGTTAATCAGAAAAGCGGACTTCAGTAATCTCTACACATGCTATCAGATAGGCTGAAGTTTTTAGTTAGTATCAACCTTCAAACGATACATGTATAAATTTGACAGCTTTAAGACAATTGGTTTGTGAAACATAGCATTGTGAGTCCAACAACTTTTGTTATTGTGAAAAAAATGAATAAAAAAGATTGCGTGTGTTAATGAAGCATTGTTTTTTGGTGAAAAAGAAAACTGTTAAAGCCAAGGCTTGGCTTGATAAATATTATTCGGATTCTGCACCAGAGAAATCAATCGTTGAGAAGTGGTTTACTAAATTTAAACGAGACGAAATGAGCGTCGAAGACGATGCACGCAGTGGACGTTCAAGAAAGGCTGTTATCGACAAAAACATCAAAGAAGTTCACAAAATAATTTTAAATGATCGTAAAGTGAAGTTGATCGAGATAGATGAGACTCTGAAGATATTAAAGGAACGTGTTGGATATATAGTGCATGAATATTTGGACATGCGAAAGCTTTGTACAAAGTGAGTGCTGCGCGAGCTCACAATCGTTCGAAAGGAACAACGTGTTAATGATTCGGAACAATGTTTAGCGACATTCAACCGTAATAAAGACGAATTTTTCAGACGATATGTGACAACGAATGAAACATGGCTCCATCACTACACTTCAGAGTCCAATCGACAGTCAGTCAAGTGGACTGCACGCGATGAACCGAATCCAAAGCGTGGGAAGACGCAACAGTCAGCTGACAAGATTATGGCATCAGTATTCTGAGATGCGCATGGTATAATATTCATTGATTACCTCAAAAAGGGCCAGACCATCACTGGCGATTGTTACATAGCATAGTTGGAGTGTTTGAAGGATAAAATCACGAAAAAACGGCCCCATTTAAAGAAGAAAGAAGTGCCGCTTCATCAAGACAATGCACTGTGTCAGAAATCAATAAAAACAATGGCAAAATTGCATAGATTAGGCTACGAATTGTTTACCCATCCACCATATTCTTCAAATCTTGCCCCCAGTGACTTTTTCCTGTTTGCAGACCTCAAAAGAATGTTCGCTAAAAAAAATTCAGCACTAATGAAGAGATAATCGCCGCAACTGCGGCCTATTTCGAGACTAAAGAGAAATCGTACTATAAAAATAGTATTGGAAAATTATATGACCTCTATAATCGTTGTACCGCTCTCGAAGATAACTATATTGAATGATAAAATCGAATTTTACCAAAAAATGAGTTTTACTATGTTAGCCTACAAACATTTTAGTCGAACTGTTATATGTATTTTGACGCGCTGAATCCAAATTCAGAATCAGTTTAGCTCGTATACCCTCAACCTTTTCGAGTATAAGAAATATTTTACTAACCTAGATCAAGTATGTTCTTTATGTATTTTGACAGCCTGAATCCAAATCTGGAATTTGTTATTCTGGAACATGCATATATTCGGAAGACATGGTAAAAAATAGCAGGACAATAGCGAAAAATAGTTTTGTTTTTATGTACGTTAATAAGCTGAACATAATTTCTCCTAAATTATACTAAAATATCTATAGGTTCTGACTGTAATATAAAGATTGACTGTAAATGGTAAAAGAAGAGAACATCAAACTTTATAATGTGGTCAATAATTTTTTTGGATTTTCATAATTGTAACTTTTTGCCTCTTCTCGCAATTTACTAAAAATTTTGAAGGTGTACAAGCTAAACTGACTCCGGTTTCGGATTCAGTGTGTCACAATACATACACTGATAGAAGAATTATGTTGATTCAAGAAAAATAATTTTAAAGTATTTTTCCGAGGGCCGTCGTTTTACAAGCATAGATGACATTAAAAGCGCAACGCTGAAAGAGCTAAAGGCTATCCCAAAGATCGAGTTTCAGAAGTGTTTCGAGGATTGGAAGAAGCGCCGGCACAAGTGCATAATATCTAATGGGGACTACTTTAAAGGAGACAACATTAATGTAGACGAACAAAAAAATATTTTTTTCAAAAAACGAAAATTCCTGTTATTTTCTGAACACACCTCGTATACTTAATGTAAAATTAATAGATATATACTTAATGGAAAACCAAGAGCTGAAATTCTTGAGTCAAAATACTTTTTTCTTAAATAATCAGAATTATTCTTCTTGAATCAAGCTAATTGTTTAGCGACTTAAAGATGGGTGGGTCTGGTCATATGTATAGTACACTTGTTTTTGTGTTCGAGCATTATTAATAACTCCAATATAATACACTTCTCATTGTTAAACATGTACGTAATAGAAATAATGTATAATAGTATCAAGTCCGCACCTCATAAAATGCTATCTTGAAGCAGCAAACAAAAAGTATTTCTAATCGATAAGAAGTCAAGCATTTTTTTCCTTACCTTCAAAACTGATCAAAGCAATTTAATGGCGATAAAATTATCTAGGTATTTGAGTTTCATAATGTAAATGTTCTGAATAATATCTCAGAAGAAGTTTTGGTGAACGATCATAAACTTAACGGTTATCCTGATCTTGGGTTTTCAGAATCTACAAAATGAGATAAGTATGTTTACTGGGTAGTTAAATTTACGAGTGGTATATCAACACATAACTATTAATTTGACGCTATAATATATTAGATTCAGCTAAGAATGATTCTGTTTTTTTACTGGTGATTTATATTCATGTGATTTTTGAAGATTTGTAGCTCTTACAAACGAAACTGCAAGTTGCACAAGATTCGCAAACATTAAATTACTTCATAGTATAATGAAAGGGGATTTAATAGTATGATTTAAGCGGACCCTTTGGTCATCTTAGCAAATTATTGGTTTTTTAAAAAGTTTGGTAAATACTATTTCAAAACAAATTTTTTGTCTTACATGCATTATCTCATGTCAAATTCAGTTCCAAATACTCAATTTGTTTGGAAAAGAGCGTTGTGTTAAAATCTACAAAGAGATAATTTCTAAACATCAATTGTCGGTCAAAGTCATTGCAAGAAATAATACTTGTATCTATAACAATTATCTAAAACAAAACTAATAATCTATTAATTCTAGTTTTTTTTCTGCTATCATTATTAAGCTAAAATATAATTTTATCGATACTCTCATAAATTTTATTCTAGTAGGGTTATGAAAATAAATTATTTCATTCTTTATGCGTAGAAATATTATCGAAAATGAAGAAAAGTATCTACCTTCTTATATTTTATAAATTTTATTTCTAATGTTTTTTGGTTAGATTGTAAATGTTCATGGTATTAAGATCAAAATTAAATTAGCCTTTGAATGATCTTCAAAGGTCAAATTTGCCCTTAAATAAATGACTGATTGCAAAGTTTTCCGCTCTTTTCAATACGAGAATATAAAATGTTAGTTTCTATTTGAAAAAAGAAGTTAACTTTCAAATCACCTTGAAATGTAAGTCAAAGTCAAATTTACTGTAATCAAAATATAACTAGGAAATCCAAACAACTATCTTCGATAACTTTTTTTTTTGCAACTCTTTATCAACAAAATTGTTGAGATTAAAGATTAAAGTGACTCACCGTGTATAGAAGTAATTAATTTTCTTAATATAATGTTTTTATTTTTAGTTTTTTTTTTTTTTTCTAAGTAAAAATAAACACTGATATGGCAGTCTTTATATTATAAATAGATTATTACTATTAATGCTGTGAATAAGAAACTTAAAACAATTTTCATGAATTTATTAATTAAAAATCTTTTAATAAATTATCTTTTAATAAATTTTTTAGGTCATTTTCGGAAGCCCTCGAACTTCCATAGTAAGAAAAGTCACGAAAAATTATTATTATTATTATATATGAATAATAATAATTTTTCGTGACGTATTATATATATATATTTATATATTTATATACAGACACAATTTTATAAGCAATTATATATTTATCAATATAAATATTAAGATAAAAAAATTTTTTAAATTACTCTATTTCCAGCCTTAAGGCAGAAACTCGCCTTAAAATTAATATTTTAAAATATAGATTATAAAAAACAAATTTCGAAGTTAGCTTTCTAGTTCTTCGGGCTACCTGAGAACGAGCAACCGAGCTATATCTGCGTTGCAGCCACGATCGAAATTGACAACTCTGCGCTTTTTCGCTCCTGCATTTCAAATTTAATATTTATTATAATATAATAAATAAAAAAATTAATTATTATTGAATTAATTATTATTATTATAAAAATATCAATTATTATTAATTAAATAAATTAATTAATTATAAAATATAATATATTTAGTATATCGCGACGCATTTGATCTAACAATGAAGTTAAAAGTCACGACGGCATTTTTTTTTTCACGTGTATAGTATTTCCCCCTTATCAATTCATCCTTTTCCCTCTCACTTAAAACAGTCGATTTCACCCGACGTTTACCTCATTGAACCCACCTAACTCAGTATACGTCAATTTTATAATATTATTTATATTTAAAAATTATAAGTTTATATCCACATATTACTTGTTTCAAGTATGAAAAAATTAGAATAATTATATGCATATTTTAAGACTATTTATTATAGTAGAAATTATTAAAACATATTAAAACCTGTAACAGCACTACTTGGATTGCCAAAATTAAAACCACTTGACTGTCCCGAAGATTTAAAAGAATTATTAAATAATGTCGAATTCGTATTTTGTGCTGATGCAAATCCTGTATTGCCAGTTTGGAACGACGAATTAACTATTCCTCCAAAAGCAGTTCCAAAATTACTTCCAATGGGCTTAGAAGCAAACAAGCTATTGTTATTTGTTGTCGTGGATTGACCAAATCCAAAATTTGTAGTAGACGTTGATGGCATATTAAATGTAGATTTATTTTGATTGAATAATCCTATACTCTAAAAAAATGTCGATTGTGTATTATTCTAATTACAGTCATTTTATTATAGTATTTATTTAACAATTCTAATTTACTAATTTTATTCTTTAACTTATTTCAACCTACCTGATTAGATTGGTTTGAATTAAAACCAGTTCCAAATCCTGCATTTTGAGTATTAATACTACCAAAGGCACTTCCAGGTGTAGTAGTTGTGCTAGATGCAAAAAGCGGTGTCGTTGATGTAACTCCAAATGGTTTCGATTGAGCATTGAAAAGATTTGATGCTGTAGTAGAATTAAAAGCAAAAGCACCAGATGTAGTGGCAGGTGTACCAAATCCTGTCATAGGTTTAGAAAATAAATTGGAATTGTTTGGTTGACTTGTATTGCCAAATCCATTAGTTATTGGCCCAAACCCTACAAAGATTTGTACATCGATAATTTTATATATACTTTATTTATCATTACCATACATAAAACCAAAGTAAATTACCAGAATTAACATTGCTGCTGTTAGATACTATATTTCCAAAAGGAGAGCTTTGAGAAGTAGTTCCAAATATTACAGGCGTTTGCCCTAAAAAAAAACTTTTACAGTAAAAAATAAAATTTGTTTGAAAATAACTAAAAATAAATAATAGCACCTTGACTAATGCCTTTACGACCAGCAGTATAATCCTCTAGTCGCAATTCTTCTAAAGATTTTGATTCATATTCTTTCATGCATGTTATACAATGATGTCGCGTAGAAATAGTTTGTGTTACGCCATTTTTTAGCATTGTATCGGTACTAGTAACTGGGTTGAATTTTACTACTGTACCAGTCAAAGTATTAACAGAATTTGAACCTCCGAAACCTAAAATAAAATAATTTATTAATAATAATTAACAAAAATTAAAAATATACTAATTAATAACATTTAAATATATAAAATTTAAAAGATTTCATACATTAAATTCGACTATCTATATAGAACATCATTGACTATTCATAAATATTAAAGGATTAAAATAAATTATAGAAAATATAATTTTACAGAAGATTTAATTTTGGTACATATTTTATTTTAGGATTTTACTGAAGAAGTTAAAACATTGTTTTCCTTATTTTAGTCTCCTGTTTAAGGTAGTACTTACATCAAAGAATGGTCTGCTAAAAATATAATGTTTGGGATTTTAGTAGTTCAAGCGATATCCAAAGAAAAATAGAAAATTAAAAAGAAAAAGAACGACGAAAAACGATGTTCTATACAAGAAAAATTTAATTGAAAAAGGGCTTTATAACACGCGAAAGATAGAGAATTGATGCCATCGAGCATTAATTTTTATGTTTTTCATACTTGAATACTGCAAATCATGATGAAAAAATGTGTATTTTATTCCTGAATGAAATTAAATAATAGCCATAAACAGATAACAAAATATATTGCAGATCCTCATGTTACCTTAGCTAAGAGAGCTGTTATACTAAATTTGACCCAGAATAAAAATTTTATAATAGATTAATTACCTTACATAATATTGACTTAATAAGTAAAGAAACTTGTAAATATATACGGGGTGACAAATGGGAAGTTGCCTAAAGTAATCACTTATAATTTTGAGATGAGTGCAGGAAAAAAAATAATAAATATACATATTAAACCAGTAAAGTGGTCATTTTTATTTAAAATAGGTTAAAGTTTAATCAAACATTTTCAACAGACACATATTACGTTTTTAAAAAAATGACAAAACCTGGCTAGGGAATAACTATTAATGGTAAATATTTTTAAAGTGATTCCTATTTGAACTTGAACAATAATCAAGCCCTTTTTAGAAACTATGAAAAACTTGTTCAATTTTAAATAAAGAAATACTAGAAATTCCTTTTCTAATAGCTTCTCTCAAATCATCTTTGGTCTTGGGTTTTTCCACATAACAGTAATCTTTCAGGTAGCCCCGTAAGAAGAAATCACGCGGGTTTAAGTCCGGTGAATGAGGGTGCCATTCTATACCTGCGTGTCCAAACTTGGGATATCCTAAACCGATGACGCGTTCGCCATAAACTTTGTAAATAGCTTTAAATGCTTCTTGAGTTCTATGCGGCATAGCACCATCTTGCATAAAATAATAGTTCCTGACTAATCCACGTTCCTTAGTGAAAGGAAAAATGTTGTGAGGATGTAACTTAATTAATCTTAGTGTCTCTCGATTCAGTATTAAAGCTGCTGCAGCTTTTCTTATTAAATTCGTTGGATTATTCTGGAAATGTTCTTCGACCTCGGCAACCTTATCTTCTGTTGCAACTGTACAGTTTGTCAAGTAAGAGCGTGGTCGACTTCACCGACAGGTAATGAAAGATTTCGCTCTAATTTCTTCGCGAGTTGATAGAGGCAAGCTTTGTCCTTGATGCATTGTCAACAAAAATTCAGTTGTCGTTGATCTTTTGAAAGAAAATCACGTTAAACGCCATGAGTGCTAAGTACGCGTCGCGCTACAAGGCTGTGTTCCTTTGCATCCACCCGAAAGGTCCCAAAATGTCGCAATCAGCGGCTGCTAAATATATAAGAAAGTCGAAGGCATTTGTACAGAAGTGGATACAGCGATATAAAGTGGCTAAAAATGTCGATGATTTACCAGAACGTGGCTCGATAGGAAAAGTGAACAAAAAAGATGAAAAAAGAATAGTGAATCTATTTTCGCGGAATCCTGCTTTAACACTGCGGCAAGGACAAGCAAAATTAATGGCAAAAGGTTTAGATATATCCTACGAAACTATCCGAACCCATCTTTGTACTCATCATCTAAAATGGCGCAACACAATGAAGAAGCCTCTGTTGACTGAAAAACATGTGACAAAGCGACTCGCTTGGGCGCATGAGAATATTGATAGAGATTTTGAAAATGTCATTTTTACTGATGAATGTTCTACAGTCTGTCAAGTAAGAGCGTAGTCGTGTTAATTTATAAAAAAATTTATTTGATGAAACTTTCATATTTATATATACATTGTACACATTACAAACAATCATGCAATTCGGTCAATAATGTGTCCAGTCACCACCGGCGTCGATAATTGCCTGGCATCGTCGAGGCATGCTTTCTACTAATTTGACGGCGTATTCTAGTGGCAAGGATCTCCAGATCCAACGAATTTCGTAAGACAACTGCTTCAAAGTGTATGTGCGTCTTCCACTAAGCTTCCGTTTAATATATGCCCACACATTTTCAATAGGGTTTGCATCGGGCGACTGCGACGGCCAATCCAATGTAACGATGCCAAATTGAGTCTTCCACTGAGTACAGAGCTTGCTGCGGTGTTTAGGATCGTTGTCCTCCTGCAGAATCCAATCCTCATTTTTTGTGATGAACCATCGTTTGGCAGATGGCAGTAAAGCCTTTTTGTAGATTTTTATCATTTTCTCGGCATTTAGGTTGTCAGTAAATAGGTGCAAAGTGCCGAATCCCTGCTTTGAGAAGCAGCCCCAAAGATGCACCTTTATCCCATGTTTTACGGTCCGCTGAACAAGCCTATTGGTGGAAGTTGACCAGGCTCGCGTGAGGAGAAAACGTGCCCATATAGAACATTTATCAGTAAAAATGACATTTTCAAAATCTCTATCAATATTCTCATGCGCCCAAGCGAGTCGCTTTGTCACATGTTTTTCAGTCAACAGAGGCTTCTTCATTGTGTTGCGCCATTTCAGATGATGAGTACGAAGATGGGTTCGGATAGTTTCGTAGGATATATCTAAGCCTTTTGCCATTAATTTTGCTTGTCCTTGCCGCAGTGTTAAAGCAGGATTCCGCGAAAATAGATTCACTATTCTTTTTTCATCTTTTTTGTTCACTTTTCCTATCGAGCCACGTTCTGGTAAATCATCGACATTTTTAGCCACTTTATATCGCTGTATCCACTTCTGTACAAATGCCTTCGACTTTCTCATATATTTAGCAGCCGCTGATTGCGACATTTTGGGACCTTTCGGGTGGATGCAAAGGAACACAGCCTCGTAGCGCGATGCGTACTTAGCACTCATGGCGTTTAACGTGATTCTCTTTCAAAAGATCAACGACAACTGAATTTTTGTTGACAATGCATCAAGGACAAAGCTTCTCTCTATCAGCTCGCGAAGAAATTAGAGCGAAATCTTTCATTACCTGTCGGTGAAGTCGACCACGCTCTTACTTGACAGACTGTACAGTTGCAACAGAAGATAAGGTTGCCGAGGTCGAAGAACATTTTCTTCATCGCATCGTGACAGGTAATGAAAAATAGATTAATTACAGAAACCTAAGGAGAAGAAAGTCATGGGAACTGCCCAGTCACGCTTCTACGTCGTCAGCTTGGCCCAATATTTATACTGCGAAAGGTTATGCAGTGTATTTGGTAGGACCAGGTCGGTGTCTTTCACTATGAGCTGTTGAAACGAAATGAAACCATTACTGGACAACGATATCGAATTCAATCGATGCAAATGAGCCAAGCAATATGCGAAAAACGGTTACAATACAAGCAGAGGCACGAGAAAATAATTCTACTGCATGACAACGCTCGGCCTCACGTTGCGGGACCCGTTAAAACCTACTTAGAAATGCTCAAATGGGAAGTCTTACCCTACCCACCATATTCTCCATTATTGCGCCGTCCGTTTATCACTTGTTACGTTCGATGGCGCATGGTTGGGTTGATCAGCATTTCCGCTCATATGAAGATATTAAAAATTGGTTTAATGCGCGGATAGCTTCAGAAGACGAACACTTTTACCGTAACAATATTCGAGCTTTACCAGAAAGATGGAAAAACGTTGTATCTAGCGATGGATAATACTTTTATTTATTTATAATCATTCTTTTACAATAAAGTTGCATTTTCATCAAGAAAAACAGCGAGAACTTAGTTGCGCACCTAATAGAATAATGAATAGAACCTATTGAAATATTAACAAATATTAAAGTATTAAGACCTTTAATGAGCTCTCATTGTTTTTTTAACAAAATAAAAGCTTTATTTAAAATATAAGGCATGGAAACATTTCACTTAAGGTATTGCCCATTACTAGAGACCACTTTCTCCCATTTTTCTGGCAGTATACGAATCCCGCATAGGGAAAACGATACGTCTTTTGACGCTATCCATGAACAGATCAAGTTTTTAAGTATCTTCGAAAGAATGGAAGCGCTGCCGAACCAGACTATGTGTCTTTGAACGGAATAGGTAGAAATCGGAAGGAGCTACGTCAGATGAATACGGCGAGTGGGGTAGAATTTCCCATTGAAGCGTTCCCAAATAGCTTTTCACTGGTTTATCAACATATTGTGTCCTGCTCCTATAGTGGTTGTTTTTCTTTTAGGGCTCGACACAAATGCATTAATTGAAGTAGATAGCGATCTCCCTTTATAGTTTTATTCGGTTTAAGCAGTTCGTAATAAATGAAACTCTGCTGATCCCACCAAATGCAGAGAATAAGTTTCGAACCATGGATATTTGGTTTTGTGGGCGATGTTGAAGCATGGTCAGCCTGAACCCACAATTTTCTGCGCTTTGGATTATCGTAGTGTATCCACTTTCCATCGCTAGTCACGATACGGTGCAAAAAACCTTTCCTTTTCTGTGGTTGAAGCAGTAGTTCACACGTGAGAAAACAACATTCGACGTATCTAGGCTCCAATTCAAAAGGGACCCAATGTCCTTGCTTCTGGATCATTATTAACACTTATAAACGTTTTGAAACTGTTGACTCATCTAATTGTAATATTTTTCTAAGTTCTGCCATCCCAAGTCTGACATCCGTCATGATCAGGTAATTCCTCCAAATCTGTCTTCGAATTTCATCGGTGTGCCAGAACGTTCTTTATCTTTTTGACGTCAGTATGTACTCGCATACTACCGTTTTCTTTTTCTTCTCAAATTTTTATCTTCTTATACGCCTTCCTCTTATCTGCTGTCTATTATACAGATAAGTAATAATTTATTTAAGTCTAGTATTTACTTAAATTTGATATTATAATATTATTATAGTTATTCTGGTAAGTTATAATTTATTTACAATAAAAAGAACATATGTATATTTTTAAAATTTAATTAATCGAAAATATTTATATTACAATAATAGTCATTGAAGTTAGTTATAAATTATTTAGAATATATCTACATATTTTTTTCAATTCAGTTATTTAAGTCAACTACGGATTATTTGGATATATTTATACTTTTCGAATCTAGTTTGGTTATTTAAGTTAATCATAATTGACTTGGATTTATTTACATTTAAGTAGTTAGCCATTTTATATTGAGTTATTTGTAATAAAGCATTCTTCTCTTTTTCTTAAATTCCAATCACAAGAAAAAAACCCAGAAAACATATTACCAGCCGCAGGTGGCAAACTGCAAACGTTGCCCCAATTCCCACGATTGAAACTGCGAAAATTGTAAATACCAATACATCTTTATTCGGAAGCCCGAGAACTTTTAGGTGGAAACCGAGGTAATAAGCTAGGCGACCGTGAAAAAAAAATTAATCCTTCGGATTCTCCGACGCTATGAGACTGGAAGTCGAGCTGAAGTCCGACTCACTCTAGTTAATCCAATTTTATACTTCGAACGCGCGATACCAGCTAAAACCTGAGAGAGAGAGAAAGAGAGAGAGAGAGAGAGAGAGAGAGAGAGAGAGATAGATAGATAGAATGTTTATTCGTATGTGTATACAAAATTAATACAAAAAATTATTTTAATATTTATAAAAAATATTGGACGTGATATCACAGTCGAGGAAACTAAAAACTAATAAAGCTAAAATAAATTTTGTCAATAAAACAAGTGATATCGCGGATAATTAAATACAACAAATACACATACAATTCCAATTAAAAACAATCACAAACATACAACGCACAATAAATAAATAAATAAATTAAGATAAATAAAATATAAATAAAATAACACAAAGACGCTACTGATACTCTCTTGACCGCTTTTTTAAACCCACTGAGAGACGAGATGTTACGCATGTCAGTAGGCAGAGAGTTCCATAAATGTGCACCTTGAACTTGGAAAGAGCGCTTTCCAGTCTCAGTGCGCATCAGAGGAGCAACGAGTTCCTTAGTTTCACCCCTAAGAGGTCCCCTGGGCACAAATCTAGAGAAGAGACTCTCTAGATAGTCAGGAACACGCATGCGTATGATTTTGTACATAAATACAGCCATAAAATAGTGTCTCTTCATATCAGTACGCAGCCAACCCACAGAGTCCCGATGAAGAGAAACATGGTCGTCTCCCCTTAGACTCTTAACGTATCAAACACAGGAATTTTGTAAGACTTGCAGTCGATTACGTTGCTCTTGAGAAGCATCCAGCAAGACCACCGAACAGTAGTCCAGGTGAGGAAATAGCAGCGCCTCAGCAAGCATCTTACGCAGCTCTTGGGAGGTATATTTCCAAAAGAAACGAAGATTATATAACACTCTATTAAATTTTTTCGTTAAATTATCAACATGGGGTTTCTATGATAATCTTGAATCTAAAATCATCCTAAGGCTGGTTACAGTGTCGGAAAAGGGGATGTAGACACCATCTTCAACATCAACAACGGTTAGCTTTTCACAAAGTTCGTTAACGAATCTTTGGCAACTAAAATAAATAGCCTTAGTTTTACTTGTATTGAGCCTTAAAGAGGCATCTACGGCCCAAGCCGAAACTGCTTTGGCTGCCCGCCGAAGCTCTGATATCCCCCCATCAAGACAGTCTATAGAAGTTTGAATATATATTTGAAGGTCATCTGCATACAATATATGCTGAATGCTTCTAGTGTCAAGTGCCTCACGTAAGTCGTTAATATATAGACAGAAGAGAAGGGGTCCTAAGACAGATTCCTGTGGCACACCAAGATTCGTACTCAGCCAGTCGGAGTTGCCAGCTGAGGTAGTGCTAACTGCTTGCCTTCTATCTAATAAATAAGAATTGAACCACCTGAGAGCTGCCCTGGAAATCCCCATAGACTGCAATTTTTCAAGTAGTCGTGTCGGTAATATTGTGTCAAAAGTCTTGCTGAAGTCGAATAGAAGAAGTAACGTCACCATTTTTTTGTCGATACCTAGTCTGATATCGTCAGTGAGTTTCAGTAGGGCCGTTGGGGTAAAATGAAATGGTCTGAAACCTGTCTGTAGAAGGTCGAGAATGCGAAAAGTTGTCAGATGCCCCCGCAACTGCTCATATGCTAACTTCTCCAGAACCTTTGAAAGAAAGCACAAGATCGCAATCGGTCTTAAGTCTGATGCTGAAGAAGGGTATTTGCATTTTTTTAATGGAATAATTTGTGCTCTCTTCCAAGCCACCGGAAAAATATCCTTTGCAAAGGAGCAATTAAACAGCCGCACAAGGAATTGTCATATTATTGAAAGGGATTTGACTACAACCGACTGTGGAATACCATCAGCCCCCCGAGCCCGCGATAAAAAGTGAGAAATTGCGAGAATTACATCGTTTAGGTTAATTTGATTGAAGGCAAAGCCTTCTGTCGTTGCATCATTGATAATCCTCTCACGCATTGTCACATCATCGCCACACGGGGATGCCGATACACCTACAAAGTGTTGGTTTAATTCGTCAGGTGTAATGCCATTCAAATCCACTTCATGCCCAGGTAAAAATCCAAGGCTACGTAATTCCTTCCACGTATTATTGTTTGCTAGGGCATCAAACAGTCTGTTGTTATAGTAATTAGTTCTCGCATTCTCCGTCTGTTCGTCTGCTATTAGTCTTATTTTATAAAATTCATCAAATAGTGACTTATCGTTAGTTCTAAATCGACGGTACAGAGCTTCCCGTTTTTTGTACAACCGAAACAGATCCGCATCAACCCATGGAAGCTTACCTTTTTTAGGAGTAACAGTTTTAATGGGAGCTAGTACCTCAATTGCTGCCATTAAGTTGTTGCAGATACTGTTCAGTGCAACGTCGATGTCAAAGTTTATGTCAGTAAAAGACGACCAATCACAGTAAGTTAAGAAAGAATTAAGGTCAGCCGGAGAAATATTTTTGAAATCACGATACATAAAAGATTTTAGAGATTGAGTTTGTATATTGCAGTTTGTAGTAACAGTAATAATATTGTGCTTACTGTGAAAGTTCGCTGGAATACTGGCAGCGTCCGTGACAGTATCGTTGTCGTCCACGAAAATCAAGTCAATCCAGGTACGAGACGTGGGAGTGTAATGAGTAGGACCATGCTGAACCAGCTGTAGAGAGAGTTCCGCTGATAATTTGCGAACAAATTTAGCATCATCACTCTCCCGGAGAAAATTGGCATTCAGGTCTTCCATAATGATTTTACGACTGTAGTTAAAACAGAATGTGCGAAGGTCATTCAAAAAATTTTTATTTTTTTGAAATGGTATTTTAGGTGGTCTGTAAATAACTCCTACTAATAAAGGAGAAGATTTAAGAATTTGTATATTACAAAAAATAAATTCAGGAGTGCAAGGTTTGCCCTCTTGTTCAGTGTTCGACACAGAGAGAATCTCACACTTTAGGTGATTTTTAACATAGAGAGTAACACCTCCACCCCTGACATTTCTATCTTTCCTAAATAGATTAAAGCCACCAATCTGAATGACGTAGTCAGGTACATCCGAGTTTAGCCAGGTCTCAGCCACTCCGAAAAGGTCATAGGAGGGGTCGTCCCGTAAGAATTGACGGACATCCTCAATGTGAGCTCGCAGGGAGTTCACATTGAGAAATCCCGCTCGCAACTCCCCTTTAACTCCCTTTAACCCTCCAGTTGCGCCATTGTGCAATAGTTAATCTGCTCTGCTTGTTATATTTTCCTTTTTAGATGCTTTTGATTTAATTCCAGTTTCTTTGTTATTTTTCTTACTTCTCTTTTTATTTTTATTGTTAATCGGGATAATTTCACTAGACGCAGTACCTTCGTTTTGTTTATTTTTGTTAATTACATTCTCTACAGCTTCTTCGCTAATCTCGTCTTTGTTTTTAATTTTATTTTTATATTCGTTTTGATTATTATTGTTTATAGCATCTAAAGTTGAATGTAATGCTTGCAATTCATTAATAGAGGTGACTGAATGCACTCGGTCACCCTCTCTTCTCCTGACAAGAAATCTGCCTTGACGATGCCAAATATACTTGAAACCAAGATTCTTGGCTAGAAATTTAATTTGTTTAAATTTGCTATATTGATTTTTATTCAGATATTCATTGATAAAGATCTTGCAATTCGCCAATGCAGGAAACCTGACAAGAAATGAGGGTTCTAGATCGGTTGTGCTAAAAACAGTGACTTTGTGTTTCGCCGCCATTATTTGTGTAATAAGGTCGCAATTAGAGAGTGTAACAAGCAAGGAAGAGACACTCCTCGAACCATCTCCGACCTTTCCCCGAAAAATTACATTAGCCGATAGAACATTCTCCGAGGTGATAGAGGGAAGTACCGTGCTAAGAACAGCCACTGCGTAGTCCATCGGATCAATGTTGGCCGTCGTACAGTCTATTGTGCTAGAGATCACGATGCAACTGGACTCAACACGACACTTGTCCCCATCCTGCAGAGAAAATCTACCACCATTTGCAATCTTCGGAGTTACAGTTGTTATTTCAGGGCTTGCTATACAGTCATCTGCTTCTGTGCTCGATTCGGAGTCTAGGTCAGCTTGTGTCAGATCGGAGACGGTCTGCACCACGGTCACCACGCCAACAGTCAGATTATTAAAATTTTTTGTATGTGATAAAATTCGGTATTAATTTGTTGTAAAAGGTTATTGTGTTGTGTTTTCATCATTTCAGCGACATTTTTTTCAATTTGCAAGAATTTGATATTAAAATGAGTTACAAGACTATTTTCTAATTTTGTTATTCGCTCATCCAAAGAAGAATTGAATTTAAGTAGCATTGATTGATTTTCTCGAAAGTCATTTAGTATAACATTTTGATTTTTAATTGTATTTTCAATATTTTTGACTCCTAATATTAATTGTTGTATTTGCATTTCCAGATTAGTTAATTTGTTAATTGGCTCAACTAAATTAAGTAATTTATTTCAAGTTGATTGTCCGGAGTCAGCCAAAGAAGTATTAGTGCAAGGAAGTTGATTTTCATTTTTACGTGTTGGCGTGTCAAGCGTGGTGATACTCTTCTGTTTCGATAATACTGGAGTGGAATTTGATATAAGTACACTACCGTTCACTGTCGTGTTAATATTAACATTTTCAACCGTAGAGTCTCCGTTCTTCCGATTTCCAGTTGCATAACAATTCTCACACATATAAGTAATAGTCAGTTTTTTGTTAATTAAAATATTGCGAGATATTAATTTGTTGCAAATATCGTGATAATTTTTATTACATTTATAGCAGGTATGAAGAATACCGACTTTACGATTTATTTTCCTGCATTTAAGACAGGCTGACGGAGCCATAATGCAGAGTCAGTAAAGAGTCAATATTTTGTCAGACAAGTCTACGTGTTGTCAGACAAGTAGAATGACTCAACAGCAGATAAGTAGTAAAACTAAATACTAGTCAGACAGAAGTCGATTAAATAAAATACAATACAAATTTTGTAAAATATATAAATTAATGAAATTAAAAATTAAAATAAATAACTGTGACTAGTATACGACTAGAAAAAAAATAAAATACTTAATTAAACGCCAATCTCTCTCTAGATGTTGTTTGAATAGCGCGCGCTTGGTTGCTCAGCTGGTGATTATTTGACAGCTCCTAGTTCCTCAAACTTAAGGCAGATTTCCATGAAATAATGACGGCGATAGAATAAATTTTTAAAATTTAGCGGAGAAACGCCACGTAGAGGTGATAACCTCAAATTTTCAAGTTATATTTTGAATTTTTCACGGTATTTTCAAGGCAGTCAAATAGATTTAATGTATAAAATATCTTCATAAATTGATGCCCCGAAAAATACCTTTTTGCTGCAACATAAAACTCACAGAAAAAACGTGAGTAATTATGTAAAATTGTTAAATATTAGAAGGAGCGTATAATAGTAAACAGTGCTACTCACCAAAGAGAGAGAGAGAGAGAGAGAGAGAGAGTGAGGGGGGGAGGGAGAAAGAGGGGGAGAGAAAGAGAGGGAGAAAGAGAGAGGGAGAGGGATATGTAGGGGGAGAGGGAGAGAGATGACGGGGGAAAGGAGGGGGGAGTGAGAGGGAGGGAAGAAGAGGGAGAGAGGGAGGGAGAGAGAGAGAGAGAGAGAGAGAGAGAGAGAGAGAGAGAGAGAGAGAGAGAGAGAGGGAGAGGGAGAGGGAGAGGGAGAGGGAGAGGGAGAGGGAGAGGGAGAGGGAGAGGGAGAGGGAGAGGGAGAGGGAGAGGGAGAGGGAGGGGAGAGGGAGAGGGAGAGGAAGAGGGAGGGGAGAGGGAGAGGGAGAGGGAGAGGGAGAGGGAGAGGGAGAGGGAGAGGGAGAGGGAGAGGGAGAGGGAGAGGGAGAGGGAGAGGGAGAGGGAGAGGGAGAGGGAGAGGGAGAGAGAGAGAGAGAGAGAGAGAGAGAGAGAGAGAGAGAGAGAGAGAGAGAGAGAGAGAGAGAGAGAGAGAGAGAGAGAGAGAGAGAGAGAGAGAGAGAGAGAGAGAGAGAGAGAGAGAGAGAGAAAGAAAGAGGGAGAGAGAGAAGAATTGCTCGTTGCTATGTTTTTACTAAATAAAGTAAGTTTGTTAGAATTTTTTTTTATACTAATTTTTTTTTTCAATTATTTTTTTTTCTCTGAAATAATTTTTGGCCAAAAAGCGGCCGCGACGACACACATTCACTCTCCCTGTGATAACATTTGCTACGAGCTTCTCTAGAGCAAGGTTCGAGGCTAGTTTTATGTTTGGAATAAAGCCTCTTGCATCTGGTCAATCCTAAAGCGCACACTTACTTCCTACAAAAGCTTGTAATCCAAACCTCAGCCGTTTTTCACTCATAAGCTTTGATATTAAGGCGCTAGAATGCAAAAGCTGTTAGCCTATTTTTTTTGGTTACGCAAATGTAACACCGACGTTACATACTAATCTTTTTGGAGACCTGGGGCAGGGGGGATTTTGAGTTGTTGAGAGAATTACTATTCTCGAAACTTGAGAAGATTACAAGTTACGAGATTTTCTATGTTATTTATCTTTTATTTTTATTTTCTTTTTTTTTTCTTTCTTCTTTTTTTATTTAAAAAGAAAATAATACGCGATAAATAAGTTTCAATAAAAGCTTTTAAGTTAAGTGATTAACATGTGAAGTGTATAAATAAAATAAAATTAAAAATATTAATTATAAATTTTTTTAATAAGAATATTAAAGAAAAATTGAATTTTTTATAAAAGTTCCTGAACGCCGAACAAATTTTTTTTTTTTGACAGATCGAAAAATAAAATATCTTTTTAAATCGTAAAAACATAAGTTTTTCTTTACAAAAAGAATGCTACAAATTAATTTCAAATAAAGTAATTGTATAAGAGGAAGACATTAAAGTGTCAAATAATCTTATAGCAAGAAAATAATTTTGAAAAAAATAAATCGAATGATTAAAATAATCGCGAATAGATAAAGAATTGATAAACGATAAAAAAAAAATCAATCAAAAAAAATAAAATGAAATAAAATATAAAGGAGTGATATAAACCAAAATAAGATATATGTAATAAATGAATGAATAGAAAGATGATATAAAGAAATAAATAATAGATAATGTGAATGAATAAAATAATAAAATAAAGAAAAATAATAATTGACTAAATAAATAAAGAAAAAGAATAATAGAATGAAATGAAATGTAAGAAGTGAAGTAAGCGAAACAAAATATATGCGTAAAATAAAATAAAAAGTCAGTAAACTTGTGAAGAATAATAAATAATTAAATGAAAGAAGTGAAAGAAGAATAATACGATGAAGTTCATATATATAAATAAGAAGATAAAATAAAATATATAAATACCCACACGGCACTAAAGATTTTTGCAAGGTTTAATGAAAGGTTTGAAACCTTGCCAAAATCTTACGAAAAATATTTCTGTGATGTATCTGTGTCCGCGCATAATCCTCGTATAAACATTTCCCGTAAAGTTGAGGAAAGATTTTTCGCTATGTTTATAAAAGATTGACAGAAAAATTGCAAAAACATTACGTGCAGAATTTGCGCAATGTTTTTTGAAACCTCGCAAAAATCATACGAAAATATTTCTGTGATGTATCCATGTATGTATAGTGATGTTCCGGTGTCCGCGCATAATTCTCATACCAACATTTTCCGCAAAGATGAGTAACATTGAATGAAACCTTGCATAAAGCTTCTTGTGAGCTTTCTAGAATGATATTTTAAAGCTTCCCAAAAGATTTAAATATCTTCCAGAAAGCTTTCACAAAATATTGACGTAATATCGAAATATCTGACTTAAAAAACTGTTAGTTATCTCCCATGAAAGATTACAGTAACTTTTTATTAAATCTTTCTGAAAGATCATTTGTAACCTTTATTAACTTTTATTAAGTATTTTATATATTTTAGAACTTTATTATTTATTATGATTATACGTATTTTTAACATCCACGTTACATTTAATCGTTTATTCGCATGGTCACACATGTTATTTTACACATTATTTTACGGAAAAAAACGCAACGTTTGACCTACGGTGGGATCGAACCCGGGTCCTTTGCATTATAAAGCAGACGCCCTAACCATTACGCTATGCAATGCTTATAGAACTAAGATTCAAATTTGAATCATAAGTTGCATGGCAATCCTTATACACTTGTATTAATTTTACATTTAAAATTTCTTCTATAGTGTAGTGTATTTTTTAAAATTAAAAAATAATTAAAAATTTAATATATTTAAATACATAATTTCGCTCTTGAGATTTTACTACATATACAAGTATAATAAATTTTAATTGTCGATGCATTTTTATCCAAAATAAAAAATAAATTTTTAAGATAACAACTAGCTTTGCTGCAAGATTACGATTAATATTCAATGCACTTTTCATAAAAGCTTACAACATGCTTGCATGAAATTTTCTTAAAATCTTCTCGATAAACTTTTGTGGAAGCTTACAGAAATCTTTTCTTAAAGATTTGGCTGAAGTTTACATGCAATATCAACGCGAAAGTTTATCGATAGCTTACAGTAACATTGCAAAATACTTTCAAGAAAGCTTCCAGTTTTTGTTTTTTGAAAGGTTGCAAAAGGTTTCGAAAAAAGAAATATTCTTTTTTAAATATTATTAATTAAATATTTTTCAGAAACTTTGCAGTGAGCTGGCTAAAATATTACGACAAAATATCTCATAAAACTTCCCTGTATTCTTACGTAAAATATTTTGTAAAATCTTCCAGCCAGTATGCTTCAAGTTTTCATTGAAACATTTACTAGAAATTTTGCAGCGACCTTACTGAAATATTACGACAAAATATTTCAATAAACTTCGCTGAGTTCTTTTATAAAATGTTTTGTAAAATGTTCCAGCAAGATTTCTTCAAGGTTTCGATGTAACATTTACACCAAATCTTGTTGGACCTTGTTAAGATATTTCAACTATATTTTTCAAAAAATCTCACAGAAATCTTTCGTGAAATGTTTTGCGAAATGTTACTGCAAGGTTCCATTGAAATCTTTAATTTGTTAAATATTTCTTTATTGTAGCTTAACTTTTCTTATAAAACAAAATAATAAAAAATAAGATGTATCACATAATTTTTTTTATCATAATTATATTTATGTAAATTATTAACTTGAACTAAAGTTACTATTCATAAACAAATTATTGCTAATGGTTGACAAATTCAAGTTTTGGCTCAGTTGGATAATGCTCGGACCCGCGAGCCAAGGGCTCAAAGTTCGATTCCTATGAGTAGATAAATGTTTTTTTTTTCTAATTATTTACCATAATTATTTTAATGTTTTTTTTTTTTTTTTTTTTTTTTTTTTTTATAAAAACCATATTTAAATATATATTATACAAAAAAAATATGAAATAAATAAATAAATATCGCATAGAGTTGATAAAATATTCCAGCAACATTGCAGTAAAATTTTACACATATTTACAGGATAGATTGCAGCAAGATTTTTAAAAACATATTTTTGAAGCATTTTTGCAAAGTTGTCAGAAGGTTTCGAATCAAGAAATATTTTATTTATTGAATATATATACGAAAACTTGCAGCAATCTCGCAAAAAATTACAACAAAATCTTTTAAGAAACCTCGCTGTATTCTAACGTAAAATGTTTTGAGATATATTTCAGGAAGTTTACTTCAAGGTTTGGTTGAAACATTTACACGAAATCTTGTTAGACCTTGTTAAGATTTTTCAACTAAATGTTTTAGAAAATCTCACCGCAATCTTTCGTAAAATTTTTTGTCAAATGTTCCAGCAAGATTTCTTCAAGGTTCGATGTAACATTTACACCAAATCTTGTTGGATTTTGTTAAGATATTTTAACTATACGTTTCAAAAAACCTCACAGGGATCTTTCTTGAAATGTTTTGTGAAATGTTTAAGCAAGTTTGTTTCAAGGTTTCGTGGAAACATTTATAGGAAATCTAGGAGGAACCTTTTTAAAATTTTTTAACTAGATGTTTCAAAAAACCTCACAGGAATCTTTCTTGAAATGTTTTGTAAAATGTTCTAGCAAGTTTGCTTCAAAGTTTCGTTGAAACATTTATATGAAATCTTGCAGCGATCTTTTTAAAAAGTTTCAACTATATGTTTTAAAAAATCTCACAAGAATCTTTCTTAAAATGTTTGTGAAATGTTTCAACAAGGTTGATGCAAGATTTCTTTGTAAGATTTCAATGTAATGTTTTTATTATCTTAAAACGATGTTACAATGTTATATTTAAAACAAGGAAACACAGAGCGCCGAGGATGGAAGGCGCTTTAAAAGCGCTGTTACTATCGACTTGCTAGAGAAATCGTGACTCCAGATAAAATGATGTGGGCGCTTGAATCTTTTGACCTATTCAAGTCTCCTGGACCTGATAGAATTTACCCTGCACTGCTACAGAAGGTCGACAATGAATAACAGGACCGCTGATAAAGATAGCAAGAGCAAGCCTTAATCTTGATCATGTACCATCAGCTTGGGAAGACACAAGAGTAACATTCATACCAAAGGCAGGTAGATCTGAATATACCTCTACGAAGGATTTCCGACCTATCAGCCTAACGTTTTTTCTTTTGAAGACGTTGGACGTGGAGAGTCTGGCAGATAAATATATTAGGGAGATAGATACACAGAACCTGTTTGCGAGAACCAACAGGCATAACGAGCAGACTTCTTAACTGTAATTGCTCTGTATAAGATAAAGCAACTAATAAAACCTTAACTTGAGGCCAGGGACTTTACAGTTGCGGTTCCCATAGACATAAAAGGAGCCCTCAACAACACATATAGTGGCATCATTAGATCTACCATGACCACTCATAAAATACCCAAGATGATAGTTGAATAGGTATGCCACATGTTGGGCAATCGCGAGTTAGAAGCTACCAAGGGAGACACTATAGTAAGATGCAGCGTAAGTTTAGGCTGCCCACAAAGAGGAGTCATCTTGCCCCTGTTATGGTGCCTTGTGATAGACGACCTTCCAACCAAGTTAACAGCTGCGGACTACTAGGTTGTGGGATATACGGACAACCTATTGATTATCAAGAGCAGGCCCTTCCAGCAGACTGTAATAAGGCTGTGAAGGACTGGTGTAAGACCAAGGGACTTAACCTTAACCCGGATAAAACCGAGGTCATGATCTTCACCAAGAAATACAAAATGGGACAGAACCTGCAACATTTAACTCAACGGCCAACTGCTCAAACTGGCTGAAGAGATAGAATACCTCGGGGTTACCCTTGATAGCAAGACTTAGAAGAAACACTTTGAGGTCATACGTCACAAATTCATTTTGGCACTCTGGCAACTCTGAAGGGCTATAGGAACGAATTGGAGCCCAGAACCTTTTACAATGAAATGGCTGTTTGATACGATGCTTAAGTTGAGACTTACAAAAGAAAAGAACGCTGTTTAAAATAACGAAAACTCAACTGGAGAAACTAAGAGGTCTCGCACTGAGGTGTACTATGAAAGATACCAAATCTACGCCTATAGTGGCTTTTGGAGCGATTCTCGGGGTGGTACCCTTACACATCTCTAATGAGGCTAAAGTAGCTAAAGGACTCCTAATAATAGGAGGAACTAAATCAAGAAGAGAAAAGCTACCAGAGGTCCTGCCGAATAGCGGCATTGTAGAAATACCCAAAGGCAAAGTAGCCACGAGCTACCTCTTTGATAAAAGGTATAAAATCATCCTATCTAACAAGGAAACTGGGTAACCGGCATTAAAAGTCTACCTAAAAATGGATACGTCTGGTAAACGGATGAGAATCAAAAAATGAGGTGAACGCCGGTACCCGGATATACAGAAAAAGAAATGGGTATACATACCCGTTAGGGTCGTACAGCAGGGTAAATCAGACCAAACAACTTGATATTATCTTATGTGCATAAAGTGCATTACCAAATAGAAGGAAAGAACATGCAATTATATGTTTAGATAGCAGGAGCGCTATTAAGATTTAGGAAGCCTTCACCACTAAATCACAGTTAGTGCTTTAATGCCACAACTCACTCAGCATGCTTGCGGCCAGTCGTCCGCTGACTATTCTCTGGATACCAGATAAATCTGGCATCAAGGGAAACGAGATGGCGGATAACCTGTCAAAACAGGCATCTAAAGAGTAGTTAGTGGGACCTATACTTGTAACAGACATTCGCAACCCACTCTAACAAGATCAGCAGATGGATATTTACATGGCACGAAAAGGCCGGGATTAAGGCCTTGGACTGTAATATTACCAAGATCTATCTCAAAACACCACTGGTAAACTGGGCCTCTCAGGTAATTAAATTGAGTAGGAGCAACGCAAAGATCCTCATAGGCATTAAAACCCATTAATGATGACAGAACACTTTTTTAACAATGATTTTCAGCTTGCTCTAGCGATTACAATGCGACTTGAAAAGAAATCGTGGCCCTATGTGTTTTATAGATTAAAAGTCGTTCTCTCAGATGGTGACCATACACATAAAATATTCGTAAAAATACACTTACCATTCGTAAATTGAGTTTTAATTTAAAAAAACGTGTTTTCTTGAACTTAATTTTTTTTTAAATCTAAATATCATAGACTTTTTAGTATGCCATCAACTTCAAACTAGTATAGATCGTGGAACCGATGTCGAAACTTAAAATATCACTTGCGACGATATTAATTTTTGACCAATGAAATTCAAAATAGCGTCCAATACCAAATTTCTTTACGTAAAATTTTAGGATTTTTTTATTGGCAAATAATTAACTTTTGAAAAATTCATAAGAATAAAACTACTTGGAAGTAACCAAGAATTTTGATAAAATTTTTGTAATAATTTTTGACATAAAATTTATTAAAAAATTCGAAATTCAAAAAGATTTTATATGATGACAAAATTCTAAAAAAATGTAGTTTCGGCCATTATTTTGAATTTTGTAGGTAAATGTTGAATATAAAATACAAACTATTAATTTTTACTATAGAAATAAAATATCTAAACGCTTTTAGACATTTAAGGTAGCTCGTACTCGAATCCCAAGTCAAATGTATGCTACACAGTGTGTCCCATGGAAAACGGAACTTTTTCAAAATAAAGACAAAAACTCAATATTCCGGCAAATCTCATTTATTTTATTCAAAATAGTCTCCTTCTGCATCAATACAACGTTTTGCACGATAAATTAACACATCGAATGAGTTTTTGAGATCATTTTTATCCATCGACTTTAGTATGTCGGTCGTCGCTCTTTGGATGGCCTCTACATCGGCATAACGTTTTCCTTTCATAGGCAAGTGCAATTTGGAGAACAAGTAGAAGTCGCACAAAGCCAAATCCGGCGAGTACGGTGAATGGTTGATGGTTAAAATGGAATTTTTGATAAAAAAATCCGTGATCAAGTTCGATCGATGAGACGGGGCATTATCATGCAACAAACGCCAGCTCCCTTTTTCACGGTATTGTGGCCGCACACGACAAATACGGCTGAGCAAACGCTTCATAACACCAAGATGAAACACAGCAGTAATCGTTTGACCAGGTGGAACGAATTCACGATGAATAATACCCTCCGAATCGCAGAAACAAATCAACATTCTCTTCACTTTTGACTTTTCAAGACGACTTTTTTTCGGATTGGGCTCGGTTGGGTGCTTCCATTCAGCACTACGACGCTTGGTTTCGGGATCATATTGAAAACACCATGTCTCGTCACCAGTCACAATTGAATATTTCAAGTTTGAGTCCTTTTTTGACTCTTTAATCAAATCCTTACAATGTTGAATTCGGAGCAATTTTTCGTAGTCGGTCAATTTGTGTGGAACAAAGCGTGCACACCACTTCCGTAGATTCGAATGATCGGTCAAAATGCGATGAATTGAATTTTTGGACATATTCAATTCCATTTCCATGTATCGCAATAAAGATTTTGGCTCATTTTTTATAAATTCACGCACTTTTTCAATGTTACTTTAAGTAACCACGGTATTCGAAGAACCTGGATGTTCGTCGTCCTGAATGTCTTCACGACTTTCCTGGAACCGCTTATACCACTCATATACTCTGGTACGGGATAGACAATTATCGCCATAAACTTGTTTCAGCAAATTATGCGTCTCAGTAAAGGATTTACCGAGTTTAAAACAGAACTTAATATTTGCTCTTTGTTCAAAGTTCATTTGTCGACCGATGCCACAAACACACTGTCACTTTGAGCGCGATATTTTGGTTTCCATTGAACCAAATGTCATACAATTTTGACAGGATGTCAGTTAAGAATGGACCTTTTCATTGCTAACATCCACCAATAGGTGGCGCTAATATAATTCGATGTTTTGAAAAAGTTCCGTTTTCCATGGGACACACTGTGTATAAATGTAAATTTCAGAAAGTTGATTTTTTAATAAACTACTTATTTTTAAAATCATAAAACGAATTTTAAAAAATATAAACACCATTAGAAAGATAAAAAATCGAAACAAAAAATAAAAAATGTATGCATTTATGATTCCTTTTATTAGTGTAGTTCTTCCTCCTGTTGAGCGCATGCACAAACGCGTTGTTTGAAAGAGCAGAAAGAACAGTAGTGCAGATAGTGCAGTAGCTGATTTCTAGCAGTAAGTATAACATAACCTTAATAACAGTTTTCATTATTTATAAAATGAGTGAAAGATATAATCTTAAAAGACAAAGAGGAAAAAGTAAAAGAAAAAAAAAAAAATATACGAATTACCTTGTTAATTAAAGTTTTTACATATTTTAAGAAGAATTGAGTATTACGTAAACGAAGACAAATAATAAATCATAAATGTATTATATATAATATATTAAATTTATGCTTCAAGTCAGTGCCAAATAAATAATTATGTTGTAGTTTAGCTAATTTATTTTAATACGTTAATATTTAATATTAATTTGTTAATTAATAGTTAATATTGTGATATTATAAATTAAAATTTCAAGTTGGGATTTTATGAATTAAGATTTCAAGTTGTGATATAATTATTGTTTATGAATGAAAACTATTTTTAAAAAATGTATATCTTGTCTTTTTTTCGTTATATTATTTTTAGTTAAAAAAATATTAGATCATTTTTAATATATAATTATCATTAAAATTTATTTTTTGACTTGTTGAAAGTATTTTTTTTTTAATTATAAAAATAAGTATAATAAATGCACGTTGATTAATTTCATGTATTTTTTTTTTATACATTCCACTATATTCAATTATTTTACAATATACAATTATCATTGCCATGTTTTTTTTTTTAATTATTATAAGTATTCTTACGATTATAAACAAGTGTTACAAATGCACACTTTTGAATCTCGCGCCATTTTTTCAAATTTTCATCTTCCGGTAACCTATTTAGAAACTCCTTGAATGCGCCATCTAAAAACTGATGATTTTTTTTTCCAGAACGCTTATTTATTTTATTGTGTAAGATATTTACAGAAAGTTATAAACGAAAATTAACAGACTCCCATAAGAACACATGTAAAAGATGAAACTTTGAAAAGCTTTTTTTCGGTATTTTGTTCGTTAACCTATACATTTTTTTTTTTTAAATTACTCAGAAAATTCTGGAGAATCATTTTATATAAGTTTCAAAGGGTTGTTAAATAACTGCAATCGAGGTACGAGCTACCTTAAATGTTTCCAATTCTCACCACGTGAAGATAGCATTTACACAGAATTTTCTATTTGTATTTTTTTTATATTTTTTTTGTTTTTCTATTTTTTTTCTAGTTTTATTTTTTTTTATATTTCTTTTTGTTTAATTTTAACTTTTATTTTATTTTAAAGTTTATGAATCTTTTTCTACGTTTATAATTTATGGACCTTTAGACAACATGTTTTAAAAAAATACTTCTTACAATCGACATAAAATTTTCTAGTTCTTATCTGTTCGAATTGTATATTATGATTCTATTTTGATTTTCTTAAATATATTTTACTTATGCTTAAGACAAAGTCTTTTGTTCCTGATCGCTTAGAATCATCACAATTATGCACTATATTATGTAATACAGCAGCATTTGTAACGAAAGCTTGCTTAACCTCATTAATATTACCCAAGTCTACTTCTTTGATCTTATAGAAGAAGAAATACTATTACAACGTTGATCATGCGTATCAACATCTCTCATTAGTTTCTTATAAACTGAAAAAGCATTTGGAAAAGGTAACGATTTTTTTGTTTATCTGTCTTATCATATCGTTTTATTGATCACATTGGTGTTACGTCGGCGGCCGTTGAAAGAATTGAAATTCGCTTGGAATCTACAATTGTAATAAAAGTGAGCCCACTATTTTTATTATTTTTTACAGTATATGTACCTCTAGAAGCTTTTTTGTTTATGTTGTTTGATTCTTTTATTCTGTCATTTCTAACAGTGCCGGTAGCTCGTAATCCTATTTTTTTTATGTGGATCAACAAGTCAGAAGACATAAAGAAATTATCGAAGTATACGTGGCATTTAGCTAATTGTTTAAGAGAATGAGCATGAAGTGATTTTCGGAGTATTTGTAAAGCAACGCGACTTTCTATAAAACATTTTGGCAATGAAGCATATTCAGAATTTTTAGCACAATATATATCGCAGTAAAAAATAAAACCATTAGTACCAAATAAAGACCATATTTTTATTCTAAACCTTATTGGTTTTTCTCTAATAAACTGTTGCAATCGACATCTTCCAAAATACTTCAACATTATTTCATTAATCGATAAAGCAGTACAAAAAAATCCAAATTGTGTAATATTTGTATTAAAGATATTTAAAATTTTATGAACTCGCCAAACATTGTCATTGTCATTTTGATCGACAGGTTTCAAAAATTTTATTGTTTAAAATTAATCTCGACTCGTAATTGATGCAAATGGTTCACAATATATTGGGTTGTTCGATAATTAATGTCGTTTTTTTCATGTTTTTCAAAGCGAATTTATTTATATTAACAACAAACAGTAATTAATGATATATTGACCGTTTTGTTGGATAACCTTTTGCCACCTTGCGGTAAGTTGAAAAATTCCATGTTCGAAGAAGCCTTGGTTTTTAGAAGCAAAGAACTGGGGTAACTCATTTTTAACAGCCTGATTGGAATCGAAAGTTTTACCATTCAAATGGTGTTTAAGGGAGCAAAACAAATGATAGTCTGATGGTGCTAATTCAGGGCTGTAGGGTGGATGTGGGATCAGTTCCCAATTGAGCTCCATTAATTTTTGACGGGTTATCAAAGAAGTGTGAGGTCTGGCGTTATCATAATAGAACATCACACCTGTGCGATTGGCCAGTTCAGGGCGTTTTTTCTTGATTGCTTCGTTCAATTTTGATAGTTCACGACAGTAGACATTTATATTAATAGTTTGGTTTCTTGGAAGCAGCTCAAAGTAGACGATACCCTTGTAATCCTACCACACAAAAAGCATAATCTTCTTTTGATGAATATTGGCTTTGGATGTCGATCGTGGGGGCTTATCTTGCTTGATCCATGATCGTTTTCAGACTACATTATCGTACACAATCCATGTTTTATCACTCGTTATGATTCTTTTTAGAAATGGGTCGTTTTTGTTACAATTCAGAAAAGAGTCGCGTATGTTAATGCGTTTGGTGAGGTGGATTTCCTTTAATTCGTGAGGAACCAAAACATCCAGTTTGTTTACGTAACCAAGCTGTTGTAAGTGCAAGTAAATGGTTGAATTCGATATGCTGAGCTTCTCTGCTGTCTTTCGAGTTGTCATATGCCAGTTTGTTTCGATTAACGCCTTTATTTTGTCGTCATCAGTAGTGGTTGGACGACCAGTATGTGGTGCATCTTGCACATTAAAATTTCCAGAACGAAAGCGACCAAACCAACGCTGACACTGGCGTTAAGTAAGGCAGTCCTCACCATAAACTTCATACAATTTCTTCCGAGCTTGCACCGCATTTTTGCCCTTTCGGAAGTAAAACAATAAAATATACCGATAATGCTCACTTTGATTGTCCATTTTCAACTTAATTTTTAACTAACTTGTTATTTACTAATGACGCTCAGTTTTTGACAGAAGATAGTGTACAGTCTAACCTTTATAATAGTATATAATAATATACGCCACGCAACCGATACTGCATGAAATATGCAGTTCACGCCATCTATGAGAAAACAGCGACATTAATTATCGAACAACCCAATAAAAGTGCATCTGATGACCAGTAATCACGTTGAGAAGATCTTTAATTGTATGTTGACAATATTATAATTTCTTGAAATATGTTGAATCGATCCAAAGTAATAGTGTAACCATTTGACTCTGTCGCAGGAATAATGTAGTTTTTTAATTCAAATAACAAAAATAGTTCAAAAAGATCGGTTGGAGAATAAGAGAGTATTTATTTTTCTGACTATCAGTAAGTCGTGTTTCGTTAGTCAAATTATCGCTGTACTGATGCTCACCATCTATCCATTCGTAGATATGATAAGGTTCTAATTTATTTTGTGTTTCATTGTAATTATTAAATATTTTATCATAAAATGTGATTGAAAAAGCAAATGCGGTTTCGTCGGAACATTCCTTTTGTAATAAATCAAATTCATTACTAGAATAATCAGAATCAGAATCACCCGTATTGTCGATATCTGGTATAAAAATGGATTGAATATCATTTTCATTATCAATAATTTCTAAACGATCTATATCTGGATATCTTTTTTTATTTTTGTTTGATGATGACGTACTCATTAGATTTCGTTTTGGCATATTCTATCAATGTTTTTACAATGTTTTAAAAATACATAGTTCAAGATACAAAAATGTAATTAATACGCAAGTATTATATGTAATATGTAAGATATTGCGTATATAATAAATTAATAAATTGACAAACTAAGTATTTATAATGTTGACAAAATTATAAAACAGTAGAATGTTAATTAGCTAATTACAAATAGTGGTTATTTTTCATGTTTAATATTCATACTTATAATTCAAAATGGTTGTTGAAACTACATTTTTTTACCTAAACATTTAATGATTTTTTAATCGTAAAATACTAGCTTTTTGAAAAAATGATAGGAATAAAACATGCTTAGAATTCACCAAAGAATGCAATAGAGTTTTTTCAAAATTTTTTACATCATATAAAATTTTATCACATTTCTTGGTTAATTCTAAGTATTTTATTTCTATGATTTTTTTTTAAAGTTAATTGTTTGCTACTAAAAGAATCCTAAAATTTTACTTAAAATTTGGTATTTGACGCCATTTTGAATTTTTCGGGTCGAAAATTAATATCGTCGCAAGTGATATTTTAAGTTTGGACATCAGGTCCATGATCTATACCAGTCTAGAGTTGATTGCATAATGAAAACTCTATGATATTTAGAATAAAATTAAGCTCAAAGAAATACGTTTTTAAATTAAAACACAATTTGCGAATGGTAAAAGTATTTTTACGAATATTTTATGGTCACCATCGGAAAGAGCGACCTTTAATTTATAAAATACATGGGGCCGCAATTTCTTCTCAAGTTATATTGTAATCGCTAGAGCAAGCTGAAAATCATTGGTGGAAAATTATCCTGTCGTAGTTAATGGGTTAACGGGTCACGGAATATTGCGGGAACTTAGACACATATTTAGACTCGTTGCGAATCCAAACTGTAGATTCTGTAGCAATCAACTAAAGTTTAGGACTCATATAATCGGTTATTGTCCAGCTCTTATAGCTAAGCGGCTACGATACTTCGGCAAGACCGAGCTGCAATAGCTGGACCTCGAAGCAGAGGACACGAACAGGATCCTATTCTTCTGGAAAAGTATCCTTACTATGTAAGCCTTACAAGCAAGAGAGAGACGCCGAGAGAATATCATAATGATAATGATAGTGATAATGATAATGATAATAATAATGATGATAATGATAATAATAATGATGATAATGATAATAATAATGATGATAATCATAATGATAATGGTAATGATAATGATAATAATAATGATGATAATCATAATGATAATGGTAATGATAATGATAATGATAATGATAATAATAATTGGGGGCTGACTATGGGTGGTGGGAAACACTGCATACGGCAAATGTCTTTCAAGATCCAAGCACTACTCCCCGGGCAACGGTACCATCGCATCGATGCTCTTGTAGCAGCGCTATAACGAGAACGACTAATAGAAAGCTCCGACACATGAATGATGCATAGAATAGTGGTACCTTGCTAACATGCCCAACCACCACCACACTTACTTACACAACCACAAGTGTTCAAGTCTGCACGGTCGGGACCCGGTGGATTAGGGCGCCTCTTAATACAGGCAACATACTGTGTGGTTCTGGGCGGTCTTATAAACGGATATCCTTTGACAGGTCATAGATTGCCGGGTTGACATATGGTGTAGACTAATGTGCACTATGCAGTGCTCACTAGGTGGTGGTTCAAAAAGCGTTCAAAAAGAGTTTCTCTTAAGACTACGTGCCCTTCCACTCTTAAAAATACACCTGTGAAACGAGTGAGGCACTGCTAGGCCACTAGAAGTTGGGGGAGGATCGGGTCCAGCTTAGCCAGCATGGGAGACTGCCCTGCGCATTGATAGAGCGTTATGCTAAATTTCGTCCTTCGTAGTATTGCCGATTGGCGTTCGAATAGGTTTCTGCTGAGGAAGGCAGGGGGAGGGTCTTATTGAGTCGACCGGACTATAGAAGGGCTCAGTTCTCAGGAGGATTTACGACGATCCGCTGTATTCACCACATGTTGAGCCTCCTGGCCACCACAGTATATACACAAATTACACAATAAATAAACAAAAATTAAACATGGATGACGCGAAGAAAATAGCAGGCTCGACAGTGACGCCTGCAACGAACATGGACTCAGGAGAGTCCATGGTGCACCCTTACCGTAGCAATAGGTAACCTGGCTGTTGCGAAGGTTAAAGCTACAGAACAGACAAAGAAGACGGACGAAACGTGCCCCCAGCTAGCTCTACGAGTTCAGCTGGTACGCATACAGATCGCCCTCATAGCTACGGAAGCGCAGACCAAGGAACAACGGAAGGTTGGTAAACCTATAAAGACTGCTATGGCTGTTATACGAGAGGCTGTTGAGCCCGTGCAGATAGAATGCGACCGCCTTTACCTCCCTTCGAGCACCGCGGCGAAGAGTGACCTCACTATGACAGCAACTAAACGAAAACGGGAGGCAACGGGACTCAGTCTTGAGCTGTCGGCTGCTTACCAGAAGGTGGCAGACAACGGGGGCTGGAAGAAAGTTCTCTTCAGAAAGACACGACCGGAAACGAAAAAGGAGTCGAAATGCGCGGAATCGGCTCAAGTAAAGAAATCCGCAACTGTTAAGGATAGAAAAGGCGGGGCGCGCACCAGCGCAGTGCTTAAATCAAGCTAAGTGACGGGGCAACGTACGCGAACGCGCTTAGACGACTAAAGGGAGTTCGGGAGTCGACCCTGAATCTGCCAAGGTGCAGATTCAGAATTGTCGGAAGATAAAAGACGGTGAGCTTCTCCTCAGACTTAGGAGTAGTATGACAGAAAAACGGGACTTTCAGGAGAAGCTCAGACAGACCCTGGAAGGGGATGGCACGGTCAAAGACCTTACTTCAGCCATCCGGCTGAAAATACTAGACATTGACAGTGTGACAGACGTTACCGACATAACGGACGTACTGCGACGCGAGCTGGGCGACGGCAGAGATCCGAAACCACATATCTTCGAACCCAATAAGTAGGACATCTGCTTAGCCGTCGTCGAATTAAAATTGGATGGACCAACTGCCGCGTCAGACGTAGACTGACAGTAACTAGGTGCTACAAGTGCCTAAGCTACGGACATACTCGCAAAGAGTGTTAAGGGCCCGATAGGTCGCGATGCTGCTGAACTTGTGGGCAATGTGACCATGACAGCAATATGTGTCGAACAAGGGACAAAAACTGCTTCATATCCTCTGCGATGAGGCATAAGGAAGTCGCGCATAGGCCGGGTTCCGGAGCGTGTGGGGTTTTCAGGACCGCGCTTAGAAACCTCAAGAAAAAGTCCACAGCATGACAGGGGTGCTATAAAGAAACCTACATTGGTGCCAAGCAGCCCAGCTACTATTACCGCAGATTGCGACGGAACATGACGCAGACTTACTGATACTGAGTGAGCAGTACCGGGACCTACGCACTTCTGAAAGGGTGGTTTTCGAATGCATCGGGAACTTCGGCTATCGGGTTGAGGAGCGCGATGGGCCGTCGGGTACAAGCTTCTTCGTATGGAGAGGACTTCGTTTGGGTTAGGGTCAGCGCTATCACCTACGTTAGTGTCTAACTGTTCCCAAACGTCGCAGCGAGGGTCTTCAAGGAAAAGATAGGCAAACCATAGGTAGAGGACGCCCTAAGAGTTTTCCCGGGCGATCTGGGTGATCTTATCGTTGAAGACGACCTTAAGGGGTCTGTCTAGTAACTCACTTTTGAAAAATCGTTTTTTTTTTTTTTACTTTTTTCGAAAGTAAATATATTAAGAAATATTGTGTGAAAATTTTAGAACGATCCGAGAACTCTAACATTATTTTTGAACGCTTCAAAGGTAGGTACCTCTAGCGCGCTGACCGCGAATTTCAAAATTTAAACGCGTTTTTCTCGAAACAACGTTTTTACTCGCCTTGTTGATGAAATTTTCGAAACTACTCGATTGATCCTTATGAAATTTGAACCACATATTCTTTAAACCTATCGCTATGTCCCCTATAAATTTTTTTCAAAAATTTGGAATTTTACTATATTTTTTTTTCAAAAATCGGCGAAAAAAAACCGGTTTTTTGAAAATTTTTTGTTTTTTCTTCACCATTTTTTTATTTTTTAAAATAATTGAATAAAATTCATAGGGGACATAGCCATTGTCATACCAAACCTAAAGCACTTTGATTTTTTTGTTTCAGACAACACAGCTCCGAGATTTTATCAACAAGGCGGACCTACCTACTTTTCGAGGTGTTGCGTTTGGCTGACGTTTTTGGTCATAATACATGTATAAAATAAAAGAAAAAATTTTTTTTATGTATTTCAAGAATGTATTTACTAAGCCCAATAACTTTTATATCATTACCTTTATCCAGTATCCCAAGAAATAATCACGAAAATCGCGTTTTTTTCGGCGCGAGCTACTAGACAGACCCCTTAACTCATTTAGTCCCAAAATGACGAAATTTCTGTCTTACGTTTGAGCTTAAAAATTTTTATGTAAAACCCATGGAATGTTTTGGAAAATACCCTTTCCTACTATTTTTAGGTATGCTGAATACGATGCAATAACTTAAAAAACTCAAAAATTTGATTTTCAATTAATAATTCACAAATTAAAAAAAAAATTGCGTTTTTTTGAAGCAAATTTTTTTTTCAACCGAAAAATAAAGTAGCAAGGAATTTTTTTTTTACTGTTTAATATGCACAGAAGTGCACAAAATGTTCGAACTTTCCAAATCTATTTGTGTTTTTCGTCTATGATTTTTTTTAAACAAGATGACGGCCAAAAAGCGAACGCTAAAAATTGTAGTTTTCGATTTATAGACTTTTTAATAATTTTTTTCAATTAAATTACATGAATAGTTAATTATTTCAGTGAAAATAAATTTGGATGATTAATTTCTAATTAAACAAAGAATAATTAGTATAAAAAATATAAAATAATAATTCTAAGGTCAAGAAGAATCACTTTATTTTGAGATTTTACGTCTTTTTATCGTAAATTATCAATGAAATAAATAGATCATCTTTTTCGAACTTGTTAAAAAAAAATCGTAGACGAAAAACACAAACAGATTTGGGAAATTCAAACATTTTTTGCACTTCTGTGCATATTTGCGACATTAAAAAAAAATTCCTTTCTACTGTATTTTTCGGTTGAAAAAAAAATTTGCTTAAAAAAACACATTTTTTTTTTTAATTTGTGAATTATTAATTGAAAATCAAATTTGAGTTTTTTAAGCTATTGCATCGTATTTAGCATACCTAAAAATAGTAGAAAAGGATATTTTCCAAAACATTCCATGGCTTTTTCATAAAAATCTTTAAGCTCAAACGTAAGTAAGAAATTTCGTTATTTTAGGACTTAATGGGTTAATTCCAGAGCGATCAAATAGGGTATGAGATTGCCGCAAGGCTTGAACTGGTGGTAGCCAACATCAAACGAACCCCGGTATACCTAAGACCACGATTTAGGTACTCGATACCTGACGTAACTATGACGTCGGACAGTATCTCTTCGCGGATAAGTCGGTGGCGGGTGATCGGAGACTTTACGACCAGCGATCACCAGTACACCGTCTTTGAAGTCTTGAGCTGTATCTCGATGCTACGAAATGTAGAAAGGGGAGGTCTGCAACCAAAAAGGTTTAACCTTGCAAAGCAGAACCACTACCGTTTTAAGGAGACGTTGTTGGAAGCAGTAGCGCCTGCCGAGGCCGTTCCAGAAAACCTTACGGAAGGCACGGTCACGATGACTAACTGGATAGTGGATAAAATTATGTCACTGATAACGCGACTGTGCGAGGTCTGTATGCCTCGTAAACGAAACGTACTAAACGAAAGAGCTATTTAAATATAAATAACTAGTAATATTTATATAAATGACTAGTGGTCAGATAAAAAAATTTTTTTTTTTATTTTTGCAATGGTGTTATGAAGTTTTTAGGTATAAAAAACAAAAATAAACAGCCGCACAGATCAAAAATAAAACTTCACAGGGTCTTTGTGGGTACATTAAGCTATAAAAGTCACACTTAACATTTATAGTTTTGCCAATATTTTTAATTTCACTGTTAATTTTACAAAATACCATAAACTGCTCTTTTTGTATTTTTTCAAATTCATGTGAAAAATAAAAAAAATTAGTTTTAAAAAAATCATTATTGATCCTTCTTAAGAATTTATTTCAGATTCTGGAACCACCCTTAAATCGACCATGCGATTATTGGTTCCTGAGGTATCGATGATCGAAGCCGAAAGTATCCTTTTTTATCTAAAGTTCGATATCTCAGCAAAAAATGGTCGTATTGAGATTTATAAAAAATTAAATTGAAGCTGGATAAACAAACTATTTGGTTAATTACTTTAGCTCATAAAATTTTTCTCAAATTTGTGGATCCATTAAAAAGAATTTAAATATTTGCAAAATTTTTTTTCCTCCCTATTTCTGGATATTTCATGGAACATCTCTATTTGAAAATTTTTTAGCCAAAGATCTTAAAACGAGTTACTTGAAGCTTCAATTTTTAAGTACTAAACGAGACACTTGAAGCTTTTTTTTAAAGTATCGATACGACCAATTTTGAGATGCAGCATTTTGAAAAATCACTAAAAATTTAGGAATTTTTTAAAATCTTTTAATTTTTTTAATTAGTGTATAATCCTATATAATCAGTGTCTTAATCATCGGAGAAATTAGGGTGACTAGATTAAACTGGCTTAGCATAAATTTTGTAGGTTTAGAAAAATTGTATTTATAATATATTTTTTGTCATATATTTACAATAATTATATTTAAGTATATATTTTGTCGCAAAGAATATATGAATCAAAACAAACCTGAATTTGTTCCAAAAAGTGCAGAATTTCCTGGAGCAGGAGATTGTCCAAATGTTGTTTGCTGTGAAGTTTGCTGTGACTGCCCAAAAAGATTAGTTCCAGATGATTGTCCAAATCCAAAAGAAGACTTATTTGCTTGACCAAAAGTTGATGGTGCATTACTAGTTCCAAACAAATTAGCATTAACATTTTGTTGTGATCCAAATAGAGGAGTATTGTTACTAGTGCTGCCAAATCCTGCATTAAGCAACATGAAATAAATATAGGATAAAGTTCGTTTATACCAATTTAATTTTATGACTACAGAAAAGAAATATAATGGCTGCAGTGTAAAATGCTCTATACAACCACAGTTACAATTTGTCCTACTGTGCGCACACAGAATTATAGAACATGTAATAACGAATAGCATCGGCTTAAGATAATATTACGCATATCGTATGCACATGAAAATGTAGTATAATGAAATTGAAGTGTAAATTATACCTACACTTATAGAATTTTCATGCATCTTAAAATATGCTTAGAATAAAATATACGAGTACTAAGGCCACACTTTACGACACTCGAAATATAAAAAATTTTTATTTGTATGACCGAACCTGAAAGGTTTATTGTTTCATTAAAAGGGTCGTAAGATATGGGAAATCGATTGATAGGATTCAATTTTTGTAAAATTGATAAAAATAAAAATAAAAAATTTATTTTTTGTTTAACGCATGAACGCCCACGGGACATGTTTTACATCGTTTATTTCAGAGCTCTCTAGAGAGAATCAATTCCGGCCTAAAAAACTTTTAAGCACATGAATTTTTAAGATTTTTTATCAATCTTTCGAATGGTTATCATTAAAATAATGAAAAAAAAATTTTTAACTCTCAAAAATGAGGTTAAAGCAAAAAAAAACACAAAAAATGAAAAAAAATTTTCTTTAACTCCATTTTTTTTCTATTATCGTTGTGCAGTCACCTCAGAAGTTACAAAAAAAATGTCCTCGGCATCTTAGCTTAAAAATGACTACTTTTTGAGTTTAAAAATCTCTTTTGGATGATCCAAAATGGCGCCCGGAATGAAAAATTTCATTCAAAATCTTTCGGGCGCTCTAACTAGAGAACTAAGAGGTTTAGCAAAAAAGTTAGAATAATAAGAAGTTCTTAAAATTCATCAAAGAATATACTGGAGCCGTTTTACATAATTTTGTTGACATTTTTGAAAATAAGTTTAGGCAAATTATTGAAAATTATAAAAAAGTTTTTTTGGTTCTGACAAAATTTCTGTGTATTCTTTGATAAATTTCGAGCACTTTTTATTCTTTACAATTTTTTCGAAAAGTATCAACTTCTCGAGTAAAAAAATACGGAAAGTGGAAATTTTTTTTTTTACTCTTGCTATAGCTTATTTATACTCCAGTCGAATTTATTTTTATTATTTTGTTTTACATTCATGTATGAATTTATAATAAATAAATATATGATTAAATAAAGTGTATTCGCGATATATTTTATTTCCAAACAAAGATTTGTAGTTTCAATGTTCTAGTTTCAATAAAATATTTTTTGATTTTTGCGATTTTCTTATTTTGCAATTTTCTTGCGAATGAAGTGAATTCTTAATAAATTGATTATTTCATTCATTCGACTTCTTTATCAACATCGAAAATCTAGATTATTGTGACAACGTTTCTTTCATTATTCAAATATTTCGAAATTGCATCCAATGTGATGATGCGAACTATTATGATAAATGTTTTATAAAAACTCATGGGCAAGAAAATTGAAATCAGGTCCAAATTTTGCATGTTTACTTTTTTAAAATACAAAAAAAATTAAAAAAATAAATAAATATAAAAAAACAAAAAAAAACTAAAAAAAAAAAAATCAAAAACAAAAAAAAAGGCTTTCAACGAAGTCCACCTCCACGTGGTAAACCGGGCAATGTTGTATTTATTATAGGTATCAGCTGCTAAGGACGACAGTGATTTTCAGATTTCCATATCTTTTTACTCGAAAAGTATCAACTTTTCGAAGAAATCGTAAAGAATAAAAAGTGCTAGAAATCGATCAAAGAATACACAGAAATTTTTTCAGAACCAAAAAAAATTTTTTTTTAATTTTGAATAATTTGCATGAACAAATTTTCAAAAATGTCAACAAAATCATCTGAAACGGCTCCAGTGTATTCTATGATGAATTTTAAGAACTTTATTTTTCTAACTTTTTGCTAAACCTCTTAGTTCTATAGTTAGAGCGCCCGAAAGATTTTTAATGAAATTTTTCATTTCAGGCGCCATTTTGAATCATCCAAAAGAGATTTTTAAACTCAAAAAATGGTCATTATAAAGCTGAGATGCCGAGGACACTTTTTTTTGGACTTTTGAGGTGACTGCACAACGATAAGTAGAAAAAAAATGGAGTTAAAGAAAATTTTTTTTTCATTTTTCGTGTTTTTGTTGCTTTGACCTCATTTTTGAGGGTTAAAAATTTTTTTTTCTCATTTTAATAGTAACTATTCGAAAGGTCGATAAAAAAATCTTAAAAATTTATGTGCTAAAAAATTTTTTAGGCCGGAATTGATCCCCTCTAGAGAGCTCTGAAATAAACGATGAAAAACGTGTCCCGTGGGCGTTAATGGGTTAAAGCAGCTTAACGTAGGGACACCTACTTACATGTATCAGACATGATTTTTGTATGCTTTTGTTTTATCTGCTTGAGCTTGACCTCAAGATCAATGCACAACTTCTGAATATTTTGAGAAAATTGATAAAAAAAAATTAAACAAGTTGTGGGATTTTTTCCTAGCTATCTTTTAGTGACCTACGATTCAATCTTGAAAATAATGAATCATTGTTCAAGAATGTGAGAAGTATATTAAAATTTACTATTAGACTTATTGCGCGCCAAAATGTTCAGGCTTACAATTGTAAACACATTCAAGTACTTATTAACTCGTATTTACTTTGTTTGTATTTAGAGCGTAATAAGCATGATTGTAACAGCGTCGTCTCGCTTCGAGGCAAAAGTTAAATATAACGAGTGCGAGACTCTCGCGAAATCCGTCAACGAAAGCACACGCATTAATCGCTATACCTTCTACGTGTACACATTCTTCTAAATTTACCGTTAATAAAGTGTATCTCCTTTGTACTGTTATACATAATACATAGAAAAAAAAGGAAACTTTATTTTATTTCAATTCCTGAAAAAAGATTGGCACAGGCCTCAAGTGCATAACAGCGAATTCTTCAAAGCTTCATTCCATTACATGGTCCTTCGAGCCGGATCTGTGTCATTTTCACAAAGTAATTTATTCAAATTTATCAGTTTTGATAAATTTCAAGTTGGTGCACAGTATATTGGCTAGTGCGTGTTCGCGAGAGTGAAACTTTCAAGTTCGTTCCAAAGCTATTCAGCATTACATTCGCAAGGTCAATAAAAACTAACTGGAAAATTCAAGATTGAAAAGGTTCAAGTTCAAAGCCATTTTAAATTTTCAAGTTAGAGCATCAAGTTTGCTTCAAGCAAAAATCTAACTTCCAAAATGGCTAAGCAGATAGAAGATGTTACTACCGAAGTAGAAAAAGCAGTAGTAGTATTCGAAACAAATCTTCGATATATAAAAAATTCAATTGTCAATTTTAACAAGCTTGGAGTTGACAAACGAACAGCGGCTGTTACACAAGGACGATTTGCCTTGTTGGAAAAATATTGGGAAAAGTGCCAAACGAGTGCCACGTTCATCAACGCTTTCGCTACTCAAGAGCAAGCAGAGATTCCATTTTTCAAAGAAAATCAACTGGATGTCGTCGAGGAATTGTACATGGCAGCATACGACTTCTTTCAAACTCTGCTCATCTCTACTAACGAGACTCCTCCATCACCAGCTGCAAGGACTACAAGAGAAATTCAACTGCCGAAAATCAACTTACCTTCATTTTCTGGTAAAATTATTGAATGGTTAACTTTTCGCGATTTATTTTTAGCGCTTGTAAAAAATCAAAATAATTTATCGAATGTCGAAAAATTACAATACTTGTTAACAGCAGTGACTGGGGAGGCTTCTAAGCTTATTTCCCATCTTTCTTTAACGAACGATAACTTCGAGGTCGCGTGGAAGTCACTTTCAGACTGTTATGAGAATGAACGCGTAATAATCGACGCATATTTAAAAGGCGTTTTCTCGATTCCAACAGTTTCATCGAATGTTTTATACGGGTTAAAACAATTACGCGCTGATTCTTCGGAAGCAATTAATGCATTACGTGCCTTAAAATGTCCGGTAGATCATTGGAATATAATTTTGGTTTACGTGTTAGTTCAAAAATTAGATAAAATCTCGCGACAAGAATGGGAAATTCGCTTAGATTCCGAAAAGGAATACCCGAAACTAGAAAAATTGTACGCCTTTCTCGACACCCGAATCAGATCATTAGAAGCGGTCTCCAACTTTGGAGATAATTCAAAATCAACAAACGTAAATACTTCAGAAAAGACGTCTGGAACAAATAAAAATAATTTCAACAAAGGAAATAATTCTAAAGTTATCCGTTCTCATCATTCTACTACTACGAATTCGTGCGTTTTTTGCTCCGACTCACATAGATTAATGCATTGTCAAAAATTTTTAATGTTAAGCGTCCCGCATCGATTGGAATTTGTACAAAAAAATAATTTGTGTCGAAATTGTTTAAGTAAAGGTCATCACGTTACAAATTGTAACAGTCCATTTTTATGTTTAAAATGTAAACGGCAACATCATACTTTATTACATGACTATTCAAAAGCGCAAGTAACAACTCCTACTAGTACAAATTCTACCACATGCGAAAACACACCTTCTGTACACGCACACGTAAATACGGGAGTTAAGCCTGTTCTTCTCGCAACAGCACGCGTTATTATCGAAACTACTAACGGTCGGTTTGTTTACGCGCGAGCTCTCATCGACCAAGGCTCCGATGCGACATTTGTTTCTACACGTATCGCTCAACTGTTGCGAGCACGCTTAATACAAACAGGAGTAACGGTATCGGGGATAGGCGAAGGTCGTGCGCATTATATTCGAAATTCTATTTCAATTTCAATACGAGCGACTAATGAAAATAATACAATTCTTACCACAACAGCGTTAGTCGTACCCAAAATTACTCCGTACGTTTCCCCTTCGTTCAATTTAAATGATTATACGTTCTTTTCGAATTTAAATCTCGCCGATTCAAATTTAAATTCCAACGAGGATATAGAGCTACTTATCGGAGCAGATTTATACGGTTCAATTATGCTCGGCGGGTTCATAAAACATAAAAACTATTCGCTGATCGCGCAAGAGACTATTTTCGGTTGGATTCTTTCCGGTCCTATTTCAAAAGAAGAAAAACTCAAAACACTTCATGTTCATCATGCTACTTCTAGCAACCTCGATGTCGAACTTCGACGATTTTGGGAACTAGAAGAACTTCCTACAAAGGTTATGCTTTCCGAAGAAAATGCTCGTTGCGAGTCGCATTTCATTGAGACGCATACACGCGATACTACAGGACGGTACGTCGTTCGTCTTCCTTTCAAGTCAGATTCTCCTATAAATATTGGCGACTCTCACGCGGTTGCTATGCGCTCGTTTACGCATCTCGAACGACGCTTAGCAAAATCCCAAGATGTATCAAAACAATACATCGACTTTCTGACCGAATATGAAGCCCTTGGACACATGCAAAAGATCGACCACGATCAACAATTCTTACAGCCGACGTATTTACCTCATCACCCAGTTATTCGCGAAGAAACTACAACTACTAAATTACGCGTCGTGTTCAATGCTTCAGCAAACACTTCAAATGGGTTTTCCTTGAATGATCATTTAATGATCGGTCCGAAATTACAAGCCGAACTTCCGGCACTAATATTAAATTGGCGTTTATATAAGTACGTCTTCACTGCTGATATTCAGCACATGTTTCGCCAAATTTTAGTTCATGCAGATGATCGCCAATATCAATTAATACTATGGCGTTCTAATCCAAGCGAAAGTATTAACATATATTCACTAAATACCGTCACGTATGGTACTGCATGCGCTCCGTACCTCGCTCAACGTGTACTTAAACAGCTTTCTATTGATGAGAGTTCGACTTTTCCCCTTGCAAAAAAGATTTTGCAAAATGAAATTTATGTCGATGACGTTCTTTTGGGCAGTGAAGATAAAATCACAGCACTTCAAAAAAGAGACGAGTTAATTCAATGTTTACACAGCGCCGGGATTAACATTCGCAAATGGGCGAGCAACGACCCTGAAATTTTAAGAGGCATCGACACTTCAAATCACGGCCTAGCTGGTACAAAGCCTTTTCAAGAAGGTGAACAGTTGAGAATTCTCGGTATTCGCTGGACACCTCGCGATGATACTTTTTCATTTCAAATTAACTTTAATCCAGAACTTAAAGATATTTCAAAACGAAAGATTCTTTCGACCATCGCGAAAATTTTCGATCCGCTCGGCTGGCTTTCTCCGGTTACGGTATCACTCAAAATTTTATTGCAAAATTTATGGAAATGTTCCTATAATTGGGACGATTCTCTCCCTTCCGAAATAACAAACGAATGGACTAAATTTTCCCGACAGCTTTCAGAAATTAAATCGATACAAATTCCACGATGGTTAGGCTTTGAAAGCAGCATTCAAAGCTTAACTATACACGGCTTTTGTGACGCATCGTCCAAAGCATACGCAGCTGTTGTATATTCAAAACTAATCACTAACTCTGGCAAGGTTCACGTACAGCTCTTATTAGCGAAAACCAAAGTCGCGCCTCTTAAGATAATTTCAATTCCACGCCTTGAACTTTGCGCAGCGCATCTTCTCGTCAAATGCATTGCATTTACCCTTGAGACGATGAAATTAAAAAATATTCCAGTATGCTGTTGGAGCGATTCTACGATCGTCTTATCATGGCTGCAAAAGTCACCGTCCGATTTAAAAGTTTTCGTCGCGAATCGCGTTTCGGCGATACAATCAAAACTTCCAAATGCTAATTGGGCGCACGTTCCGACGGAAGAAAATCCAGCTGATTGCGCGTCTCGTGGAATGGATCCCGTTCAATTAACTACGAGTAGTTCTTGGTGGAGCGGCCCAATTTGGCTGCAACATGAGGCTGAAAATTGGCCCGCGCAACCCAAATGCGCTTGCAATGATGATCTCGAATTAAAAGTTAAAAAATCAAACAATATTCATGCGCATCATTCATACCGGTCAGAATTCAATAAATTGTTCAATGACATTTCTTCATGGCCGCGTTTATTGCGAATAACCGCATATGTTCGTCGATTCATTGTCCGATCTCGATTTCCAGATGTTGTCCATTCACTTTCTTTATTGCAAGCCGATGAAATAAAAAATGCAAAAAAATTTTGGATTCAACAAATTCAAGAAGAAAATTTTCCGGAAGCAATAAAGATTCTTAAATCTAATAAAAATTCATCGTTGAGTTCGTCAATTCGCACCTTGGATCTCTTTTTGGATAGCTCCGGTATACTACGAGTAGGTGGTCGTATTAAAAATGCTAACATTCAATTCGACCGTAAATTTCCGATTTTGCTTGCGAAACATCCAATTTCAAAACTAATAATCGATCAAGTGCACCGCGATACTTTGCATGGCGGCATTCAATTAATGCTCCGTACTTTACGCGAACAATTTTGGATTCTACGCGCGCGAGACATGGTAAAAAATTGTATTCGTAACTGCGTTACATGCGCACGTCATCGCGCTATCACAGGCGAACAGATTATGGCCGATTTGCCTAAATTCTGAGTAAATCCTTCTCGTCCATTTAGCCATACAGGCCTAGACTACGCGGGTCCTTTTTCCATTCGAGATTCTTCTGGTCGCGGGCGTAAGTCACATAAAGCGTATATTTCTTTATTCGTTTGTCTTGCTACCAGAGCAATACATTTAGAACTCGTTCATGACTATTCTTCCGCCGCCTTTCTTGCAGCTCTTGAACGCTTCGTCGCACGTCGTGGAATCCCGTCCAATATATATTCTGATAATGCGACTACGTATCAAGGCGCTGGTCGCGAACTTACTAAAGCCGTTCGTCAATCACTCAGCGATTCAGATGTACAAGCAAAATTCACTTCGAAATTCGTTCAGTGGCATTTTATTCCACCTTCTGCTCCTCATTTTGGCGGAATATGGGAAGCCGGAGTAAAAAGCGTTAAACATCATTTGCGACGTATTATGGGCTCTAGCACACCTACAGTCGAAGAATTTTCCACTCTCTTATGTAACGTGGAAGCATGCTTAAATTCGCGACCAATCGCTCCGCTTCATGATGATGTTAATTCGTGCAAAGCGCTCACTCCAGGACATTTTTAATCGGCAATGCTATAAAATCACTGCCGAGCCCAAGCGTACTCAATATTGCTGAATCACGACTTGATCGGTGGCAGTCAATGCGTGCGAAATACGAACAATTCTGGCATGTGTGGAGTCTTGATTACCTGAATACCTTGCAACAACGCTCAAAATGGCATAAAAGAACAGATTTATTTCAAGTTAATGATTTAGTTTTAGTTAAAAATTCGAATTTGCCTCCATGTAAATGGGAATTAGCAAGAATAATTCAATGCATGCCTGACCAAGACGGTTTGGTGCGAGTTGCTCAGGTCAAGACCGCGTCTTCAACTTTTGTTCGACCGATTGTAAAATTATGTAAACTTCCGATTTTCATAGAGCGTGACACCGCATAAAACCGATGTATGTTTTAATCGAAGTCAATATTGGTTTATTTTTTTTTCCATCAACTCATAATGTATAGCGATATTTGAATCCCGAGACGATTCAACCCGGGGGGTATGTTCAAGAATGTGAGAAGTATATTAAAATTTACTATTAGACTTATTGCGCGCCAAAATGTTCAGGCTGACAATTGTAAACACATTCAAGTACTTATTAACTTGTATTTACTTTGTTTGTATTTAGAGCGTAATAAGCATGATTGTAACAGCGTCGTCTCGCTTCGAGGCAAAAGTTAAATATAACGAGTGCGAGACTCTCGCGAAATCCGTCAACGAAAGCACACGCATTAATCGCTATACCTTCTACGTGTACACATTCTTCTAAATTTACCGTTAATAAAGTGTATCTCCTTTGTACTGTTATACATAATACATAGAAAAAAAAGGAAACTTTATTTTATTTCAATTCCTGAAAAAAGATTGGCACAGGCCTCAAGTGCATAACAGCGAATTCTTCAAAGCTTCATTCCATTACAATCATATTAAGGTAAAATTAAGTTTTTAGAGAGGAACTTTTTTATCGCGGAAATGAACAAAGAAAAAATTTATGAATAATAGTAGTTTGGAAAACATTTTTTTTCTTTAGAAATTAAAAGAACACATCCTGACATCTGATACGATTTTAGTTTTAAGGTCTAGGTCATTAAAGGCTCAACGTCAAGGTCATTTCAATCATGAAAACTGTCAATGATTCTGAAAAAAAAATTCTCTAAAACTTAGGTAGCAAAAACGTTTTGCAAAATCTTTAATTATTGCAAACTGTCTTTGGTCTATTAAGTAGGCATGAAAAATAATAAAGCCACTAACATGAAACATAAAGACTGAACGGTAGTTACACTTTACTCAAACTAATTAATTATTTATACTTAATAATCTTTTCTATTCTCAGTATTACTCTGAAGTTATTAAGTAAGTTTCCTCCATTTTATTTAACAAAAGAGCTCTTCCCTCTTAATAATGAGGATGCTTTATTAAAGCGAGTCTCCTTGCCTCTTACTCATCGAGGTGATTTACTAGAGTGTGTCTGTCCTCTTGCCTCTCATTTTAGATAGTTATCACTTTTAACAGAACTAAGCATTAAGTTGCTGTTAAAAGTAACCACCGTTTGTTGAATGCAAAAACCACGTTTTAGTGTCTCTAAAGATAAAAATCTAGAAAAGTGAGGGCCAGTGAGCGTGCAGTTTAAGCAATATTACTTTTTCGTCTAATCCATCTATCCGGATAACGTTGATTTAAAAATGTAAATTATCGTGCTACGCCATTAAATTGTATCCAGCATCTTTTGCCTGGTTTCTAAGTCAATGTATTACAGTTTTTATAGTAGAAGTGTTCAAATAAGAAATGAGAATATTTCATTTAATTTTTCTAAAAGTATTTTAGCTTTATTGAATTCATTTTGAATTTGTTATAAACTTCAAAAACTTGATTTAAAACAAGCTAAGCTTCATCCCGTTACCTTCCTTAAATTCCTTTTATACGCTGCACAAAAATATTTTGTTTTTATAGAAAAACTATTATATTACGTAAAAGAAATAGTTAGATATTCCCCAAATAAAATTGTACACATATTAATGTTTTTAGGAGAATGTAAACGTAATTATATATATGCTGATGTACAGTCTGTCAAGTAAGAGCGTGGTCGTGTTAATTTATAAAAAAATTTATTTGATGAAACTTTCATATTTATATATACATTGTGCACATTACAAACAAAGATGCAATTCGGTCAATAATGTGTCCAGTCACCACCGGCGTCGATAATTGCCTGGCATCTCCGAGGCATGCTTTCTACTAATTTGACGGCGTATTCTAGTGGCAAGGATCTCCAGATCCGACGAATTTCGTAAGACAACTGCTTCAAAGTGTATGTGCGTCTTCCACAAAGCTTCCGTTTAATATATGCCCACATATTTTCAATAGGGTTTGCATCGGGCGACTGCGACGGCCAATCCAATGTAACGATGCCAGATTGAGTCTTCCACTGAGTACAGAGCTTGCTGCGGTGTTTAGGATCGTTGTCCTCCTGCAGAATCCAATTTTCATTTTTTGTGATGAACCATCGTTTGGCAGATGGCAGTAAAGCCTTTTTGTAGATTTTTATCATTTTCTCGGCATTTAGGTTGTCAGTAAAGAGGTGCAAAGTGCCGAATTCCTGCTTTGAGAAGCAGCCCCAAAGATGCACCTTTATTCCATGTTTTACGGTCCGCTGAACAAGCCTATTGGTGAAAGTTGACCAGGCTTGCGTGAGGACAGAACGTGCCCATATAGAACATTCATCAGTAAAAATGACATTTTCAAAATCTCTATCAATATTCTCATGCACCCAAGCGAGTCGCTTTGTCACATGTTTTTCAGTCAACAGAGGCTTCTTCATTGTGTTGCGCCATTTCAGATGATGAGTACGAAGATGGGTTCGGATAGTTTCGTAGGATATATCTAAACCTTTTGCCATTAATTTTGCTTGTCCTTGCCGCAGTGTTAAAGCAGGATTCCGCGAAAACAGATTTACTATTCTTTTTTCATCTTTTTTGTTCACTTTTCCTATCGAGCCACGTTCTGGTAAATCATCGATATTTTTAGCCACTTTATATCGCTGTATTCACTTCTGTACGAATGCCTTCGACTTTCTCACATATTTAGCAGCCGCTGATTGCGACATTTTGGGACCTTTTAGGTGGATGCAAAGGAACACAGCCTCGTAGCGCGACGCGTACTTAGCACTCATGGCGTTTAACGTGATTCTCTTTTAAAAGATCGACGACAACTGAATCTTTGTTAACAATGCATCAAGGACAAAGCTTTCTTTTATTGGCTCGCCAAAGAATTTGAGCAAAATCTTTTATTACCTGTCGGTGAAGTCAACCACGCTCTTACTTGACAAACTGTACATCATGAGAAACGCTCTTTGAACACGAAATATCCGACAACTATTACTATTAGAAGTATCACTTTAAGGGCTCGAGATCAGCACTTACAACGTCAAATTCCCCACACAAAGATAGTAAAAGTGATGTTAGCATTCCAGTAATTTTGGCATAAACAAATTGATATCCTCATATTAGTAATAGGCAGATTAAAAAAGAACTAGGAATATCAAAAATTAGAAATTTTCTTTATAAAACTGTTTTGAGAAACTTTAAGAAGCGTAAGTATCACATAATTTTAACTCAGTAATTAAACTTTGCTTAGTTTAATACTCGTTAATTTTGTCAATGAGCCTTATAAAGAGTTCTATAGAATCCAAACATTATTAATTAAAATAAATTTTCGAACTGTGTGATGGCTCGGTCAGTTAAGCGTTAGTCTCTCGATCCAAAGGATCGGGAGTCGATTCCTGTCTCTGCCAACTGGCACGGGTACCACTATTCTTTCATGTTCATGTGCTTGAACCTCTTCACATTACAATGCTTCATTTCAATTGGTAAATCAAATAGGTGGCGTAACAGTGAGACCTTAAAATTAAAAAATTAATTTTCCCCTATCTAACGAATAGCATATTATTTTTTGCAACAAGTGTAAGTTATATTAAAAAAATATTTTAGCAAATTATTACTTCTTGACTCTTTAAAAATTACAAATAAAAACATTTCTGCACGAAGATTAAGAAACTAGAACTTACGATCTTTATTTTGATATTTTATATACCAGGTGTACAAGTATGAAATGCGAATTTTAGACAACAGATGGTGTACCAATGCAGTTTAAGCTGTTATGATTTGACACTGCACCATTTTGTTGTGTCATCGTAAAGTTCAGACGCGCATTAATGATAGACTGAAAAAGTATGTGCAACGTGTTGTATTGTTGTGTTTAATATGTCAAAATTTATACCGAACAAAGAGCATTCGCGGACAGCATTAATTTTTTGTTTTCCTTTGAAGAAAACTGCTGCTGAATCCTTTTGGTTACTACGAGAAGCTTATGGTGAACGTGAACATGCTCCATCGCAAGATACGTGTGAACGATACGTGTCAGCGTTTCATAAAAGGTGACTTCGACGTTGCAGACAAGGAAGATGGAAAACCGCCAAAAAAATTCGAAGACATGGGTTTGCAAGCATTGTTGGACGAAGATGCACAGCAATTAGGAGTCTCCCAAAAAGCTGTTTCCAATCGCCTAGGAGCGATAGGGAAAATTCAGAAGAGCGGTAGATGGGTACCACATTAGTTGAATGACAGGCAACTGGAAAATCGCAAAATCACATGTGAAATTTTGCTCGCTCGGTACAAAAGGAAGTCGTTTTTGCATCAAATAGTAACAGGGGATGGAAAGTGGATTTATTTTGAAAATCCCAAACGCAAGAAATCATGGGTAGATCCAGGAGCACCATCCACATTGACCGCAAGACGAAATCGTTTTGGCAGAAAGAGGATCCTCTGTGTTTGGTGGGACCAGGGGGGCGTGGTCTATTATGAGCTATTGAAACCTGAGAAAACGGTTAATACTACACGTTACCAACAACAATTAACCGATTTAAACCGTTTGCTGCTTAAAAAAAGGCCAGAATACCGAAATAGGCAACACAAAGTAATTTTTCTCCATGACAATGCTCCATCACATATGGCAAAACCGGTTTGCGACACATTGGAAGCACTCAACTGGGAAGTTCTGCCTCATGCGGCTTACTCACCAGATTTGGCTCCACCTGATTACCACTTGTTTGCATCGATGGATCACGCACTTACTGAGCAGCGCTTTGATTCCTATCAAGATGTCAAAAAATGGCTCGATGAATGGTTTGCGGCAAAAGGGGAAGATTTCTACTGGCGTGGTGTTCACAAATTGTCCGAAAGATGGGAAAAATGTATAAAAAGCGATGGAGCATACTTTGAATAAAGCACTTTTTATTATTCTACCAAATTTAACGTGTTATTTCTTCTTTTAAAATCCGCATTTCATACTTGTACACCTGGTAAGACTACTCGTCATTCTGAACACAAGATACGAAATTTAAAGTAAAAAATAAACATAAGTCGATTTACATTCACAGAATAATATTTTTAACTTTTATATTTATCCGAGCAATAACTATTATTTCCAAGTTGAATTTCAATTAACTTTGCCGAGTATTATTATTTTTTATTGTACTATACTCGGTTGCTTAAGAAAATATTATTTTAAGAAAAGAAAATATTAAAATAATCAAAATTTTGCTTTCATCTGAAACTGTAAGCTGTACTACAATATGACGTCCGAAAAAAAATATCGCACAAGTTATGTAAATTTTTAGCTTTCTTTCCTATCAATTATTATAATATACTAATTAATTATTATACGGTTAAAGCTAATGACAAACATAATATAAATATTCAAATGAACGAAATATAAATATTCGAGCGAAGAAAGTTTCTGATTTCGTCATTGATACGCTCGTTTATACATTACTTTTTGCCATCGTATGTATCTTATCGTATTCGCCATTGTATGTACGCGCTGCGAAGCACGTGTTTTTGGTCCGTTCGCGAAAGCGGCGAATTAAAAAACATATTGTGTCTCTCTGAAATGCCTTTATATTTAGCGAAATTTTCGTGAATTACCTCGATTAATATATTTTTTAAATTGAAATTGTTACATAACTTAATATTTAGTTCGCATAATCTTGAGTGACGGATGTCACATTATTTATTACAAAAAAAAATAAAAATTAAATGAATAAAAAATACTTTTACTGAAATTAATAATTTTGTGAACATTACTTTAAATTATTTATACATTCAAGTATTTCAAGCTCAATAATTTAACGTTTAAATTTTTCAAATCAAAATTTATTCGAATTTTCTGAATTTTTACATGATTTATTGACAAAACAATTTAATATCTAAGAAATCTTAAAGTTATAATGATTAAATTCTCATTTTTTCTAATGTTATTTAATACACTATTAGAAAACATAGTAGATACAATAAATATTCTTTATAGAATATAAATATAAAATAATTGATTCGGAAACACTTAAGACTACAATAGGTACAACATTATGTTCTTGCATTTGTCACATGTACGAATTTATTGATATATTTTTTATTAAAGTAATTATTTGGCTATTGTAATAAAAACCGACTTACTTTCGAATTTTTTTCTTCAATTTTTCTATTATTTTTGCTTAACATTAGAAACTAACAAAGATTATTTCACATTGTATTCGATAAAACTTCATTTTTTATTGTAATATCTATTTATTTTGGATTTTAATTTACAATATATCAATATATTAGAATAAATTTAATAATTTTAAAATGCAAAGTCCATTTGTACCGTCGGTGCTATTTCTTTTACAATATTTGTAACGTAAATTCTATTCCGTAAATTAGCATGGTTGCGCTCACCGCAAAAACAAAACAGACTATTGCGATGTTTTATCTTCTTTTTCAATTTTGTAACTGCGCTTATGTTTCGTTATTAGTTTTTATAAAGTCATAGAAGAGCGTCGTGCTGTGAATCATTACGCTGGTGAAGAATATGTAAAAATTATGTGCTTCTGTGAGCTGTGCAAGGACATCGCGATCACCGACCCAATCAACGGCTACTCAATCCTCATACAATAACTGTCTTGCTTTTCACTCTAAAAGAGCGAATAAAACAAGCATTCGAGGACGACTAAATAGCGAGTGTTCAGTCATCCATTTATCGTATGATTATAACAAATCGGTAGAAAAATTCGTAGGCTGACACATAGATGGCGTTACTAGAAATAAATCCATATGATTCTTAGTTAGTATAAACCTTCAAACAATACGTGTATAAATTTGACAGCTTCCGGACAATTGGTTCGTGAGATATAGCATTGTAAGTAAAGCAACTTTTGTTACTGTGAAAAAAATGCATAAAAAAAATTTCGTGTGTTATGAAGCATTATTTTTTGGCGAAAAAATACTGTTGAAGCCAAGGCTTGGCTCAATAAACATTATTCGGACTCTGCACTCAGGAAAATCAACTGATGAGAAGTGGTTTGCTAAATTTAAACGAGGCGAAATGAGCGTCGAAGACGATGCACGCAGTGGACATCCGAAAGAGGCTGTTATCGACGAAAACATCAAAAAAGTTCACAAAATAATTTTTAATGATCGTAAAGTCAAGTTGATCGAGATAGCTAAGACTCTAAAGATGTCAAAAGAACGTGTTGGACATATCGTGCATGAATATTTGGATATGCGAAAGCTGTGTGCAAAGTGGGTGCCGCGCAAGTTTGCAATCGATCAAAAGGAACAACGTGTTAATGATTCAGAGCAATATTTAGTGATATTCAACCATAATAAAGACAAATTTTTCAGACGGTATGTGACAATAGATGAAACATGGCTCCATCACTACACCTCAGAATTCAATTGACAGCCAGTCGAGTGGACTGCACGCGATGAACCGAATCCAAAGCTTGGGAAGACGCAACAGTCAGCTGACAAGATTATGGCATCAGTATTCTGAGATGCGCATGGTATAATATTCATCGATTACCTCAAAAAGGGCCAGACCATCACCGGCGATTGTTACATAGCATAGTTGGAGTGTTTAAAGGATAAAATCACGAAAAAACGGCCCCATTTAAAGAAGAAAGAAGTGCCGTTTCATCAAGACAATGCACTGTGTCAGAAATCAATGAAAACGATGACAAAATTGTATGGATTAAGCTACGAATTGCTTCCTCATTCATCTTATTCTCGATTTTGCCTCCAGTAATTTTTCTGTTTATAGACCTCAAAAAAATGCTCGCTGGAAAAAAATTCAGCACTAATCAAGAGGTAATCACCGAAACTGAGGCCTATTTCGAGGCTAAAGAGAAATCTTACTATACTTTGAGCAAAAATTAAAGGAGTAAAAATAACTTCTAAATTTTTTGGTAATATTTGACGAGCTGTGTCTCAGTGAAAAATGGTCGTATTAAGACTTTAAAAAAAGCATTTTGAAGCTCTAAGATTCTAGTTTTAAGATGTTTGACCGAAACTTTTTAGAAACTACGGTTGTTAAATACTTTAAAGTAATAGTACGAAAAGAAAATTTTGCAAATTTTTTGCGATGTTTTTCTCGGTCCACGGGCTCAGGAAAATTTTTTTCAATTAAACCATTATATAGAGCTGATAGCCTTTTTATTCAGCTTTAATTTCCTTCTTCTAATTTTCCGCTATATTGATTTCTTTCGGAGGTATTTGGCTTTGAATAAAAAAGGATCCTTTTGTCTTTAACCATTGATTCCTCAGCAACCAATGATCAGACAGAAAATTGAAGGACCGTTTCGGAATCTGGAATAAATTTCTTAAACAATTCCGTAGTGTTATTTAGGAAGAAACATTTTTTTTTCAACTCTGATATTAACTTGGAAAAAGTTAAAAAAAGTCACTTTTTCGGTTGTTTTGGAAAACTGACCGCATCTTTGCTGATTTTGATGAAACCGCTAATATTTTTAAGAATTCTTTTACCTCAATATACCTCTAATAGCTTTGTGAAGTTTCGAATCGATCCATCGAACGATTTTTCCGGACCGATCGATCAAAATTTCCAAAGTTTGCTTCTCATACTAATATAGTTATCGCGGCTTACACCACGGTACAGCACGACTTAAACTTTACTCGTCTTTAGAAAAACTTAACCGGTGTGTTATTTATTACGACACTGGTTTATGTATTTTTGTATGTAATAAGGCCAATAAAAACGAATACGTTCCTTCAAATGGCTCTTTACTTGGTGATATGACCGGCAACTTAGACGTTCACGGAGCTGACGGCAAATAGGAACTTTTTTCAGGTGGACTGAAATTTTACAGTTAGTAGTTATAGCTTAAATAGGTCAGATACACGAATGTTGTAAAGTAAAACAAATAATGTTAAATTTTTCAAATTTTACAAAAATTAATTTTGACAGTATAAAAAAACAGGTAGATTTACGTTTGGTTAAGACGCACCTAACGATAGCGACAGTGACAGTAGCGACGCCGCAATAGCGATAACGACAGTGATGACAATAATAACGGCTATGACTTATGTTTGAATAAAATTCAATTAAATTTAAAAACTACACGGTGTATCAAAACTCACGATGTTATAACGCGTGATGAAACCATAACATTATTAGGTGCGCAACTAAGTTTTCGCTGTATTTCTTGATGAAAATGCCAATTTATTGTAAAAAAAATGGTTACAAATAAATCATTCGAAGTATTGCCTATTGCTAGCTAAAACTTTTTCCTGTCTTTCTGGCAGAGCTCAAATATCGTTACGGTAGAAGTGTTCGTCTTTTGAAGCTATCCATAAAACAAGCCAATTTTTTATATCTTTATATGAGTGGAATTGCTGATCAGCCAGACCATGTGCTATCGAATGAAACAAGTGTGTAACGTCGGTCCGGCGTTTCGACGTTTTTAAATCACAAGACCGATCGGTAACGTCATCTTACCGATCCTAACTTTCTTTTACCTACACTCGCTTAAGAGGTGCGGGTAAAAAAGATCTCTTTTTTTAAAGAAAGGGGAATAATTTTTTTTTTTCTCTTTCCTCTTTGAATTTTCCCCGGAGATCTTTCCTTTTTTTTTCTCCCTTTATTTAATGTAATCTATTAAACAAAAAAAAAAAATAATAAGATAATTTATTTTAATGTCTAGCTATAATGCGAAAGAATTCATAGCTTTAAGACATCGGAAAAATGCATCTACAGCGCGATTTGAGACGTCGCGCAATAACAGCGTTTCCGGTTCAACTTGGAATGCCAAAGTATTATTCTTTTATTGTACACTCGTGGTAAAAATTTTTCTTTCTCTCCACACACAAATTAATCATTAATTTAAATTAATTATCGAACTCATGCCAAAAAGGGCGGAAGCGAGCAGATTTTTCGTTGCCACCTACATATGATTTTATTTCTTTTTATTCATATCAATTTAATAGTTAACAAAATAAAAAGATAATGCGAAACATAATCACTAATTATTGTAAAATAAGCCAATGTATTTCAGCCACGATCAAGTTGTAATTTGATATATATCTTTAGGCCATGGATCTAAAGACTTAAAATTAATATATTTTTAATTGTAATGAGTTTTACATTTTCCCGTAAATTAACCGTATGTACAAAATCTTGTGCTACGCTTGTTTGTTTAGAACTTTTACATTATAATTCAACTATTCTAATTCCCCCAAATTATTATTATTGTATTTCTCAACAAAAACAAAAACAACTTATCCGGTAAGCTTACTTATTCCGTATAAAGTACCAAACGGATTTCTTTTTTTTTATTAATGAGATGATTACGCGAAATAGATAATTACTTATCCGTCATTGTAATAATTTTTAACCATTTACTTCCGAATCTAATAACCGAGCATTATTGTCGACTCGTTGCGCTATTATCATTATCTCCAAAATCATTGTAATATCGACGTTTTCCTTAAAACAAGTATTACAATAAGTCTGCGACTTATACCAAAATTATTTAATAATAATACCATACATATTTTCTTCATAATTAATTTCTTATGAAATATCATATCAATTTTATTTTATAATATTCCCTCCAATAATAATTATAACTATAAGTTAAATTCTTCGACATTGTATTAAATCAAGCGTTATAATATTCACCACTCTTGTATTCGAGAGAATCAAAATTTTCTTTATTTTCACCTTCCTACATATTCTATGTCCGAGGAATTTTAATTTTGCGATAAAATTTATGTTTCTTTGCAGGATTATATACCTAATAATAATTTTTCTTGTCGTATTTTTTTTTTTTTTTATAATTAAATTGCGTTAATCATTAATTAATTCTTAAAGTAATAATTATTACTATTCCCCTGAAATAATAATTAATCCTATTATTAATTTATTAAAATAATTACTCTTAAATTCAATTAAAGTAACATAGCGCATGGTACAGGCAACGCAAAAACTCAAGGAATTAATGAAAAACTCTTTAATTTTATTTAAGAATAACGTCAATCGATTAATTACTCCGCCGACATTGCATGGCAAATATTCAAGAATTAATTGAAAATTGTAATTCTCAAAGAATAATTATTTAAACTATTATTTTGCACTTATTTCCTTTCTTTTCAACAATCTGGTAATTATAAATTACTTTTGCTAACTTAAAGTTATCATTCTTGTTTTCAGCGACAATCATTTTTAATTTAAATAATTATCTTCAATATCATTGCATAAATAAAGACATCGCAAATTGCGTAAAATGCGACGAAAAACTTCGCTCTTTTTTGTGATGTGCGTTAAATTTTAAATAAAATACAACTATGTAATTTAATTTAACATTTAATTATCACAAATAATAAATAATGGATATACATAAAAATTGTGCAAAAAGAATCTCCTCTCTCTCTCTCTCTAATTCTCGCTCTCCCTCCCAAGAGGAATACGCTCGAGATAAGCGATTAGCATCCACCGCGCGCTAATTTCGCGCAATCTGATTGGTGCAGAATTGTCTCTGTACGAGTGCATAAAAAGGCAAGCTTGACTTGCGGAGACGCATACGACGTGATTTTTTTTAAATTGGCCATCACCATCAGCCCAGACCATCTTCCACGCGGATTGCCAACGATACGTGCTGGATCACCACGAGCCGACCGCGCCCCAGTGCAACATCGTTCAACCGACTCGGGACAGAAAGAGAGAGAGAGAGAGAGAGAGAGAGAGAGAGAGAAAGAGTGAGGAGTTCCATTAGTTTTTGTAAAAGTGAGTAAAAATAAAATTAAATTAGTTCTGATTTAAATTCATTCTTTTCTCTCTTTCATCTATTTTTCCTCCGAAAAGTCGCTAGACTAAAAGAAGTGTCCTTCGACTTTCACCTTAATATCATATTTGTTAGGTCCTCTACCGAGACTAGACAAGCCAGTAATGGCTTGCTGCATTCTCAATCCCGAAATTCACACCTATCCAATAAAAACTTAATTAATTTCTTCCTACTCTGTTATTCCTTCGGCCGCCCCGAGCCCATGGACTTCAATGTTCAGGCTTAAGAAAGAAAGGCCAAAGCTGCATTTTTTAGTTAAGACTCCGACATTACAGTGATAATCGGACGGCGTCTGGGAAATATAGCGGGTGGAGTAAAACTTCCCATTTGAATGTTTTCAAATAGGTTTTAACGGGTCCGGCAACGTGAAGCCGAGCGTTGTCATGCAATAGAAAAAGTAAATTCTGTATTTAACAAAATAATTTTCGATACTTGATGGAAAAATAATAAAATTAACAAATTAAATACATAACTAGAAAATAAATTAAAAAATTTAACAACAAAAATACATATAAAGCTAACGTAATCTAATATTTTTAAATTGAAACTTAATTTTTAATTTGTTAAATTGTGCAGGTTCCTTTAGTGGTTGCTAGATTTAAATAAATATTACAAAAATGAATACAATACAAAAATGAAAAGAAAATGTAAGTCGGTGAATTTAATTTAGGAAAAATCAAGAATAATCATGTAACTTGTAAGTTTACGCGCTGACCCGAGCGTGTTGTGCGTGTGGATGTTTATGTATGTATTCCGGCACACGAGGAGCTCCTCGTAGTGCCAAAATCGTTTTTTAACGTATGTGCGAGCGTGGCCACGTAGATGCTAAGTTTTTTAAATTGATGGATTTTCCCGCCGACTGGTATTCTGCGGCATGCGTATAAAATACTCTTGATAATTCCCAAGAGCGTCTGGCGATTTATCTCGAGTATGCGACCCACTCTGTCAACTGGCAAAAGCACCTGCCGAGCGCGAAGTGAGTTTCGTCGCGTTGTCTCTCGAAATGAGCCAAAGTTCGTCTGTGACCACGACGAGCGCGAAAGTACTTCTTCGAGCTCGACTGCTACTGAGCGAACTGAGGAATCGTGCAACGGCACGATACTTTTGTTTACCCACACAAATACGAGCTTATACTTGGACATTTTATTAAAGTATTAGACTAACATTCCATACGTTATAGTAAGCTTATACTTGACCGCGTAAATTTAAGCTTATACTTTCGCACGTGAATACAAGTTTGTACACGCGATCCGCACTCGGGCTCAACAAGCGTTTTAAAGCGCGCGAACGTTCGCATCGCTACCTCTGCCAACGCATAAGTCAATGTTAAAGAGAATTTTTTCACAATTGATAAAAATCATGAATTTGTCACGTAATTATTAGTATACAGTATGGATATACAGTGAAAAGATCCATTTACCTACTGCGTATGTGACGTCACATGGTGTGGTAAGACAAGTTACGTTCAGAAATTTTTAAAGCATTTATCCGTCGTTTGTAATGTGCGTTTCAGTTGCATATTATATTACTACGCAGGGTAGCAGGAATTTTATGCTCTACGTCTCAAAATTGGTAGTGACACATCGCTATAAATCGACTTTCGAGAGGGCGATTATTTAAAGATAAAACAGATTTACAAATAATAAGTCATTTTCTATATCACACATAAGATAAGATATTCTCAAAGGATTACAGTGCGATGATACCGGATCTGACCTCAGAATTGCTCCATCACGTTAGATTTTTGAGATATTCTAACCTAAAAGTGCAAAAAACGCTGTTTTTTGATATATTTGAGATTATATAGCATCGTCACGTTCTTTTTTCAGGAAAAATTAAATACAGTATCATTAAAGTACATGTCTTTTTCATTCGAATGCCATTGACTTTGCTCAAATATCTTTATTCTGTGCTAGAAAATCGCGTTTTGAAAATTATATATTTATGAACTTCTGGAATTTCAAAAATCCGCAAACCCCAAAGACAATCCTTAAATCCAAAAACTTTAAAACAAAAACCAATTAATCTAAATGAGATCCACAGATCCCAATCATTTGTGTTAGCTTCGAGTTGATCGAACTTTTCATTTATAGGTTTTGTCGAATTTTTCTAGGGGTGGGTTGAGCTTTGAGATTATTAATGAGGAATTTGCTATCAAAACTCTTAAGTTCCACATAGAGGATTCAATAGGTTAGCTGAAGTTAAAGAAATTAGCCATAAAACATTTGTATTCTATAAAATTTATATAACGGAATTTCAGGTCGCATATAAAGAATCAAAAGTTATTAAGTATCTTGAGTGTCAAATTAATATTTTTAATTGATGTAAATAGTATAAGTATTCTTATTTATTTCTTTTACAAAGTTGAGGAATCAATTAAAACAGCAAATTTAATTTTAGATAAACTTTTTTCATAAAATGTATATTAATGAATATGAGCAATATATTGTACGAGGTGTGATCAAAAAGTAAGGTGACTTTTTGAATTTCGCGCGCTCTGTACACTCTAATTTCAAATTTTTTTATTTTTTTATGTTGGTACACTCGTCACGATCATATGTTCACATTTTTGACTCTATAACATATGTTGTTTTTATGTGTGAGGAATAAAGGTTAGACTCGTGTTTACTTACTCGGCGAGTTTTTGCTATTGAAAATAATGGAGCAAAGAGTTTGTATTAATTTTTGTGTAAAAAATGGTATTAAGTGCTTAAAAACTCTTGAAATGTTGACAGTGGCGTACGGTGAGTCAACTCTGAGTAAAAAAAAATGTTTATAAGTGATATAAGTTATTCCAAGAGAGCTGAGAGAATCTTAACGATGAACCTCGCTCTGGACGCCCCGGCACGTCAAAAACCGACGAAAATGTTCAGAAAGTGAAAGAAATTGTGTTAAATCGTCGAATCACGATTAGAGAAGTAGCTGATGATCTTAACATATCGTTTGGCTCATGGCAATCGATTTTAACGGATGTTTCGAGTATGGCACGTATGTCAGCGAAATTCGTCACAAAATTGCTTAATTTTGATTAGAAGCAGAGTAGTTTTTTGGCTAAGAACAATACCACCATCATGTCTCAGCCACCGTATTCACCAGACTTGGCCCCTGCGACTTTATCTTTTTCCCAAAATAGAAAAGGCCCATGAAAGGATGAAGATTTGCAACGATTAAGGAGATTAAGGCTGCATCGCTGAAGGAGCTTAAGGCAATACCCAAAAGTGTATTTCAGAAGTGTTTGACGACTGGAAAAAGCGCTGGCATTAGTGCATTGTATCAGAGGGGGATTATTTTGAAGAGAATAACATAATTTTAGGTGAATAAATAAATACTTTTATGAAAAATGAAAAGTCACCTTATTTTTTGATCACACCTCGTATGTATTTATTCAGTAAAATCCGATTATTAAACTATTTTGTATTAAATAAAATAAAAATTACTTTGAAATCAATTCTATACTTACATGCGTCTCCAATTGAATTGAATTGGATATTGAAAAATTTTTTTATTTACAATTTTTAAAATATTATTTCTCAACTATAGTAAATTTTATTTAAATAGCAATATTTCACATATTCAATGTCTGCAATTAGATTTGAGCTTTTATCTATCGTCAAAAAAATTGTATCTTACTGACGCATACAACTTTTTTTTTTGTTATTAAAACATTTAACATAATACTCGAAGTTTTTACTCACATTTTAATTTAATAAGTAGAAATTTCGCGAGGGGAAAGATGTGCCAATGATTCAAATACGTTTTTCTACATATGCAGAAAATATTCCATTGCAAACCAGAGACGTAATATTACGCAGTCAACCGAAGAAGCTTATAAAAACTATTTTAAGTTTCCGATTACGAACCAAGACAAACCATGGGTGCCTCATTTAATTTGTGTTTCATGTAACTGTATTTGAACTTATTGGAATAAGGATAACAAAACTACAGAAATGCTGCCTTTTACAAAACCAATGGTTTGGCGTGAACCAAAGATTCATGATGACTGTTATTTTTATCCTTGCAATGTAAAAGGTTTTAACAAGAAGAATAAAATATCTATTACATATCCTGATGTTACAAAACCAGTCTTTGAAAAAAATTCTTATGCTCGAGATTTACGAAAAAATTTGAAAGTGTCAGAAGATGAAAAATCTGAAAAAGACAACGTTTAATCAGAAGATAATGTATTTTTTGATGAAAATTAAAAACAAAATTCAATTGTTCTCGCAATCTGATTTAAATGATTTAGTTCGAGATTTAAAGCTACCTAAAAGTAAATCAGAATATTAGGTTCCAGATTGCAAGAAAAGAATTTTCTTGCTTCTGAAGTTATTTTTTCGTGGTACAGAAATAGAGAAACAAAATATCTTCCATTTTTCGCAAAAACCGATGATCTTACATATTTTACTGATATTGCAGGTTTAATGACCAAGTTAGGTTTGTCGTATGAATCAAATTAATGGCGCTTATTTACAGATTCTTCCAAAAGATGGTTAAAAGCAATCCTTTTGCACAATGGTAATAAATATGCTACTATTCTTATTGCTCTTTCAGTATGTATGAAAAAATCATACGAGAGTATGAAACAGCTTCTTGCCAAGATCAAGTATCATGAACATAATTAGCTTATATGTAGAGATTTGAAAATCGTAGGTATATTATTTGGGCAACAATCAGATTATACGAAAAATCTGTGTTATATTTGTTTGTGGGATAGTTGGAACAGAGATAACCAGAGGAGTCAAACTAGCTGGAGCATACGTCAAATTTCAGGGCCAGGATCATGCTATATTTTAAATGAACCTCTTGTTGACCCTAAGGATTCATGAAATCTCTTGATCAGTGTAAGCAATGCTTTCAGTACTTGTTGCAATATTTCCTAATTTTATCAGATGCTAAAATCAAAGCGGAAATTTTTACTGGTGCAGATATAAGGAGTTTAATGGAGTCTGAGGATTTTGAAAAAACAATGACGAATAAAGAAAAATCGGCCTGGGTAGATTTCATAAAAGTTACCGAAGGATTTTTAGGAAATAATAAAGATGCTAATTATAAAGTTTAGGTGAGCAATATGCTTAAAAGTTTTGAACAATTAGGTTGTAATTCGAGCCTGAAAATCCAATTTCTAAAATCGCATTTAGACATATTCCTTGAAAATCTTGGAGATTTTAGTAAAAAGCAAGGAGAAAGGTTTAAAAGAAATGGAAAGGAGGTACCAAGAACGATGGAACAGAAATATGTTAGCTGACTATTGTTGAAATTTGAAGCGTGATAAAGTGAGTGTAAAAGACAAGAGAATGTCAGGGACTAGAAGCTTTGAAAGATCAAACAAATGAAAATCATCTTAATGAAAAATGTAAAATCATCCCATTTAATGTTAAGAATTAGAAAATAGGCACGTCTTAGTTAAAGAACCGGAAACATGAGGCAAGGGGACTCACGCTAAATAAGCACCCTAAAGGTGAGAGACAAGGGGATTCACGCTAAACAAGTACCCCAAACGCGAGAGACAAAGGAAACAGGAGTTTGTGGGTTTGCGGATTTATGGTTTGTGGGTTTGGGGTTTGTGAGTTTATGGTTGATGGTTTGAAGTTTATGGGATTGGAGTTTGTGAGTTTAGAGTTTGTGGGATGTTTAGGTTATATTTTGTTTTGTGGTTTTTGAATTTAAATTTTAGGTTTGCGATTTTTAGGTTAGGATATCTTAAAAACCTGACGTGATGGAGCAATTCTGAGTCAAGATTTGGATTTAGCGCACCAAAGTCCTTCGGAAACACAATAGCTCGCTTGAGATATAAAATTTTGTATATCTGTGTAATGAAAAGAAAAAACTGCTCTATCTCGATGATTTAATGCGTGATTTATCCAGCGACATGATTCTAGATGTTTTCACCAATGGTAGTCATCATAAAAACATTAGCGTTGTATTCATTACATCAAATATTTTTCATTAAGGCAGAACTCAACGCGATGTAAGTCTCAACACAAGGTGCTAGGTAATACCTAAAAATCCACGCGATAGGGCACAAATTTTGTATCTTGCTCATCAAATTTATCCTCAAGATCCAAAATTTTTGCAAAAAATATTGGGATATAAGGTATTCGGCCTTCCACCACACTGCCACTACAATATGGCTTCCACCGGTCTCTTTTTACTACGAGCAATTAATTGACATATCTGGAAAAATTAACGTTTTCATCAATTTTCATTCAAAGTGTCAATTCCTAACTGTTTAAATAATAAATATAAGTATTCAAAAACAGTTTTGTATACGAAATGCATAGTAAAAGGTCATAGTAATAAGTCAAATATAAATACTGACCTTATATGTATTTCATAAACTCCCTTCGTCAAATCAAGGTTCAGTAGTTTTAACAGATTATTTTAATATTGAAAAAAGTGTTAGTCATTTAGAGGGCTGAAAAACAGTGTTTAAATGAAATAACGTTATAACTAGTGCAATGGTGTGTTGATTTATTTATTAGTTAATTAATGATAATATATAAATTAACTGATAATTAATTTTTCCGATAATCCTGCTTTGCAAGATAATCATATAGCAAATCTAACGTTATTTGCAATTTCTTCTTTAATTTTATGCAATTTTGATATAAGAGTTATGGTTTGTAAACACAAAAATACTATTCTAACCTTTAACCTATCATTCAACATCGTTTTACCACATTTATTGATATGATTGCTATTTGTAGTTCTCAGTCGTTTTCTAATATCTCTAATACTTCTTTTATTGATATTATCATCCGCATAGTCCATTAAACTTTTAATATCAAGCAACATTTTTATCGAAATTTGATAAAAACAGTAACTCGCCGATATATGATAATGTATTTCGCGTCATAAATTAGAGACCGACGGAAGCTATATTGTAGCGGCAGTGTAATGGGAGGCCGAATATGTTACATTCTAATACACAGATGCGACACGCGACGGACATTGTTATTTGTTTCACGACTTATCGCAGAACGCTTTGGACAAATTTCGCTTTTGCACTTGCATATTTGCCGACGAAACCGAATACTATGCATACGTTCTAAAATATACATTTCGTTAAAAATAATAATAATTGATTAAATATACGCGCGCTGAAAATGAATCAATGATCTTTTAGCAACGAATGAGTCGACTTCGGCTAAATATCTTCCGAATAAACTATATCGTAAAAAATACGTTACCCTACTGAACGCTCTTGACAATCATAAGCATTTGGTTCTCTTACGTTCAGCAGATAAAAAACTTATAAGGTGTATATACGAGTTTACATTGAAAGTTTTGCAAGGTGTAGCAAAATTGAAAAGATCGCAGAAAAAACGTTCAAGAAAACAAAAGCTTATTGCGAAAATTGACGAGTAGAAATTCGCGTAGTAGAAGTAGTGGCGACAACCATTGGTTACAAAAGAAGAAAATCATAGTGCAAAACGGTGATGCTTCTTTGTCACTCTTACTTGGCCCCATCATTGGTGCATTAGTGTCACGAATTTTCGGTGGAAATTCACGTTAACAAAATATAGAGAGAGCACGTAAAATAGTCGTTGCGTTGTAAGAAACTTGAGTGCACACAAATGTTGACTAGTACCTCCGCTCCTGTATCTGAATCTAATCAAGTAGAGAAACAAGATGTGTAAACTATTGACAAGGAGACAACCTCTTGAGACTGGATTCGGAAATGTATGAAATTTTAAAGTCAATATCATTTACGGATAAGTGAGAAAAAAGTAAAAATTATTTACAAGTTTTAAGACGATACTTATTTTTCAAGAAACACAAACGAATCGCGTATCTAAAATTTACAAGAAAAAAGCATATCTTTTGCTTCGGCTCTGTCAGAATGCGGCTGCCGAGCGTCTCAAGTGGGATAACACTGGAACTACCAATGCAAAAAAATTGCAAACTCCAATATCATAGATTTAAGGGAAAATTTACCTTTTTATTGACCAAAACAACAGTTTTTTTTTGGATTTATTTTTTTCATAGAAGGAATTTAATGAACAACTCAAATTGTTTGCTACTTGTTTAATACAATAAAAAGTACAAAAAAAATTTTTTTTATGACAAAATATCGTGACGGTAATTAATGGCACGCCCCGTAAAGTGACCATCTCCAAAAAAAGGTGGCCCGCTGTTGGCCACTCTAGCACCTGCAAAAATGAACGAAAATTAAAAATCGAAAAAGTTTTATAAAATATATGAGTTTAGTCGGCATCTGACTTACAATCATCGCTAAAAATTAAAAATTAACAAAATGGCGGGCATTTGAATTTTTTTTTTCATTATTGAGTTTTTTTCACTCTTTAAAGTACTCTAAAAATAAAAATAATGCATATATCATCTTGATTGTAGTCCACTTTCTGATAAATACTTTGACAATTAAAAAAAAAAAGAAAAAAGGCGATCCATCGAGTAGTTTTTTAGTAACCGTGGCCAACAGTTTGAAAAACGTGGTTTCGAGAAAAACGGGTTTAAAGATTTGATTAACGATTAATCTGTGTTAACGTCGGTCTCGTTTTTGTTCCATAGCTTTAAAAAATATATATATATATATATATATATACGACCAAACGGTTTTGGGAATATATTCTACACGTAATTAACTACGAAAAAATGTAAAAAAAGAAAAATCGATTTTTTGGTTCAGAAAAAGGTAAACCTCCCTTTAATGAACAAAACGCACGTAAAGAGGAAGAAAAATACAAGAAAAAGAAAACATGCAAATGATGATGATGATGATGACGACGACGATGACCTACTCGTTGAACAAGCACAGTTTACTAAATTTTTGAAAACTAGCGATACGCCTGACGGTCTCATAAGGAAGCGACTAATTGTTAACAGTTTACTCTCGATGGCAAAACTTTCGACATGCTCAATCATTTGCAACGACTTTGATTAAAATAAAATATTTCTAAATGACGTAGAAATAAGAATACGTCTCGTCCACAGTAAAGATGCTTTTTATCTTATGGACGCCTTGAACGATAGGAAATTTACTGCGCAAATTAAATAAGCTATGCTGATTGTGCACAGGTTGAAGATAAGACCTCGAATTTTATTCTCACACACCAACATACTGGCTACAACAACGGCGAAGTATCCGATTATATGCGTTAAAGTGAAATGTTTTACGATGTACACAAGTATTCTTGGATATAGTTCTTGGTAGATAGCGTTATCCTTGGACAGTTACCAAAGAAAATCATCATTAGTTTTGTCGGCAACAAGGTTTCTAATAGAAACCGAGATCACAACCCCTTAAATTTTTAGCATTTTCAATACATTATCTCTATACGTTGACGGTGTACGAATTCCAAGGAAACCATTACAGCCTCATTTTACTGGTAATAATCAATTATACGTAGACAAATTTCGTACACTGTTCTCAGACACTAGTGTACATTTTCTGAACGAAGGATCCGGCATCAATCGCTAGAATTACTCGGAAGGATATTTTTTCACAGCTTTTGATCTAACATACTATAGGAATCTCGTGCGCTCTGGTAGCGTACATATAGAGGTACAATTTAAAGAAGCACTTATAACTACTATAAATTGCATCGTTTATGCCAAATATGACAATGTGTTGGAAATTGATGCAAGTAGACAAATCATATGGGATTTTAATGCATGAATAATACGTAACGATGATGGTGGCGAAGCTGTTAATGCGTACATGAACTGCAAATCGTAAGAGCACCATTCAGTTTCGAGTTTAACCCTTTCAGCCCTGACTTTTTTAGAGTAACGCAATTTTCGTCACATTCTATATGTAGGGGTTTTCGGGGTCGCTGATTACGAATCCGATGTCAAATTTTTAAAATTCAAAATAGCGGATCCAATATGGCGGACGACTTAAATAATCGAATTGGCCTGAAATTTGACATTTAGAGGTTTTTGGGGTCGCAGATTACGAATCCGATATCAGATTTTCAAAATTCAAAATGACGGATCAAATATGGCGGACGACCTATTTAAAAATTGGTCCAATTAGCCTGAAATTTGATACTCGAGGGTTTTTGGGGTCGCAGATTACGAATCTAGTATTAGGTTTTCAAAATTCGAAATGACGGATCAAATATGCCGGACGACCTATTCAAAAATTGGTCCAATTGGCTTGAAATTCGACACTCGGAGGTTTTCGGGGTCGCAGATTACGAATCCAATATCAGATTTTAAAATTCGAAATGACGGATCAAATATGGCGAACGAACTATTTAAAAATTGGTTCAATTAGCCTGAAATTTGTTACTAGGAGGTTTTTAGGTTTGCAGATTACGAATCTAATATGAGTTTCAAGTAGTCATTTTCTGAAGTGCCAGTGAACTTATTAAATTTTCGTCCACCATATTGGATCTGTCGTTTTCAATTTCAAAAAACTAGAATCGGATTCGTAATCAGCGATCCCGAAAACCTATAAGTAATAAGTTTCAGGCCAAATAAATAAATTTTTAAAAAATCGTCCACTATATTAAATCCGCCATTTTTAATTTAAAAAATCTAACATTGGATTCATAATCAGCGACTCCGAACACCCCTGAGTAACAAGTTCTGGGCTAATTGGATCAATTTTAAAAAAGTCGTCCGCCATATGAGATCCGCCATTGTGAATTTTAAAAATTAGGAAAATCTGACATCGGATTCGTCATCAGCGACCGCGAAAACCGCCAAGTGTTCATTTTTATGAGCCTAACTCCACGTAATTCGATAATTCATTCAAAAACATTCATTTGTTTATATTGTTATAACCAAAAATTGCTATTAATTTTTTGCACTATAAATTTTTGTTGCAAAATAAAATAAATTTGTAGACCGATCGCGTTTGAAAATCAAAAGAAAATTAATTTTTGACAGAGTTATGAACGTTTAAACGCAAAAGTGGTTTCGATCGAAACCACTGGGGCAAAAAGGGTTAACATTCGGGTAATCTATAGATAGCATAATGTATAAAATAGATTACGTTATCGACATTCACAACTTTCGCGATGTCAAAATAAAGTTTTATAGAAGTGGGTGTTGTTGCACTACAGAATGGTGTTATTGCAAAAAGGGAGAGAGAGAGAGAGAGAGAGAGAGAGAAAGACAGAAAGGGAGAGGGAGAGGAAGAGGGAGAGGGATAGGGAGAGAGGGGAGGAAGTATGGGGTAGGGAGAGATATGGGAGGGGAAAGAGGGGAGAGGGGGGAGATAGGGGGAGGGGTAGGGAAGAGGTGAGAGGGGGTAGAGAGGGAGGAGAGGGTAGGGGAGAGGTGGGAGAGGGAGAGAGGGGGGATGGGGGAGGGAGGGAGAGGCGTGAACAAAAAGTAGTTACAAGGAGATGTCTGGACTATAAGGAGGGTGCTCGAGTGTTTTTTCAGACCATTTCTCCTAGTTTATCCCTTGTCAAAGCTGCGGTGTGCGGTCTAGCGTTGTCATGAAGAAGGATAACCTCTCTAATGGGCATACCTCGTCTTTTGTTTCGGTAGGAGGTTCTCGCTGACTGTCACAACTGGCAATAGTAGGCCGCATTCACTGTTTGCTGATCGTGGAGAAAATCAATGAGTAAAACTTTCTTTAAGTAAAAAAATCGTTGGAAGTACTTTTCCGGTTGAAAGGCGATTTGTGGCCTTCACTGGTCAGCCTTCATCCGTCTTTCACCGCTCTTTACTCGTTTTCGATTCGTGGGTATAATAGTAGACCTACGTCTCATCAAATGTGATGACGCACTTCAAAAAATCCTCCATCTTATACCACTCGGATATTCTACTGTACTTAAAGAAGAATGTGAAAGTTAGCAACAAATTTTGAATAAATTATAATACAACCAAGTAAATGGTTATTATGCGGAGATTTCAAAAATATTAATAATTGTACTGGAGCATAAAAGTGGCTTTACACAATATTCACGTTTTTTTTATGTGAATGGATTGTAAACGTGATGATCATTAAGCAAAGAAAGTTTGGCCTACAAGAAACAATTTACAAGTTGGATCACAAATATTGCCGGTAGAACGACTACTACTTCCATCACTTTACATCAAGTTAGATTTGATTAAGGGGAGAGATATACTAGGTAATTAAACATGCAGACGGACTCGAACAGATGGCAGCACTGAGCTCTATCAAAATATGTACGTTTAACAAGTTGTTTTTTGTTTCAATTAAATTAAAAGTTTCAGATTGATTCGTCAATTATACATAGAATTACAATTATTGAAAGCAGTCTAATTTAAAATTTTTCTAAAACATGGATAGCGTTGAATTTCGCGCACTTATCAAACATTATTTTTTACGAGAAAAAAATGCTAAAGAAACGAAGGAAAAGCTAGATAAATAGTATGACGAATCAGCTTCATCGAAAACAACTGTTCGTTATTGGTTTGCTGAATTCAAAACGGATCGATCGAATACAAAAAGCGAACATGGTAGTAGACCAGGAAAAACGGCTACTATTAAACAAACGATTAAAAAAGTTCATGACATTGTTCTTGATGATCCAAAAGTTATAGTGCGTGAGTTAGCTGAGACCATGGCGAATCAACCGGATTGATTATCTCTATTTAACATAAAAACCTAGAAATGAAAAAGCTAACTGCAAAATGGGTGTCACGTATGCTCACCCTTGACCGAAAACGACAACGTGCTCGTGATTCAAAGCACTGTTTGGAGCTATTCGAGTGTAATCTAAAAGACTTTGTATACCGGTTAGTAACTATTGATGGAATCTGTATCCACCACTTCATACCAGAGTCCAAACAACAATCAAAAGAATTGGTAGAAGCTAATGAAAGCGCTCCCAAACAATCGAAGATCTAAAAATCGGCCGGAAAGGTTATGGCCTCTATATTTTGGGACGCACACGGAATAATTTTTATAGATTTTTTGGAAAAAGAAAAGACAACAAGAGAGTATTATTGTTCATTATTAGACCGATTGAGTGAGGAAATCAAGCAAAAACGGCCTCATTTATCATACACCTCAGCGACATGCCTTGATCGGTGGGCATTCTAGCGCTCGTTTTATTGATCTAAAAAAAAAAAAAAAAATTAAAAAAAAAAAAAATTTCTGTTATTATTAATGTTATAATTTGTCGGTAAACATCTAAAAAATTAAACAAGTTAAAATTTACTAAAAAAACATTATAATAATTATTTGAATTTTCGATTTAATTTTTCTATAGTTTTTGCTTCAAATACATTATTTTTTATATAAAATTTCCAAAACAAGTAGGTTCGCTGACTAGAGAATACGAGGGTGGTTAAATAAGTACCCGTGTTAGAAATGAAGACACCATTTTTTCGAAAAATTTTTTTTTATTTTTCAACATAGTCTTCTTTTAAAAAGATACACTTCTCCCAACGTTCCTGCCATTTTTTTTATACCTCCAAAAAATAGAATTTGTCGAACTCTCCAAAATACGCCTCTGTCTCGGCGATGACTTCCTCGTTTGAGCTAAATTTTTTTCCCGCGAGCCATTTCTTCATGTTAGGGAACAAGAAAAAGTCGCAAGGAGACAGATCAGGTGAATACGGAGGGTGCTGCAGCAATTCATAACGCAATTCATGCAGTTTGGCGGCGACAACTTCGGATGAATGTGCTGGTGCGTTCTCATGGTGAAACAGCACCTTCTTTTTCGCCAAATGCGGCCGCATCTCCTTCAATTTTTTGTCGAAGAGGTCCAATAACTTACTGTAGTATTGTCCAGTGATCTATCTTCCTTCTTCTAAAAAATCCATGAGGATGACGCCGTTCGCATCCCAAAAAATCGTCGCCATGACCTTTCCGGCCAATGTGACCGTCTTCGCCTTCTTTGGAGCAGATTCACCTGGAGAAATCCATTGTTTTGATTGTTGCTTAGTTTCTGGTGTGTAATGATGAGTCTAGGTTTCATCAACAGTGACAACTCGACGCAAAAACTCCTTTGGATCTCGCTTGAATTGCTCCAAACACTGCTTCGAAGTTAACAGCCGCATCCGCTTGTTGTCCACTGTGAGCAATCGCGGCACCCATCGGGCCGACAATTTTTTCATCTCTAACTTATCATGTAAAATATTAATTGCCGTTCCGGTCGACACACCTAATGCCTCTGCTACTTCGCGCTTTCGTTCGTCGATCAGCGAGAATCATGTGGTAGACTTTTTAAATGATTTCCTCGGTAACCACGTCTGCCGGGCGTCCTGGTCGCTTCTCATCAAAAACGGATGTTCGCCGACGTTTAAATTCGTTGAACCAATATCTAACTGCGGTCATGGATGGCGAAGTGTCCCCATAAACAGCATCCAACTTTGCTTTTATCTCCTCGCATTTTTTTCCATCCAAAAACAAAAAGCGAATTACCAAACGATACTGCTCTTTTTCCATCTTAGCGAAAATTACGAAACACGTCTTACTCGAATAGCTGCCAAATCCAAACTAACCTATCAATCAGTCTGAAATTTGTTTTACCGTCGTTTGATAGATAGTAGCACACGATGATATTACCAACTTCCCTCAGGAACCCCCTCTGTCGTTAAACACGGGTGCTTATTAAACCGCCCTCATAGTATGGACAAAATGTGAGCACAATTTTAAAGAAATAAATTAAGAACTTATTGAGCTATCATGCCCATCGATTTGAAAAATATTGTTTTGAGAAAAACGCGTTTGAAGTTTTAGTACATCAAAATTTATTGATTGCAGTGACTTACCATTTAGTTACAAATTCCAGTGCCATGCAATAATCCTTCCGTGGTCTCATAAAACTCGTTTTTTTTCCGTCAAATTTTCTAATCGTGCTTTTCTTGCCTCTACGTCGATTTTGTTAAACCACTTGGTTGTCGTTGTGTTTGTCAGCGTATGATTTGCACTGTTGGCCAATTATTATATTTGTATCATTCACAATTTTTAAAATTAATGAGTATTCTTCATTGAAAACGCTATTATATACGCAGCTATTTCAATAATTTTCGTCCCGGAATATAGGTGTTCTGGAGCTAGATGCCAAATAGTAGAGTAAACAGTAGAGAAAACTATCATGATGACTACTCATTTTATTGTATACGTGCCCAACACACTCACTTTTTACTACTTGAAAATCGTGACTAGATGGATTTATATTTAGTATTGCTTCGAATGTTTTTGAATCTTCATCACCTATATAATTGCCGTATTTTACCTCGAACAATTCTTCGGATCTCAAAAACATCTCTTCGATTGATTCGATTTCCATTGCACCAGAAGAACCCCGGTTATTCTCTTGACATACTGACATATATCCTTTATATCATTAACGATATTCTTCAATATTTGGTTTATTTTTCCAATAATTACAACTTGAGAAATAGCTATTTTTAATTACTGAATCTGCAATATTACTAGAATTGTATCCAATAAGCGTCACGACACCATGTGAAGATTTGAAGCCTTGTATTTTCGATGAATCATTGGTATTTAAAAAGTAATACTATAATTTTCTAGAAAAGAATTCGTAAATCTTTCGACACAAAACAAAACTGTTATTAAAAAAAAAAAAAAAAGAATAGCTGTACAATATGAATGTTTTTATTCAGTAATTTCTAATAAATACAAATAAATATTGTAATAATATATTAAGAGTACAAATTAGTTCGGTCCGTTTTCAAAAGATGGCTCTGGCTATTAAAAATATTTAATAGTAACAGTTGAAGTCGGTAGTTTCAGAAAGGTTAGACATCTGTCAATAATATTCAGTTTATACAGCTACAAGTTTCATAAAAAAATCTTGTTTCCAACTGTGTTAAATATGTCCAATTTTGTGTTAACTAAGCAGCGTTTACGGGAGGTTTTAGTTTTCTGTTTTAATTAAAAGAAAAGTGCAGCTGAAGCGCATCGAATGCTTGTGGAAGTTTATGGTGACAATGCTCCAACTGATGGATCGTGTAGAGAATGTTTTTGGCGTTTCAAGAATGGAGATTTCAGCGTTGAAGACAAGCCTCGCTCTGGACAGCCAAAAAAATTCGAGGACAAAAAGTTGGAGGTATTACTCGATAAAGATTAGAGTCAAACGCAAGAGGAGCTTGCAGAATCATTAGAAGTGACTCAACAAGCAGTTTCTGTACGATTGAAATCCATGGGAATGATTCAAAAGCAAGGCAATCGGGTGCCTCATGAACTGAAACCGAGAGACATTGACAGGCGATGTTTCTGTTGCGAGCAGCTGATTCAAAGGCATCAAAAAAAGAGTTTTTTATATAGAATTGTTACTGGGGATGAAAAATGGATATTCTATGATAACCCCAAGAAGAAAAAATACCACACTATGCCCGGTCAATCGTTGCCATCGAACTCAACATCAACACCAAAGCCGAATATTCATGGTTCGAAGATCATGTTGTGTATCTGGTGGGACCAAAAGGGTGTTGTGTACTATGAGCTGTTATAACCTGGCGATACCATAACGGCCGATCGGTACAGGCTGCAATTGATTCGTTTGAGTCGTGCATTACAAGAAAAACGGCTTGAATACATAGAAAGACATGACAAACTTATTGTTCTGCATGACGACGCTCGGCCTCATGTCACAAAAGTCATGAAAAAATATTTGAAAACGCTCAGGTGGGATATTTTGCCGCACCCGCCGTATTCTCCGGACATTGCTCCTTCTGATTACTAGTTGTTCCGAGGGATGCAGCACGATTTGGCAGGTCGTCGGTTTACTTCTTTCACAGAAATTAAAAATTGGCTCCTAACTTGGATCACCTCAAAAGACGAGATATTTTTGCGAGATAGAATTCAAAAATTGCCTGAGAGGTGGGAAAAAGTAGTAACTAGCGATGGACGATACTTTAATTAATCTTAATTCTTTTTATTATGAAATAAATGCATTTTTGACCGCAAAAAAAACGGATCGAATTAATTTGTACTCCCAATAGACAAAATATATATAAAAATAAAAAAACCGAAAAAACAAAAGAAAATCAAAACTAAAAAAACGAAAAAAAAAAGGGTCCAGTATCTCGTCACCTTCAAGTTTATCATTCCTGTGTACGGCAAAAAGCGAGTTTAGAATAGTTTACAGGTCTAAAAAAATAAGCTTATTTGAAATATGTAAAAAATTGCATCTTAGAAAGTGAAAAAATCACTTTTCTAAATATTTCACAATTTAAGAAAAAACCTGACCATCTTCAATGATTTTAGATTCAGCAGAAAAAAGTTCTTAATGATTGTGTTTGTCTATTTGCTTTAAATCTCAAATGCACTAAGCTTCTTACCTAAGGAACTTCAATTTTCTACGGTTTTTCACGATTTGTGGAAAATTTTTATGCACTATGATCAAGTGCTTGACGGATTCCAACTAAGTGGACAAAAATAAATAAAAAATAAGTAAGTTTATTTAAAATTTTAGGACATTTCTTTGTCGAAAAACAAATTTCTACAGTTTTTCACGACTTACGGAAAATCTTAAATTTTTTAAACAAATCTTGATCAGATGTAGACTCAGCGATCAAAAATACTTAGAATTATGTGAGTTTTTTCTAATTTTTAAGAAATTCAGTTGAATGTTCTGTGGAAAAGCAGATTTTCTACAATTTTTCACGATTTACAAGAAGTTTTGAATCCTTAGAAACAAATATTTGTCAGAATTGTATTCATATCCTCCTCTCCCTTAATCAAAAATACACAAAAGTCACATAAGTATTTTTCAAATTCGAGGAATATTTGATTTATATGGAAAAAGCGCGTATCCGCAATTTTTCACGATTTACGGAAAATCATGACGTGCTAGAACTAAATAATCAACGGATTTGGATTCCAAGGGAAAAATACATAAAATAGACGCGACATTAATTGCATTAATTCTTTTTATGAGATTGGGTCCTGTTTAAATAATTAATAGTTTATGCTTTTTCTATAACTTAAATGTATATAATATAATAATTTAATCATATATATTCTTTTTCGTTTTAATCACATATATTTAATTTCAAATATTATATTAGGACCTTGAATAAGTTTTCGCTGTTTCTTTTACAAAATAAAAGCTTTATTTAAAATATAAGGCACACAAACATTTCACTTAAAGTATTGTCCATCACTAGAGATCACTTTCTTCCATCTTTCTGGCTTATATGAATCCCGCTTCGGAAAAACGATGTCTTCTGAGGCTATCCAAAGATCAATCCCTTCTTTGGTATTTTCGTAAGAATGGAAGCGCTGCTCAGCCAGACCATGTGCCATCGAATAGGTGAAAATCGGAGGGGGCTATGTCAAGTGAATACGGCAGGTGGGGTAGAACTTTCATTTGAAGCGATTCCAGGTAGGTTTTCGCTGTTTTTGCAGCGTGAGGCTGAATGTTATCATGTAACAAAATCACTTTGTCGTGTCTCTGCTTGTATAGCCGCCGTTTATCTTTTAGGGCTCGATTTAAACGCATCAATTGAAGTCGATAGCAATCTCCCATAATAGTCTCATTCGGTTTAAGCAGCTCATAATAAATGAGACCCTGCTGATCCCACAAATGCAGAGAAGAAGCTTCGAACCATGGATACTTGGTTTTACGGACGATATTGATGCATGATAGGGCTTACCCTATGATTTTCTACGCTTTTGATTATCGCAGTGTATCCACTTTTCATCGCCAGTCACAAGACGGTGCGAAAAATCTTTTCTTTTCTGCCGTTAAGGCAGTGGTTCACACGTGAGAAAACGCCGTTCGACGTCTCTCGGTTTCAATTCATACGGCACCCAATGTCCTTGCTTCTGGATCATTCCTAACACTTTTAAACGTTTTGGAACTATTAACTCATTTACTTGTAATATTTTTTTAAGTTCTGTTATTCCAAGTCTGACATCGGTTTTGATCAAGTAATTTCTCCAATTCTTTGTCTTCAAATTTTTTTGGTGCGCCAGAATGTTCTTTATCCTCCAGTTAAAAATCATTAATTTTGAAGCATCTTAACCAGTCTCTGCAGTTCGTATTCGACAAAGCATTGTCACCGTAAGTCTCAACGAGAATTCTGTTTGCTTGAGCTGCAGATTTCGTTTGAATAACATGGTACGATAAAATTCCCCGCAAATACACTTTATTCGGCTCTCTCCCTCTCTCCCTCCCTCCCTCCCTCCCTCCCTCCCTCCCTCCCTCCCTCTCTCCCTCTCTCCCTCTCTCCCTCTCTCCCTCTCTCCCTCTCTCCCTCTCTCCCTCTCTCCCTCTCTCCCTCTCTCCCTCTGTCCCTCTCTCCCTCTCTCCCTCTCTCCCTCTCTCCCTCTCTCCCTCTCTCCCTCTCTCCCTCTCTCCCTCTCTCCCTCTGTCCCTCTCTCCCTCTCTCCCTCTCTCCCTCTCTCCCTCTCTCCCTCTCTCCCTCTCTCCCTCTCTCCCTCCCTCCCTCCCTCCCTCCCTCCCTCTCTCCCTCCCTCCCTCCCTCCCTCTCACCCTCTCTCTCTCTCTCTCTCTTAGCTCATTCGTATTTTTACATCAAGAACCTGGAGCTAACACATACAGATTCTTGCAAGTCAGAAAAAATCGACATTCCCATTAATCTTCAGAGCTAATCACTATTCAAACAATCTTTAGATAGACTTTTCCTAGTCTAGCAACTGGTTTTGCTCAACAATCACCTATCAACTTATATTACATTATCTCAAAGACTCCATGATTTCCTCATCAAATTCTGGAAGCTGGAAGAATTTCAAAACACATCAGATAAAACAAGATTATCAAGATATGATGCTCTTGTACACTCTCGCAATAAAATAAAAACGAAGATGCGTACGAGTTGTTCATTCTGTTTTTGAGCAGTAAGCAGTATGACGCGTGTCTTGCTAATTTTTTTTTTTTTGAAAACCATTATCGCTTACTCTTTTTTTTTTCTTATCTTGTTTTTTCTTTCCTGTTGATGTGCGCAATTAGTACGTGCAGTTTGTTGTTTTATTTGTTGGTGATTTATTTTAAGCAGAAAGGATGTGCAGATGTCGTCAAGTCGCATTGTAATTGTATAATAGTTAGTGACCTATGCACCGGTTTTTAACCGCACGTATTAATTAGTTTGTGTTTCTTGGTCCTGAGAAGGGTTGAGAATTTAATTACCTTGTTTTTGTCGCACATAAAAACGGCTGACGCACTGCATAAGTTAAAAATTCTCCATTTTCTTGTTTCTTTATAAATGTGAAATACGATTTAGGCCAATAGTTTTTATTTGTTTACCTAACGCCTAGTCTCAAGCACTTCTCTTAAGACGGCGTGCAAACGATTTCATACGCACTATTAGAATACAAAATAAAAGTCTCGATAACAGAATCAAAGAAAGTTATGTTACCGAAATTATCGGAATAATTATTTAAATTCAAGTTTTTATAAATAAGAATATTTTGTATTGAAGATTCATATATTATAGAATAGAAAAGTGTAATTTAATAAAGATAAATTACCTCCAAAAGAAGATTGAGTTACAGTGTTTGCTCCAAAGGTAGAAGTATTAGTCGTATTACCAAACAAGCTACCTGTAGTGGATCCGGCTGGTTTTGAACTAAAAAGTGGCGCATTACTTCCAAAAACTGGAGGAGCGCTAGTTCCAAAAGTTGTTGTAATGGTTTTACCGAAAGTTGATTGTCCAAAAGGGCTATTCTGCGCATTAGAATTAAAACCTAAAATATTGCAAATGAAAATTAATTATTAAAATGTTTTTAAAAAGGAAATCTAATACTTTGAAAATCTAATTCATAATACCAAAAGAAGAATTTCCTGTTTGTCCAAACATGGTTTAACTTCACAACAAGTGACGATAGTATAATAAATTGGCCGATTTAGACTGAAATTAAAAATTATCACTTCATAATTGCCTTATGCATGAAATGGTGTTTTATAAATATTAAAAAACTTACATATATGACTTGAAATTAAAATAATTTTGAGTCAATTTTTTATTATTTTTCTAATATTTCATAAAATAAAGTTAAGTAGATAATCTAATTTTTAATTTGATTCATTCAATATTAATAACAAAAATTTTGATGTCATAGTTTTAAGAAATAATCCAACTATTGTTACAGTCTGTCAAGTAAGAGCGTGGTCGACTTCACCGACAGGTAATAAAAGATTTCGCTCTAATTCCTTCGCGAGCCGATAGAGGGAAGCTTTGTCCTTAATGCATTGTCAACAAAGATTCAGTTGTCGTTGATCTTTTGAAAGAGAATCACGTTAAACGCCATGAGTGCTAAGTACGCGTCGCGCTACGAGGCTGTGTTCCTTTGCATCCACCCGAAAGGTCCCAAAATGTCGCAATCAGCGGCTGCTAAATATATGGGAAAGTCGAAGGCATTTGTACAGAAGTGGATACAGCGATATAAAGTGGCTAAAAATGTCGATGATTTACCAGAACGTGGCTCGATAGGAAAAGTAAACAAAAAAGATGAAAAAAGAATAGTGAATCTGTTTTCGCGGAATCCTGCTTTAACACTGCGGCAAGGACAAGCAAAATTAATGGCAAAAGGTTTAGATGTATCCTACGAAACTATCCGAACCCATCTTCGTACTCATCATCTGAAATGGCGCAACACAATGAAGAAGCCTCTGTTGACTGAAAAACATGTGACAAAGCGACTCGCTTGGGCGCATGAGAATATTGATAGAGATTTTGAAAATGTCATTTTTACTGATGAATGTTCTATATGGGCACGTTCTCTCCTCACGCAAGCCTGGTCAACTTCCACCAATAGGCTTGTTCAGCGGACTGTAAAACATGGAATAAAGGTGCATCTTTGGGGCTGCTTCTCAAAGCAGGGATTCGATACTTTGCACCTCTTTACTGACAACCTAAATGCCGAGAAAATGATAAAAATCTACAAAAAAGCTTTACTGCCATCTGCCAAACGATGGTTCATCACAAAAAATGAAGATTGGATTCTGCAGGAGGACAACGATCCTAAACACCGCAGCAAGCTCTGTACTCAGTGGAAGACTCAATCTGGCATCGTTACATTGGATTGGCCGTCGCAGTCGCCCGATGCAAACCCTATTGAAAATGTGTGGGCATATATTAAACGGAAGCTTCGTGGAAGACGCACATACAATTTGAAGCAGTTGTCTTATGAAATTCGTTGGATCTGGAGATCCTTGCCACTAGAATACGCCGTCAAATTAATAGAAAGCATGCCTCGGAGATGCCAAGCAATTATCGACGCCGGTGGTGACTGGACACATTATTGACCGAATTGCATCATTGTTTGTAATGTGTACAATGTATATACAAATATGAAAGTTTCATCAAATCAATTTTTTTATAAATTAACACGACCACGCTCTTACTTGACAAACTGTAACTATCAACATTTTAATTAAAAATAATAAAAATCTAATTTTATATCACATGTAATATTTCGTTCGCCGTGTAAAAATTGAAATATCTCTATTTCACGTTATCAGTTTCGCTTTGATCACATGTAAACATTGCGCACTTAGCGTCCTAGACTCTGTAGAATTACTTGTGCTGTGTGCGACTAATATTTTCTTCCCGAAATCAGTGATTTCTTTATAGGATTATCTTCATAAAAGAATTCAATAAGGCATCTTTTTCCAAAACATGCAGAATGTAGGTAATTTTAAAAATACTTGATGTAACGCTTAGAAGAAATCGCCAACTTTTAGAAAGAAGTTCAAATATTTTAATTTTTTTAATACTAATTCGTTAGACTAAGGTATACTAAACACTATTAAGATTAAAAAATGGTTTATAGTTGTGTAAAAAACTAGCGAATCCAGAAAAACGACGCCATGTTGAATTCTCTTATAAAGATAGACTAATTCTCTCACTGAATTCGAAAAGAGTGATTTCGAAAACATAGGCGACGAAAATTTATTTAATTTCTATGGGCGTTTAGAATGTTTTTTATATTGTTAATATAATCGAGATTGTGGACAAGAAACACTGTAGATTATGGTAGAAATATTATTTATTTATAGTTTGTTAAGATTACAGAGATTTATTAGTATATTAGGTAAGCTTACTCAAGATCACATCTTGTATCACTCTATCGCTTGTTTACTTTTGACTGACTTCCTGTTTCCCCTTAGATGTCGTAATATACTCTGAATTTACCCATACATTAACATATATGTTTACGACTAAAATACAGTCATATACATAACACACATACATATACAGTTTATACAAAACACTTGTGGATTTGGTCGATAATAGATTAAGATGAAATAGTATTTATTTACGCTTGTACAATTAAAAGCTAGTGACATTGTCAACATTTAAAAATTATAAGCTTTGCAAATATATTTATTGCTATAAAGATTGACGCATATATTACTATTATCTTCAGAGCTAAGAACGTGGTATGATGTGAACTTGGCGTTCTTTAATTCCATTTCGCTGATTTTATTATTACAAGGTGTTCTTTTACTTAAATATTAAAAGTTTTAATATTTATAGAAAATAGATAAAGTCGTAAAATAAAAGCAAAAATGAGCAATTTCGTCTAAACTTTAATAAGCTATTCGATAGAATAAGTGAAAACTACCAACTTCCATTGTATTCCCAGTACCAATATACAGGGTGAAAAATGGGAAGTTGCCTAAAGTATATACATCTTTTTCCCCCTCTACTGTATTGTATGTATAAGGCTGTGCTCATACATTCATATACATCTTTTTCCCCCTCTACTGTATTGTATGTATAAGGCTGTGCTCGTACATTCTAGAATGTTGTCAGTTTCTATTGAGACGCCGTAAAGAGCAATACGTGTACTTTAAAATGAGTGAACTTACGAACAAAGAAAATGTGTATCTCATCGAGTGCTTTTATTCTAGAGGTAAAAACTATACTGAAGCGTATAGAGGTTTTCGTACTAAATTTGGAAGTGAAAGAGTAGCCAGTCAAAATACTCTTAGAAGGTAAGAATGAAAAAAATTATATTTGACTTTATCGTATGACCGCATTTTTAAATAAAGTTTTCAAATTTTTTTTCAGTTCTTTCTCAGAGTAATTGATAACTTCATCAATTATTATACTCTTGACGATCGTCGTCAAGATCTTCCTGGTCCTTCATACACAGTTACATCAGAAGATAAGGTTGCCGAGGTCGAAGAACATTTCAAAAATAATCCAACGGATTCAATAAGAAAAGCTGCAGCAGCTTTAAAACTAAATCGAGAGACACTAAGATTAATAATAACAAATTTCATTAAGTTACATCCTTGCAAAATTTTTTCCTTGCGCTAAGGAACGTGGATTAGTCAGGAACTATTATTTTATACAAGATGGTGCTACGCCGCATAGAACTCAAGAGGTATTTAAAGCTATTTACGAAGTTTATGGTGAACGCGTCATCGGTTTAGGATATCTCAAATTTGCACACGCAGGTATAGAATGGCCCCCTCACTCACCGGACTTGAACCCGTGTGATTTCTTCTTATGACGCTACCTGAAAGAATACTGTTATGCGGAAAACCCCAAGACCAAAGATGATTTGAGAGAAGCTATTAGGAAAGGAATTTCTAGTATTTCTTCATCTAAAATTGTACAAGTTTTTCATAGTTTTCAAAAACGGCTTGATTATTGTGCAAGTTCAGATGGGGATCACTTCGAAAATATTTACCATTAATAGTTATTCCCTAGCCAGGTTTTGCATTTTTTCAAAAACGTAATATGTGTCTGTTGAAAATGTTCGATTAAACTGAAACCTATTTCAAATAAAAATGACCACTTTAATGATTTAATATGTATTTTTATTATTTTTTTTCCTGCACTCATCTCAAAATTATAAGTGATTACTTTAGGCAACTTCCCATTTGTCACCCTGTATATATGAGACGTTCCAATGAATTCTTAGTACATTTCGGAGTGCAGTTTTATTTCTTTTTATTATAATTTTTTAACTTCTAGATTATATCAAAATAAGATATCATGCCAAGTGTGAGCTCAAAATATTAATTTTTAAAAAAGATATGCATATTTAAAAAAAAAAAAGGAGTAAAATTTTCAAACTGTTATAAAGGGTGATTCATTATGAAGTTTGATTTTCAATAGGCTTTTTTTTACAGATCACGTGTGACTCTTGTCAAACTGTAATGTAATTTTTATTCAGTATTGTTTGACAAATCATCATGGAAAGACTTACACCGCAACAATGTATCCAAATTGTTCAGCTGTATTACGAAAATCAGCGTTCTGTGAGAAATGTTTTTCGTGCTCTTAGAGTAACTTATGGTATGTATCGTCGACCTGCTGAAACCACTATAGCCAATACCATCCGCAAATTTAAAACCCAGCATACATTATTGGATGATACTCGACCGATTAGACCACATCCAGCACATAGTGAAGAGAATATAGCGGCTGTAGCTAAGAGTGTGGCTGAAGACCGTGACGAATCGATTCGGCGTCGTTCTCAACAGCTTGGTTTGTCGTACGCAACAACTTGGCGTATTTTACGTAAAGATCTTGGTTTTAACGTATACAAACTTCAACTCGTGCAAGAATTGAAGCCGGGCGACTTAGGTTTGCGTCGTGTTTTTGGTGAATGGGCTCTGAATCAGCTCAATGAAAATCCGCTGTTTTATCGCGAAATTTTGTTCAGTGATGAGGCGCATTTTTGGCTCAATGGATACGTTAATTAGCAGAATTGTCGTATTTGGGCTGATGAACAACCTGAAGAGCTTCAACAGCTACCACTAAAGCCACAGAAATGTACAGTTTGGTGTGGTTTATGGGCCGGTGGAATCATCGGTCCATATTTCTTTCAAAATGAGTCCGGTCAGAACGTAAACGTCAATGGCGACCACTATTGCACCATAATAACGGATTCTTTGCTATCTGAAATTGAAGCCCGTGGCATCGGTGAACTTTGGTTTCAACAAGACGGCGCTACTTCGCATACAGCGAGAGAAACAATGGACTTATTGAGAAATCATTTTGGTAAGAACCTGATTTCACGTTATGGTCCAGTAAATTGGCCGCCTAGATCGTGTGATATCACACCTTTAGATTATTTTCTTTGGGGTTACACGAAATCTCTAAACTTCAGGGATAAGCCAGCTTTTATTGACGCTTTGCAAGCCAACATTACTCGTGTCATTCGCGAGATACCGGTCGCTATGCTGGAAAGCGTCGTCCAAAATTGGATCGACCATGCAGGATCGACCATTTACGGCGTAGTCGCGGTCAACATTTAAATGAGATAATCTTTAAAAAGTAAATGTCATAGATTGTTCTTTCGACTCACAATAAAATTTTTACTATAGAATTCAACTTTATGCCTTTTATTTGAGATTAAAAACCAAACCTCATAATGAATTACCCTATATCTCAAATACTTATCATTGGAATGACGTAATTTATTTTTTTAATTACGCCAATAATATTGTACTTAAAAAATGTATATAATTTAATACAAAATTTTTTACAAAAAACAGTTATAACAATTTTTTATAAACAAATTAAGATTTTTAATCAAGGGGTACATACGATTTTCAATTTTTTTATGTCAAATCAAAACCTAATCTTTCTTATTTAATTTGGTACAAAAAATTAGAGCCATCTGAAGCCAACGTTTGGTGCTTCTCACCGCACCGCGCTGCACTTATTCTAATGTACGAATGCGCTGCATAATACGGCGGTTGCTTAAGGAGCGCTTTGTTCACTTCAAGCTTCTTCCTTATTTCGAAGAACATTGATTTTCTTTCGCGGAATCAAAATTGGGATTTTAATATTCATTTTAAAATATTTTATTTGATAATTTATTTCTTCAGTGCCTTAATAAATAGTATTTTGTTATAAGAAAAACAATCTTTTTCTTTACCATTAAAATGTCTAAAAATTTTTTTTTACGAATTTGAAGAAGAAAGATTAGGCTTTGATTTGGCATAAAAAAATTGAAAATCGAATATGTGCCTCGTTTAAAATACTTTATTTATTAATGCGGCGCGTAAGTATACAGCTAAATAAGATAAGAAGCACCGAGCGTCGGCTTCAAATGGCTCTAAATTTTTTTTTTCTATTAAAATGTCGGAAAACTTTTTTTACCAAATTAAAAAAGAAAGATTCAGCTTTAATTTGACATAAAAAAATTGAAAATCGTATGTGCCTCTCGATTAAAAACTTAATTTGTTTATAAAAAATTGTTTTAACTATTTTCAAAAAAAATTTTGGATTAAATTATATACATTTTATAAGTTCAATATTAATGGCGTAAGTGAAAAAAAAATTACGTCATTCTGATAATTAGTTTTTGAGATATAACAGTTTAAGAATTTTACTCCTTTTTTTTAAATATGCATTACTTATTTAAAAATTAATATTTTGAACTGATACTTGGCATATCTTATTTTGATATAAACTATAAGTTGAAATATTTAAAAAAATAAATAAAACTCTACCCTAAAATGTACTAAGAATTCATAGGAACGTCCCATATACAGGGAGTCACAAAAGTTCCGGAATGGCTCCTGTATATTTCCTATGGTGGGGTATTTCGAAAAATGGTCAAGGTCAATTCTTAAGTAACTCTCAGCGAGGAATTCATGTTATTTAAATGGGAACTCCCTTTTTTGACATTGGCAATCGAAAGAGCGAGAAATTTTACGGTCAAATACGTATTTAGGTCATAAGAACACGTTGACCTTGAAGGTCAGCCAAGGCCATTTAAACATGAACAAGGTCTCGTTATATTTTGGCATAGGAACTTCCCAATTTTTTTTTAAACCGATGTATTAAAATTAGCAAGGTTTATGAAGTGTCAACTAAAAGATAAATTAAATTTAATGATAATAAATAATAGAAGCACTAAATAATAAGTACACAGATTTTTAAGATAATAGATAATCAAGCATTCCAAAATTCGAAAGGACTCACACAAATTAAGCACGGGCGAGAGGAACACTTTTTACTAAATCAAAGTTTTTAATCCGAGGTAATATTAAAAATAAATAAAAAATAACTAACGGTAAAATGACTTTAAAGGTCATGACTTCGATAGTCAAAAAATAGAAAGATTATCCTACGTTAAATGCTCTTGTCTGACATTCAAAGTCAACGTATTTTCATGACCTAAGTACATATTTGAACGTAAAATTTCTCGCTCTTTCTATTGCCAATGTCAAAAAAAGGAGTTCCCATTTAAAAAACATGACCTGACCTTAAAATAACCTCGAAGAACATCGTCAAGGTCAAAATAGAGGTTACCATTGAATTCTTCGTTGAGACTTTCTTAAGGATTGACCTTGACCATTTTCCGAAATACCCCACCTTAGGAAATATACAGCCGTTTCAGAACTTTTGTGACACCCTGTATATGTGTATATTAGGGGCGCAACTAACAATAAGTTCTCGCTGTTTTTCTTGATGAAAATGCAAATTTATTGTAAAAAGATGGTTACAAATAAATCATTCAAAGTATTGCCCACTGCTAGTTGAAACTTTTTCTTATCTTTCTGGCAGAACTCGAATACCGTCACGGTAGAAGTGTTCGTCTTCTGAAGCTACCCACAAGACAAGCCAATTTTTTATATCTTCATATGAGCATAATTGCTGATCAGCTAGACCATGTGTTATCGAACGGAACAAGTGATAATCGGTCGGCGCAATATCTGTGCAATATGGCGGACGAGGTAAGACTTCTCATTTAAGCGTTTCCAAGTAGGCTTTAACGGATCCGGCAACATGAGGCCGAGCGTTGTCATGCACTAGAATCACTGATTTGTGCCTCTGCTTGTATTGTGGCCATTTTTCGCGTAGTGCTTGGCTTAATCGCATGAATTGAATTCGATACCGTTGCCCAGTGATAGTTTCGTTTGATTTCGACAGCTCATAATAAATAACACTGATCTTGTCCAACCAAATACACAGCATAACCTCCGCAGCGTGAATCTTGAGCCAAGCCGACGACGTAGAAACATGACCAGGCAGCTCTTGCGACTCTCTTTTCTTTGGGTTGCTGTAATGAATCCATTTTACATCATCTGTTACGATGCGATGAAGAAAACCCTTCCTTTTTTGCCACTGGAGCAGTTGTTTGCAGGCGAGAGAACGACGCTCAACGTCCCTTGGCTTTAAATCATAAGGAACCCAAGTTCCCTACTTTTGAATCATTCTCAACGCATGCGATCGCTTGGAAATGACTTGGCGGGTAACTTCTAATACTGAAGCTTTTTGGCCTTCCTTTACGCAGACAGCCGTCAATATCAAAATTACTGTCTGTGAAGCGACGGAATCAATCACAGCACGTTGTTTCAATTAGAACAGCATCTCCGTACACGTTTTGGAGCTCCCGATGGGCTTGAGCCACCATTTTCTTCGAATGAAAGGAGAAAAGAAACACTGCCCGCAAATGACGATTATTTGGCACGAAATGAGACATTTTCAGACAATCAAAAGTATATGATGCCAAAACAAAATCACTTATGTGGTTTGCGTCGCTAGGTATCAAAAAAAATTTCATGTAAAAGTTGTAGGATTTCGAGGTGGAAACAAAACGGTGTACCTTTCAATTTCCGGTTTCAACTAGAAGTAAATTATTTTATCCAGAAGTGGGTTTCATTAAACGGGAACCCCCCTTTTTGACATCGGAAAATAAAAGAACAGAAAATTTTATGTTGAGATATCACCTTAGCTATTTTAAAAATTTTAAGATGGCGGGCAAAAGTTTTGGTCAACTGATATTCATCAAATTAAGTTTACAGGGGTTTTTGGAGTAGCTGAATCTGAATCCGAGGTCAGATTAAAAAAAATCAAGATGGTGGATCTAAGATAGTGATCCAAGACGATTTAATGCTTGTAATTAAGTAAATTTAACGTGGAATTCGAAATCAGGAGTTTCAAAAATCTCTATCTACTAAATTTGGTTTAAATTAGTTGTCTTTCGTAAGTTTCATTCACCGTCCTGAATTATTCAAACTCGGCCTCAGATTAGTGATTAGCGACCTCAAACACCCTCGTGTACAAAATTTGGCGAAAATCTGTGGATTCATAGATATGCGCGACTAGTTCATAGCTCTTCCGCTAGATTGCTATGATCGTGACTATCATCCTGCAATCAAAAACCAGACGTAAATATTTAAATACAGCAACAATTTCTCCGCTTATTTGTATCTATTAATAAATCAATACTTTTAGAACTCAAGTAATTACATATATTTAATATGGCAGTCTACCCACCAAATGAAATCGTGGACATAATCAAAATATTTGATGAATGTAGAAATAATTTTTTGAAAGCTAAACGTCTATATTCTCAACGTTGTCCTAATAGAAGGCATCCAACTAGGGTAACCATTAAAAGCCTTATCCAGAGAGCAAGTTATGGATCTATGGTTCGCCAATCATGACATCACGGATATGATGTCAATGATAATCGTGTTATAACTATTATTGCGAAAATTCATCTCGATCCTCGTATTAGCACTCATCAAATCAAAAGAGATTGGCATACCTAAGCGAAAAGTTGCGAAAATATTAAAAGCGAGGGAATTTCACAAAACAGTTGAATTTTAATAATTATTTACTTAGTGTAAATTTTTGTAAATGGGCTCTGCAAATGATCTAGCAAGATGAAAACTCTTTCCGATACGTACTCTTTTCGGATGAGGTAACTTTCAACAGCATCGAAACTTTAAATAGACATAATTGTCATTAATGGTTCGATGAAAATCCCCATTGGTTTCGTTTAACTGATTTTTAAAATCGTTGGTCTTTATTAGTCTAGTGAGGCATCGTAAATGGTTAATCAATAGGTTCTTATTTATTTGAGGATAATGGTAACGGCAAAACTTTTTGCAGTTTCTGGAAGACGATTTACCGGAACTATTGGAAGACGTTGATTTATTCACCTGAGGATGAATGTGGCTTCAATTGAATGGTGCGTTAGCACATTATTTAAATAATGTAAGAAATTGTTTAAATAACAGCTACAACGGTAAGTAGTGGGAGATTGAGTGCAGTCGCATAGCCTCCTCATTTGCCAGATCTAACTTCTCCCGATTTTTTCTTGTAGAGAACGCTAAAAAGTATTGTCTTTAGCGAAAAACCAACAACCAAGGAGAATATGAAGGAACGTATTTGGAATACTTGTCTCGCAATATCTCGAGAAATTCTTTTGAGTACAGTTACATCATTCAGAAGGCGTGTCGACCTATGCACTCTAGAAAAAAGACGTAATTTCGAGCTAATTCGCTAAGTGTACCACTTAGCAAATTAACTGTTTGAAGTCTCAAATTAACTATTTGTAATTACGTTCGTTTTTTTACTCGCAAAGGAATTCACGTGAAAGGCAAAGAACTCATGGGAATAAAGTACGCTGATCATGAAAGACAAGTAGATTCACTTTCAACAAGCACCCTGAAAGTGGGAGGCAAGGGGACTAACTTTCAACAAGCACCCTAGAGGGAATAAAGAACTACTACGTCCATGACTTTGTTCCTGCGTAGGACTAAGAGTAGTAATTTTTATTAATTTCGGCTAAAACTTTCGTTTGCTATCTTGAAATTTTTAAAATAGCCAAAGTCATATCTGAACGTAAAATTTACCGATGTAAAAAAGGAGGGTTTCCGATTAATAAAACCCACTTCTGATTAAAATAAGTTACTTCTGGTTAAAATCGAAAGTTGACAAGTATTTTGTTTCTCATTTGAAACCCTGCAACTTTTATATGAATTTTTTTTTTATACCTGGCGACACAAACTAGTTATTAGAGGTGATAGATTTAGATGACTCATCTTTTATATATATATATCTATATATATATATATGGAATGTCTCATTTATACTTGAATAGGTAAAAACTCTAATAATTTTATTCGAATTAAAAGATGTACCGGAAAAAAGTTAAAAGATATCTAAGGACTCACTAAAAAATGACCTTGATCATGATCTTGACCTTGACTTACAAGGTAATTTCAAAATCACGTCGATTTTTTCTTACAAAACTCTATATATTTGACTTCAGTAAGAGAAAGAGCAGGAAATTTTATGTTCAGAAATGTTCTTGATCTAAAAAGTTTACTTTCTTAACCCTTTCAGCCCAAGTGGTTTCGATCAAAACCACTTTTGCGTTCAAACGTTCATAACTTTGTCAAAAATCAATATTTTTTCGATTTCCAAACGCCAACGGTCCACAAATTTATTCTACTTTGCAACAAAAGTTTATAGTGAAAAAAATTAATGACAATTTTGTGGTTATAACAATATAAACAAACAAATGTTTTTGAGAGAAATTGAAAAAAAATTGCCAATAATCGAATTACGTGGAGTTAGGCTCATGAAAATGAACACTCAGGGGTTTTTGGGGTCACTGATTACGAATCCGATGTCAGATTTTTATAATTTTCAAAATTCAAAATGGCGGATCTAATATGGCGGACGACTTTTTCGTTTTCGGGGTCGCTGATTATGAATCCAATGTCAGATTTTCTAAAAATTCATTCATTTGGCCTAAAACTTATTACTTATAGGTTTTCGGGGTCGCTGATTACGAATCCGATGATAGTTTTTTAAAATTAAAAACGACAGATCCAATATGGTGGACGAAAATTTAATAAGTTCACTTGCACTCCAGAAAATGACCAATTGAAACTAATATCAGATTCGTAATCTGCAAACCTAGAAACCCCCTATTAACAATTTTTAAGCCAATTGGACCAATTTTTAAATAGATCGTCCGGCATATTTGATCCGTGATTTTGAATTTTAAAAATCTGATATCGGATTCGTAATCTGCGATATCAAAAATCTCCTAGTGCCAAATTTCAGGTCAATTGGATTAGTTTTTAAATAAGTCGTCCGCCATATTGAATCCGCCATTTTGAATTTTAAAAATCTGACTTCGGATTCGTAACCAGCGACCCCGAAAACCCCTAAATATAAAATGTGACGAAAATTACGTTACTCTAAAAAAGTCAGGGCTGAAAGGGTTAAAGCCACGGCCAAAATCGTTTTTTTAATAATCCATTGATTAATTTGAAATATAGATTATGATTTTTTATTGGCTTTTACTATTCTAATGCGTGAATTCCAAGTTTTAAAAAGGTAATATTGATTTCACTTCGAATTGATGATTTTTTTTAACAATTTTAAATTACATTGTACTTTCACCAGCCAAAAATATCATGCTTCTTTAGAAAACAAATTTCCATTTTTGCTTGAGGACAAACCCGTAACTATTAGACAACAAATGTGGTTTTAATACGTTCGATGTCCATCGCATTATCACCAAGTTGCTCGTCACTTTTTGAATTTTGACAGTGGCTGCTGAATCGGTAGAAAAAATACAGTGAATTTTCCAGTAAGATCGTCAGATTTCATGTTTCCAGACATTTGAAATTTTGAAACTGACTTTCAAATGACCTTCACAGTTAAAGTCATATTCAAGATCATTATTATATAGCCCCCTTCTCACCTTACAACTTTTGTAAGAAACATTCTGTTGTGTCAAAATAAATACCTCACCCTGTATACACATCATGGCCCATTTTAATTTACGCATTTAAATATCTCCGTTAGTCAGCCGAATACATAAATATTGTTCAAACAAAAAATGTTCAAAATCTGGGAAGACATATTTTTGCAATTTTCGTCTTTTATCTTACTTGTAGCGTTATCTGAAAACAACAACGACGACATAATAAGTTCTGTTTCTTTTAAGATGCTTGATTAACGTCAGCCCTATTGCCTCTCGCATTTAAAAAATTACCTCCATTTGCTTGAAGACACAAATATAAACGTCTTTAAAAGTACTGTACTGTTTTTAGCAAAATCTGAAAGTTGCTGCGTAAGTCAAATTAACACGATCTATCATGTCTTCTCTTGCTGTCAGTCGTTCCGTAAAAACAGTATTTTTTACGAAGCCCTATAAATAAGAATCTAGAAATGTCAAGTCTACGGAATGAAAAGGCCAATTAACTGGACCACTCTTTCCGATTCATATCTTATCATAATTTTTTTCAATAGTCACATAGTGCATAGTGTGGTATATCCTTCCTCTTAGATGCTTTATACACAATGCCTTAGTTGCCGTTCGATCTTAGTCATAGAAGAACGTATTTCACTATGTGCGTCTGCCGCGTATGCGTCACATTCCGAAGACGCGTTTCTTTATTTATATCCAAAAGTACCGAAAATGTCATTTGTAAGCAAGTAGAAACGTTATTCCGACGTAAAAAACGTCAATGACCTACCAGATTGTGGCTCTGTTCGAAAAACGACGAAAAAGAACAGAGTCTACTGGGGTTCAAGAAGAATCCTTGTCTATCATTGCCCAGGGGACAAGCGATTTTTTTCAAAGAACGTCTAAATGTGTTATGTGACACTATAAGAAGACGTTTACTGGCTCATGACGTGAAATTTCAAAGCACAGTGAAAAAACCGTCACTGTCCGAAAAACGACTCGAAAAAAAAAACTCAATTGCGTGAAAAAAAATTTGGACCGTGATTAGAACAGTGTAACTTTTTCGGATGAAGCTTCTTTTTGGGCAAGTTTTTTTATCATTCATACCTGGTCTCCCCAAGTCAATAGACTCATCCAGCGATTCGTTAAACACCCGGCAAAGAGGCACGTTTGAGGCTGCTCTTAAGGGGTTACCCCCAGTTGTAGCTCAACAAAAAAGGCCTTTTTCATGAATTTTTTTAAATAAAACTACAAAACTTTTTCAAACGATTATTATATCATCTTAAAGAATACATCTTTAAGATTTAAAAAGGATTTAAAAAGACTTCTGTCTTAAATTCTATTATGTCAGTAAAAAGATTTGCCTTCTTATTGCTGAAAATTTATTTGTATGACAATGAAAAACCAAAAAGAACCTGACGTTTACTATTACGATTAAACTAAACACCAAGCAATAGACAAGAACATGAAAAATTCTTAGGCGAATTCTAGGTTCGAGCTGATCAAAATGACTAAGAAAACTAATTTCAAATATATACGGATAAAGTTTATAAAAATTTGGAAAATGTTCAAGGCAAAGAGTTGTCACAGATTTATCATGAGCTTTAATTGTTAAGAAGTACCGATTATACTTTGATAATTATTTTTATTTTATAGGTTTGATAAATTGATTATTAGCTGAAAAAAATGTTTATATCAACGACTGTCAGAAAAAATCGGTTCAGTTAGTCGAAAATCCAGATCAAAGACAAAGATTTCAAAACTCGTGATAGCGTATTTCTTACATCTAATGAAGGTGTGCGATAAGTCAAGTGGATAAACAAAAAGACAGTTAAATTCTCGAATGCACGTTAAATAGCGTATATGTGTGAATATGAATCGTCATCGGCTGTCGGTTGCAGCTGGCGACTTCGGTGACGGCGCCGCTTAGTGTCGGCTATCTGTGGCTGCTCGGCGCGAGCCAAAATTCGACAGGTGGCCGTTATTTAGATCGTCGTAGCGTTGAAGGCGCAAGGATGATCTCATCAAAATACAAGGATAGTCCTAGAAGTACCCGACCAGACATGTAGATGACTGTTGATGGTTAAAAAAAATTTCAACAATAAGAACGAATATTATAAAGCTTACGTTTCAAGTTTGAACATCACATATTGACTTAAAATTTGGAAATGACAAAGCTGTGCACAAAGTAGGTGCCAGTTTGCTCACAATAGAATGAAAACAGCGCCGCGAGAATATTTCAACCGAGGGTTTAGCGATGTTTCATAGCAATAAAGCTGAATTTTTTTGTCGATTCATAACCATGGATAAAACATGGGTCTATCACTTTACACCTGAGACAAAGGAACAGTCAAAACAAAAGACTGGAAAGGAAGAATCAGCCCCAAAGGATGCGCGTGGGATAATTTTCATTGATTATCTTTAAACAGGAAAAACAATCAACGGCGTGTATTATGCAAACTTATTGTAACGTTTAAGGATGAAATTTTGAGTGATGAAATCAAGAAAAAACGGCCGTATTTAACTAAAAAGAAAGCGTTGTTTCATCAAGACAATGCACCAACTCACATATCCGTTATCGCGATGGCCGAAATCAATGAGTTAAAGTTCAAATTGCTTCTTCATGCTCTCTATTCACTAGATTTAGCTACCTCGGATTATTTTTTTTCCAAAATTTCGAAAATGGCTCACTGATAGATTTGCCAACAATGGAGATGTGAAATCGGCAGTTAATGGCTATTTTAAGGAGCGCGACGGGTCCTACTATAGAGTAGTCCTACTACAGAGTATTGAAGCTATCAAGCATCGTTGGAAAAAGCATCGAACTACAAGAAAACTATGATAAGAAATAAAGAGTTTTTTACCAAAAGTTTTTGTTTTCTTTGTTAGGCTGGGCACTTCTGGGATCACCCTCATAAATCCATTTTGTTTTATTTTTCTGTTTTATTTATAAGTGATAGTTAATGAGAAAATCGCTCATCAATTTAGGTAATCAACAATTCTTTTTTTACACTTTATGAATAGTAATCTACATATCTGTCACCCCTCTTAGAATTACCTCTAGTATGTATATGCGAGTATATGCGAAATCATAATAAACAATTTTTCTTCTTAAATTCCAGAAGTTATTCGATTATCGAGGTTATTAGAGTTGTTGAGATTATCGGGGTTATTGGATTTATTGCAGTTATCAAGAGTATTTGATCATAGAGATTATTAAGATATATTTAAATTATTGGAGACATTACAGCAAAGATCTAAATAGCCTAAAATCAAACATGTCTAGGGTGTTAGATTAATTGGATTATTGGCGATATCGGATTATTTGAGATATTTATTAATAATATATTAACAATTCTTACTTTATAATTTGCCAAGATATACATCGACATAAGAAGTTACTTGGTTCAAGTAAAATATTCTTGAATCAAGTAAATCATTTTAAAGAAAAAAAAAAGTATTTTTCTTGCCTCAGAAATTTTTACTCTTCGTTCTAATATTCTAGCTTCGAGATACCACCACTAAGTGGCTACATGGTTTTTCTTCCTACATAAGAACTTGACAGCAAATGTAAGGATACGACATGTCATCCTAACAAATAATTTTTTTATTTAATAAATCAAAAAACTTAAATAAATTATTTATTAAATTATTCAAATTTAAATTATAAAAAATTAAAATTTCTAAAAACCGAGAAAATATAATTTTTCAATTTATCAATTCACTCAATCCAAAATGATCGATTCTTAAGCCAAAAGCAGAATTTTTTGAAACAAATATATGTATGTATTATCTTGTTTGAAAAATATGAAATATTAACCCTTAACGAACGAGCGTATTTTTATAGAACGATGACCAGTCGCGAGTATGGCGGCATTCGTTCGCTAAGGGTTAAATTTGAGAAAAAAATGATTTGTTCAGGATTAAAGTTATTGGATGAAGAATTTTTAGCTTTTTGAATCAAGACTTACAATTTATTGATCCAAAAATAAATTCTTAAATTCTTAATAAGATTCAAGTAATTTCTTCTATCGATGTAGAAATAATTATTCATACTATCTTATCTTTTTTATTTTAAAGTTTATTTTAAACGACAATTTTTCTTTTCATTTTTTCTAATAAGAGATGAATAGCCGTATAATATCTTCAGACTGAGTAAAATTTTTGATAGCCAAGAGATAACACTACAATGGCTGCGTGATATTGAAATGAATCCAAATGAGCGATTATGTCAGAAGCATAAAAAGAAAATGAATCTTTCTGAATCCAAACTTGTTTGTGGTAAATTTTATTGTCAACAAAAGAACAAATTTTATCACACATATACTGTTGGGTGATGTTTACTATATGTCGGCGACTATCATTTTTTCATAAACAGTCTAAGTAAAATTGGTACATAGACCACCAGAAGCCAATCTGGCTTTTAGTGCATTCAGATTGATCATTGGCAATTTCCTCGTTAATTTTCATACGTATAGAAAATATGAATACAACAAAAAAATATGTACTTCAACGAGATCTATAATTACTATAAAAAATGTTTTTTTAAATTCGCAGTTGTTTTTTAGATTAACACAATAACCACATTTTTATGGGATTTGCATGATTTTCGCTTTGAAAATACAACTTGCGCTAATTTTCATTATCATATTCGTAATCAGCGCGTTAAAATACGTAAGCATCCAAAGTTTAAAAAAAAGTCAAAGGGATTGGCTCTTCGGAATATAATCCCTAGTGTGAACTTATGAATTTCCTCGTTCAGTCATGCAGTGCTTCTCGCATCAAACAAACTTTGTCACTTTGTCACATTCTGCATCGCATTTTGAATGTTCTTGCTCTGAGCTTATCGTCACACTTTTTTAATTCTACTATTATATTTAACGGTTTTTCGAAATAGCGAAGAATTTACATAAAAACCTCTTCGTCAAGTTCAGCATTCAAATAAGGCACGTCAACTAAATGAATCTGCATGTCGCATTTCGCTGCAAGTGCGCTTATAACTCTTAATGACTCTAGATGTGCTACGGGCACATATATTTCGTAGAAGTTAAGTCGAAATCGTTGTTCAACTCCGCTAGTAGCCACACTTTAAATGACTCAAGCTCATTGCTCGGCTTCAACTTATTTCGGCTTTGTACCATTCGACTGAATGGTACAAAGTGAATGGTACATTTACATACAATACTAAATGGTACATTTCGACTTTCGAAAAAAGCGAAAATTTTTACGTCCAGATATGACCTTAACTATTTTTAAATTTTTAAAATGGTAGATCTAAAATAAAAAAGATTTGATTTTCAACAAATTCACGCCCGACTCGGTTTACAGGAGTTTTCGGGGTCGTTGATTATGAATCGGCGGACAAATTTACCAAATTCAAAATGCCAAATTGATTTTTAATCTGGTGTTGAATTCATGATTATTTTAAATTTCAAGCTCCAGCTGCAAAAAAGGAAGGATTTTCTTCATCGCATTGTGACAGGTGATAAAAAATGGATTCATTACAGCAACCCAAAGAAAAGAGAGTCGCAAGAACTGCCTGGTCAGGTTTCTACGTCGTCGGCTTGGCTCAAGATTCACGCTGCGGAGGTTATGCTGTGTATTTGGTTGGACAAGATCGGTGTTATTTATTATAAGCTGTTGAAATCAAACGAAACTATCACTGGGCAACGGTATCGAATTCAATTCATGCGATTAAGCCAAGCACTACGCGAAAAATGGCCACAATACAAGCAGAGGCACAAATCAGTGATTCTAGTGCATGACAACGCTCGGCCTCACGTTGCCAGACCCGTTATAACCTACTTAAGAGCGCTCAAATGGGAAGTCTTACCTCACCCGCCATATTCCCCAGATATTGTGCCGTCCGATTATTACTTGTTCCGATTGATGGCACATAGTCTGGCTGATTAGCAATTTCGCTTATATGAAGATATCTAAAATTGGTTTGATTCGTAGATAGCTTCAAAAGACGAACACTTTTGTCGTAACGATATTTGAGCCCTGCCAGAAAGATAGGAAAAAGTTGTAGCTAGCGATGAGCAATACTTTGAATGATTCGTTAATAACAATTTTTTTACCATAAAGCTGCATTTTCATCAAGAGAGCCATCGAGAACTTAGTTGCGCACCTAAAAGATAATAAGAAAAGGTAATAAGATAATAATAGAAATGCAAGAATAAAGTAAATTACTTTTACCTAATTAGATGTTTGAAAATACCTTCATTATTGTCAATACGTGAATTGAATTACTGAATTCTTGAATTCGATTGAATTCTTCGTTCAAAACTTTGAATGGTCCACAAAACTACATACCTTGGTATACTCCTGCAAGTTTTAGTAATTTTTTGCGTCATATTTTCTTTGGTAGTTAGAGCTTCGGCATAGACGGTGTTTATCAAAAAACCCCATAAAAAAAATCTTGGCTCGTGAGATCTGGGAATCGGTGAGGTCATTGAACATGATCTTTCACGTCGAATACCTATCCACCAGTTAACGTATCTTTGGTTTAAAAAATTCTGAACTCTAAAACTTCTATAATACCTTGTAGCCGATTTGATAGTTTATTTATTAGAAAATTAAGGTATTTATCTGTATTAACATTGCCATCTAAAAAAAATAATGCCCGATTAGAAAGTTATTTATAATACCACACCATACTATGAAATTCTACTGATGTTGGTGATCGACTGCTCGAGGATTCTTAATCAAGTTATAGTGGGAATTATGTAGTTTTAATTGCCCCGTATTATGAAAAGTGGCTTCATCAAAAAACATCACGTAATTGGAAATATGTAATTGATTTTGCAATCTTACAGTCTGTAAAGTAAGAGCGTGGTCGACTGTACCGACAGGTAATAAAAGATTTCGCTCTAATTCCTTCGCGAGCCGATAGAGGGAAGCTTTGTCCTTGATGCATTGTCAACAAAGATTCAGTTGTCGTTGATCTTTTGAAAGAAAATCACGTTAAACGCCATGAGGGCTAAGTACGCGTTGCGCTACGAGGCTGTGTTCCTTTGCATCCACCCGAAAGGTCCCAAAATGTCGCAATCAGCGGCTGCTAAATATATGAGGAAGTCGAAGGCATTTGTACAGAAGTCGATACAGCGATATAAAGTGGCTAAAAATGTCAATGATTTACCAGAACCTGGCTCGATAGGAAAAGTGAACAAAAAAGATGAAAAAAGAATAGTGAATCTGTTTTCGCGGAATCCTGCTTTAACACTGCGGCAAGGACAAGCAAAATTAATGGCAAAAGGTTTAGATATATCCTACGAAACTATCCGAACCCATCTTCGTACTCATCATCTGAAATGGCGCAACACAATGAAGAAGCCTCTGTTGACTGAAAAACATGTGACAAAGCGACTCGCTTGGGCGCATGAGAATATTGATAGAGATTTTGAAAATGTCATTTTTACTGATGAATGTTCTATATGGGCACGTTCTGTCCTCACGCGAGCCTGGTCAACTTCCACCAATAGGCTTGTTCAGCGGACCGTAAAACATGAAATAAAGGTGCATCTTTGGGGCTGCTTCTCAAAGCAGGGATTCGGCACTTTGCACCTCTTTACTGACAACCTAAATGCCGAGAAAATGATAAAAATCTACAAAAAGGCTTTACTGCCATCGGCCAAACGATGGTTCATCACAAAAAATGAAGATTGGATTCTGCAGGAGGACAACGATCCTAAACACCGCAGCAAGCTCTGTACTCAGTGGAAGACTCAATCTGGCATCGTTACATTGGATTGGCCGTCGCAGTCGCCCGATGCAAACCCTATTGAAAATGTGTGGGCATATATTAAACGGAAGCTTCGTGGAAGACGCACATACAATTTGAAGCAGTTGTCTTACGAAATTCGTCGGATCTGGAGATCCTTGCCACTAGAATACGCCGTCAAATTAGTAGAAAGCATGCCTCGGAGATGCCAGGCAATTATCGACGCCGGTGGTGACTGGACACATTATTGACCGAATTACATCATTGTTTGTAATGTGTACAATGTATATATAAATATGAAAGTTTCATCAAATAAATTTTTTTATAAATTAACACGACCACGCTCTTACTTGACAGGCTGTAATTGAGTCCATTGACGAAATTGCAATCCTCTTTCAAAATCATATTGCGTCAGTTCTTGGGTTAAATTGATGTAATATAGATAAAAACGATGAAGTCTTATAATTCTTTAAAATGTTTGCCTTGAAATACCAGATCGTATTACAATTTGCAAAATCGAATCATTAAGATCTAAATAAATACTGGCAGCACTACCAGTACTTGCGGTTCGTTCCTTTCGATCGTCATTATTCTGCGGCGTTGCCGTGGTCTTCGAGAACTTTGCCCTTCACGCTATTCAATTCTAGAAATAGTCCTATGATTCGAATGATGTCGCTTTTCAGGAAAACGCGTCCGATATAATCGTGCTGCTGCACGATAATCATTATGACATTTACCTAAAATAAGTAAAATGTCTACAACTTCGTTACATATATAATCAGGCATATTTGCTTCAATTGTATTATGACAAATAACTCCACACACGAGATAGAAAAAAAAACTATTACTAAAAAAATTATTTAGAAAAAAATTCTAAACGTATAAATATGAATTGTTTAGTTATTAACTTCATAAAAAATCTAATGAAATTTCTTTAAAATGACGGTATTATAATGTGATTGTTGAACACATAAGAGTTTTCTAATTCAGAATTAGTATTTCTAACAAAAAAAAAAAAAAATGTATAATGATGACCAAACACAGGAAATGGTACTCGCGGGGGTAGATATTGACTTCTAAAGTTTTTTTTTTTTGGCGTATTTGGAACTATCTTATTCTGTTCTGAACGTCAACTTTTATACATCTTCAGAAACCAGAGTCAATAAAATAGTAAAAACCATTGGTATCTTATAAGAAGAGTATCGTTTCGCATTTATTTTGGAAATTATTAATAATTTAAAAACAAATTTCAAATAAAAGTTGTAGATCGCATCAAAATTCAACTTTCTTACTATGCGTATTTTTCTTTAGTGATGATATTTTTCGAGTTAATGCATTCAAACGCATGTCAGCTACATACGTGGGTATATCAGCGTTTATCAAACATTCCTAAATGCTTCGATTTCATTCTTTGAAAAAAAAAAAGCATATTTGTGAATTTGACACGCTAATTACGAATATCATATGTGAAATTGTCAGAAATTTTATTTTTATAGGGAAAACAATGAAAAACCTATAAAAATAATAGCTTTTTTGCGCTTGTCTTGAAAATTACGAGAAATCTTGAAAAATGCTTAGATCGAAAATTGCAGATCTCTTCAGAATACATCTTACTATGAGACAAAACGTAGGAATTCCTATTTAGAAATCTGAAGTTGAACTTGAAATGACCTTGAAGATCGTAGTCCTAGTCAAATCTAAGGCCACCATTTGCTTTCCCCCTTGCATATCTACAACTTTTGTCTTCAACACTTTTCCGATTGGAGCACTTCCTGGCGAGATATTTGGGTACGTATTTTAAATTGGGTCACCCTATATGAAGGCATTTTCGGTTGGTATGTCTGTGATTCAAAGTATGCGGGAAGTGATCGGGATATGGTTTCGGTGTTTTCAACACATAATGTGACTCAAATACTAAATAAACATTTGGTCAACGGGTGATGCTTAAGCTAATATAGCAGCCTCAAATTCTTTGTCCAAGACGGAGGATGTAGAAAAAGGTCGCTTTGGAAGTTCGCTTTACTTTTAAGACCAAGCAGAAACCCGGCCAGTTAAGACAAGATCAAACATAGATCCAGCCAGTTAAGGCAAGACCAAGCAGAGACTCGGCCAGTTAAGGCAAGATCGGACAAAGGCCCTGCCAGTTAAGGTAAGATCATCGATGTAAGCTGTTTTTTCAGCTAAGGCAGAATGAAAAGAGCTATTTAAGGCAAACGATGTTCAAAAGTTGCTCCATCTTCTCGAATATACAAGTTGATTCTTTTGCGGAAATGCGATATCGTTTTTAATAACACGTTGCGGTATGGTATTATATGCATTCCGAATCCTGATCTTCATATTTTCTTCTGTCGTTGCTCTGGTTCTATAGACCTCATTTTTCAGAAAGCCCCATAAGTAAAAGCCAAGCAATGTAAGGTCTCGTGACCTAGGTGACCATTTTACGGAACCTCCTCTACCGATCCATCGATTGTTGAATCTTTCATTTCGATAATTTTTTACAATGATTGTCCAATGTGGAAAATCACCGTCTTGTTGTAGCCATAACCTATTTTTCGTACTGAGGTCAACTTCTTCAAGCAAAACTGGGAGTTCATCCCTTATTAACTGCGAATAAGTTTGTCCGTAAACGTTGCCATCAAAAAAGTAAGGGCCAATCAAATAGTCATTAATGATTCCGCACCATACATTTAAACTCCAGCGATGTTGATGGTCAGCCTCTCGCATCCAGTGTGGGTCAACTGGAGACCAAAAGTGACAATTATGGCGATTCAAGACGCCACTACTTTGAAATGTAGCCTCATCGCTGAACATAACATATTTGAAAAAATTATCATCATTATTGACCTGCTGCGTCTTCAATTGACAAAAAATAAGTCGTTTTTGATAATCCTCAACCGATAAAGCTTGGTTTGAAGATACATGATACGGATGGTACTCAACATTTTTTAAATATCTGCTGGCTGTTGATTTTGTTACATCAAGCTCACGTTCAATTTGACGTAAACTTATCTGAGAGTCCAGGTGCACCATAGCTAATACCGCAATCATTTGAGGATTATTAGCATAATCGTCTATTAATATGGGCCTCCTTTTACGAGCCAACTCACCTTGTCGGTTACGCAACTCAATATTACGAATAACAGTTTCATTAGGATGACGTCTTTCAGAGAATCTAGCAGCATACAAAATTGAAGCTTGAATGTAGTTTCATCGACATTCTCCTAACACAAGGAGAATATCGGAAATTCATTAACTTTATAGTCAGGCATAATGAAAAAATTTCAAAATAAAACATAGAACCTAAATTAAAAAAACAAATTTAATTTACAAAATGGACAAACCAATAAATTATTTCTTCAATTAAATAACAAATTTTTTTGAGAATAAGAGAATTTGAAAAAACTCAATTTCTCAAAATCATGCCTCAATTTCGCATTCAAAATAACTTACAATGAATAACATAGTTGATTTAAATTAGTAATAACTTCAGAAATCACTATATGGCCATTATTATTCAGAAACCTCTATATGGCAACCAAATTCGCAATCAAGAAACTAACCAAAAAAGGTTTTCCCGTTTCCAGAATGATTGTAATAAACTATGTTATTCATTGAAGGCGATCGCCAACTATCAGAATGTTATATTAAGGCAAAAATAACACATAATTCGAGACTATTAAACTTCTCTTATTATTAGGAAAGAATCTTTGTTTATTGAGAAAATTATTAGCTGCAAAAATATTATTTTCTGTATGTATAATTTTGTTTAAGTTAATTTATAATAAAAATTAATTTAAAAACATATACTGCTTTTTCATTTTTAATTTTTACCATGCGTAATTAAACTAAGGAGACCATCATTATTTGTCTACTATTAGACGAATGCCAACGCAATTATTAAGTATCAAAATTGGGATTAAAAGTTCAAGTTCCCTTTTAAAAAAATATAACTTGACCTTCAAATAGTCTTTAAGGTGGTGGTCAAGGTCATGGTCAAATGTCGTGGTAAAAGATATCTCACATAAGTTTTTCGCCTTTTTTCATTTCCACGATCAAGGGCAGAGATTTTTCTTTGAAAAAATTAATTTGACCTCGAAATGACCATGAAGGTTATGGTCAAGGTCGTAACTGCTTGGACGTGAAATTTTCTGCTCTTTTCTTTTCCGGGGTTAAAAGTAAGGCTTCCCTTTTAAAATATTGAATTGACCTTTAAATAAACTTGAAGGTCATATTCAAGGTCATTTTCAAAGTCATAATACGACGTATAATTTTCTGCTCTTTCGTTTTCCGGGGTCACAAGTAAGAATTTCCGTTTTAAAAACACACTTGACCTTTAAATGACCTCGAAAGGCCATATTTAAGGTCATGGTCAAGATCACAGTTAGAAGTTCCGTACGAAATCTAACAAATTTTGCCAAAAACTTTTTTCTTAAAACCTTTAGTTTTAGAGATATATGCATCCGTTTTCTAAAATTGGACACCCAGTATAATATAATTAATTTTATAATATAATTACTCTTTTCATAATTTAATACATGCAATATATTATAAATCAATTCTAATTTATAAAGAACAAGACAACAATTTCAATGACTTGAATTGTAATTTATAATTACTACACCATATATAAAAAATATATAAGAAAAATTATATAAAAAAAATTGAGTTTTATATCACACTAAAAACCCGAAATTACTTTCTTGCCAACCCAATAAATTGTCACATATAATTTCTTATCTAATAACAACCGTAATAAGCATTATGATTTATAATTATTTATGTTCTAATTAATAGATCTCATTTGAAGGTTATTATAAGTTCACTGTAGTATTTTATATCTTCACTAACTGTATATCAATATAAAAATAAATAACGATATATGTATATACATAATTATGTATTGGGAGTACAAATTAGTTCGGCCCGTTTTCAAAATATGGCTCTGGCTATTATGAATATTTAATAGTAACAGCTAAAGTCGGTAGTTTCAGAGAGGTTAGACATCTGTCAATAATCTTCAGTTTATATCGCTTTGAGTTTCATAAAAAAATCTCGTTTTCAACTGTGTTAAATATGTCCAATTTTGTGTTAACTAAGCAGCATTTGCCGGAGATTTTAGTTTTCAGTTTTAAGGGGAGGTTCTCATCAAGCACGACCAAAAAATCGATTTTTTTTTTTTTGCTTGAAAAGTTGGCAAATGTCTCGTAGAATACGCTCGTGGAACCCGTTTTGCCGAATTCAATTTATTTTTAAAGTTATAGTCAAAAAACCGAAGTCGTCTTTTCACGTACTAAATCGCGTACTAAAACTTTAAACGCGTTTTTCTCGAAACCATGTTTTTTGAGACGGGTGGCAAGATATCTCAAAAACTATTATAGATATCGAGATGAATTTTTTATTTTAAAGGTAATTAAATTTGCTGGATCTTGACCTAAAATCATAATTTTACAATGATTATTTTTATTATTATTGCACTTTTTAGAGCAAAAAAAAGTGCAAAAAAATATTTTTTTTTTTGCAAGTCCACCATTTTGTTAATTTTTAACTTTTCTTCGTGATTTTAGTTCAAGATCTAGCAAATGTCTTCTAGTTTATAACAAACTTTGATTTTTTGATTTCAGACAAAAATTGGAAGAGTTACCTTGCCGCCCGTGAAGGTGTCTTTTTTTTCGATGACTATTTTTCAATGCATATAACTAATAAACTATTCGGTATTTTTGTTCGAAAAAATATCTTAAAGTAGTTAATAACATACTTAATAAGTACCAAAAAACTAGACTACTCTATTTATTTCCTTCCATGAGAAAAAAAATCGCGAAAATCACGTAATTTTTGGGTCGCTAGATGAGAACCTCCCCTTAATTGGAAGAAAAGTGCAGCTGAAGCGCATCGAATGCTTGTAGAAGTTTATGGCGATAATGTTCCAAATAATAAATCTTGTCGGGAATGGTTTCGACGTTTTAAAAATGGAGATTTCAGCGTTGAAGACAAGCCTCGCACTGGACAGCCAAAAAAATTCGAAGACAAAAAGTCGGAGGCATTACTCGATAAAGATCCGAATAAAACGCAAGAGGAGCTTGCAGAATCATTGGAAGTTCAATAAACAACAAAGCAGTTTCTGTACGATTGAAATCCATGGGAATTATTCAAAAGCGAGGCAATTGGGTGCCTTATGAACTGAAACCGAGAAAAATTGACAGGCGATTTTTCGGTTGCGAGCAGCTGATTCAAAGACAATAAAGAAAGGGTTTTTTTACATAGAATTGTTACTGGGAATGAAAAATGGATATTCTATGATAACCCCAAGAAGAAAAAACGCTATGCCCGGTCAATCATTGCCATCGACCTCAACAACAACACCAAGCCGAATATTCATGGTTCGAAGATCATGTTATGTATCTAGTGAGACCAAAAGGGTTTTGTGTACTACAGGGTGACAAATGAGAAGTTGCCTAAAATATATGCATCTCTTTGCCCCTCTACTGTATCGTATAAGGCTGGGCCCACGCAGACACATTCTCGAATATTGTCAGTTTCTATTGAGACGCCGCAAAGAACAATACGTGTACTATAAAATGAATGACCTTACGAACGAAGAAAAGGTATATCTCATCGAGCGCTTTCATTCTAGAGGGAAAAACTATACTAAAACGTATAGAGGTTTTCGTACTAAGTTTGGAAGTAAAAGAGTAGCCAGTCAAAATACTCTTAGAAGGTAAGAATGGAAAAAATTATATTTGACTTTATCGTATGACCGCATTTTTAAATAAAGTTTTCAAATTTTTTTTTACTTTTTTCTCAGAGTAATTGATAACTTCATCAATTATTATACTCTTAACAGTCGTCGTCATGATCTTCCTGGTCCTTCATGCACAGTTACAACAGAAGGTAAGATTGCCGAGGTCGAAGAAAATTTCAAGAATAATACAACGGATTTGATAAGAAAAGCTGCAGCAGATTTAAAACTGAATCGAGAGATACTAATATTAATAATAAAAAGTTTCATCAAGTTATATCCTTACAACATTTTTTCCTTTCGCTAAGAAACGAGGATTAGTCAGGAACTATTATTTTATGCAAGATGGTGCTACGCCTCATAGAACTCAAGAGCTATTTAAAGCTATTTACGAAGTTTATGGTGTACGCGTCATCGGTTTAGGATATCCTAAGTTTGCACACGCAGGTATAAAGTGGCTCCCTTATTTACCGGACTTAAACCCGTATGATTTCTTCTTATGACGCTACCTGAAAGAATACTGTTATGCGGAAAAACCCAAGATCAAAGATGATTTGAGAGAAGCTATTAGAAAAGGAATTTCTAGTATTTCTTCATCTGATATTGAACAAGTTTTTCATAGTTTCCAAAAACGGCTTGATTATTGTGCAAGTTCAGATGGGGATCACTTCGAAAATATTTACCATTAATAGTTATTCCCTAGCCAGGTTTTGTCATTTTTTTAAAAACGTAATATGTATCTGTTGAAAACAAGAGGGAGAAAGAGGGAAAGAGAGGGAGAGGGAGAGGAAGAGAGGGAGGGAGAGGGAGGGGGAGAGAGAGAGGTAGAGAGAGGGAGGGAGACAGAGAGAGAGAGGGAGAGGGAGAGAGGGAGAGGGAGGGAGGGAGACAGAGAGAGAGGGAGAGAAAAAGGGAGAGGAAGAGGGGGAGAGAGAGAGGGAGAGGAAGAGGGGAGAGGGTGAGGGAGAGGGAGAGAATTACTTTCACCGCAATTGGATGGATCATAGAATATAACACATCGTTCAATAAGTCCCGAGACTAACAACGAAAACAACATTTTTTTTCAAAAATCATTTTTATTCATCAATGTAATCTCCTTTTAGAGTGATACAATCTTTCCAACGCCTTTCCAACATTTCTATACCATGTTTATAGAAGGATTTATCCTTTGCTTCAAAATAGGCTTCAGTTTCGGCAATGACCTCCTCATTCGAGCCAAATTTTTTCCCTGGATCATTTTTTTGAGATCAGCAAAGAGCCAGTAGTCGCTGGGGTCTAAATCTGGCGAATACGGGGGATGGGGAAGCAAATCGAAGCCCAATTCGTTCAATTTTGCCATTGTTTTCATGGACTTGTGGCATGGTGCATTGTCTTGGTGAAAAAGGATTTTTTTCTTCTTCATGTGCGGTCGTTTTGCTGCGATCTCCTCCTTCAAACGTACCAACAAGTCAATATAATAATCACTGTTGATCGATTTACCTTTTTCCAGGTAGTCAATGAAAATCACGCCATGTGTATCCCAAAAAACAGACGCCATGACTTTGCCAGCAGACTGCTGCGTTTTTGGACGCTTTGGGCGGCTTTCGCCAGCCATGCGCCACTCAGATGATTGCCGATTCGACTCCGGAGTGAAATGATGTATCCATGTTTCATCCATGGTCACGTATCGACGTAGGAAATCCTTTTTATTGCGAGTAAATAGCGATAAACAGCTCTCTGAATCGTCGACTCGTTGCTGTTTTTGTTCCACTGAAAGCAATCGCGGCACCCACTTGGAAAAAACCTTTTTCATGCTCAATTTTTTATGAAGGATTGTAAATACGCTTCCAGATGATATCTGTGTCATTTCTGCAATCTCACGGACCTTCACTTTGCGATTTTTCATTACAATTTTTAACACTTCACTCACATTTTCCTGTGTAACGGCTTCCAATGGCCTACCCGAACGTTCCGCATCGTTTGTGTCCGTACGACCACGTTTAAACTCAGCATACCAACGACAAATCGTTGGTTTGGATGGAGAGGAGTCCAGGTAATGTTTTTCAAGCCATTGCTGGGCTTCTACGGTGTTTTTACCCATTGAAAAACAATGTTTTATCAACACGCGTAACTCGCTTTTTTCCATTTTTCAAACAAATTACAAAGTGACTTTACTCTAACCTCGATAACTCTGCTGTATGTGATCCGATCGACGTGAAATTTTTACACGTTTCATGTAAAGGTTCGCACTCTATGGAAACGTGGCCAGTTTGGTACTACTAGCACCATCTCTGGGTTAGTCTCGGGACTTATTGAACGATGTGTTAGCTATAATGGTGTCAGAAAGCAATTTTCCATGACGTTTTTCTATTACCTGCTGTGACACTAAAGTATCAAAATTTATAATTAGTAGTTTGTTTTGTTTTTTGAGATCTATCACGCTCAGTGTCTTTAATAAGACTGACTTTTAACACATAAACAGGGTTCTTGATAAATCTTTTCACTCATTTTGCCATTGTACTTCGGAGCGTTAATATGATTATGCATAATTGTTGCAAAGGTCAAGGTTTAATAAATATACTTTTTAATAAGCCTTTATTTGTATTGCATTTACCTGGTTATCACTACTGTAGACCTGGAACAACATTTGCAATACGTCTCGCTTGAAGTGATCCTGAAATTAATCTTTTGGATAGAACGTGTAAAGAACACACGGTATTGTCTACTTGCAGAATTGCAGACAAAGCTCGTTAAATGCAGAAACGCAGAAAAAGTAATTAAGCCTTCAAAAAGGATTAAAATCTAAGAGAGATCGAAAAATTATTAACGAAAAGTTTCCTATTACAGTCTGTCAAGTAAGAGCGTGGTCGACTTCACTGACAGGTAATGTAAGATTTCGCTCTAATTCCTTCGCGAGCCGATAGAAGGAAGCTTTGTCCTTGATGCATTATCAACAAAAATTCAGTTGTCGTTGATCTTTTGAAAGAGAATCACGTTAAACGCCATGAGTGCTAAGTACGCGTCGCGCTACGAGGCTGTTCCTTTGCATCCACCCGAAAGGTCCCAAAATGTCGCAATCAGCGGCTGCTAAATATATGAGAAAGTCGAAGGCATTTGTACAGAAGTAGATACAGCGATATAAAGTGGCTAAAAATGTTGATGATTTACCAGAACGTGGCTCGATAGGAAAAGTGAACAAAAAAGATGAAAAAAGAATAGTGAATCTGTTTTCGCGGAATCCTGCTTTAACACTGCGGCAAGGACAAGAAAAATCAATAGCAAAAGGTTTAGATATATCCTACGAAACTATCCGAACCCATCTTCGTACTCGTCATCTGAAATGGCGCAACACAATGAAGAAGCCTCTGTTGACTGAAAAACATGTGACAAAGCGACTCGCTTGGGCGCATGAGAATATTGATAGAGATTTTGAAAATGTCATTTTTACTGATGAATGTTCTATATGGGCACGTTCTGTCCTCACGCGAGCCTGGTCAACTTCCACCAATAGGCTTGTTCAGCGGACCGTAAAACATGGAATAAAGGTGCATCTTTGGGGCTGCTTCTCAAAGCAGGGATTCGGCACTTTGCACCTCTTTACTGACAACCTAAATGCCGAGAAAATGATAAAAATCTACGAAAAGGCTTTACTGCTATCTGCCAAACGATGGTTCATCACAAAAAATGAAGATTGGATTCTGCAGGAGGACAACGATCCTAAACACCGCAGCAAGCTCTGTACTCAGTGGAAGACTCAATCTGGCATCGTTACATTGGATTGGTCGTCGCAGTCGCCTGATGCAAACCCTATTAAAAATGTGTGGGCATATATTAAACGGAAGCTTCGTGGAAGACGCACATACACTTTGAAGCAGTTGTCTTACGAAATTCGTCGGATCTGGAAATCCTTGCCACTAGAATACGCCGTCAAATTAGTAGAAAGCATGCCTCGGAGATGCCAGGCAATTATCGACGCCGGTGGTGACTGGACACATTATTGACTGAATTGCATCATTGTTTGTAATGTGTACAATGTATATATAAATATGAAAGTTTTATCAAATGAATTTTTTTATAAATTAAAACGACCACGCTCTTACTTGACAGACTGTACTTAACAGCCTTCTTTTAATCCTTTAATTGCAATTTTCACGCTACGATTGCAGTTTTTACGTTCTCTAAGTTCAATGAATTATCAATTAATAAAAAATGGGAAAAATTTTAAAAAATCTCACAAACCCATTAAATTTTTATATTGAAGTTAAAAAAACACGATTTTTTTAATTAATTTTTTTTTAATACTATTTTCACTTTGAAGCACTTTTTTTTAATAATAATAAAACCTTTTAATAATAATAATATTGAATGAATAATAAAAATCAAACTCAAACTATTAAAATATCTAAAACCAGTTCCCAACCTAGAAATCAAATCTCTCTTAAGTACCTCAAGACTCAGTATTTGATCATTTCTTATTTTTTATACACATTATATTTTTCAGACGAATACGGTATTACTGCGATTACAAAATCTATGCAGGAGACATAATCATATGGTGCAGGTAACATACGTTAAATAAACATTATATGTTTACTGATGTTTAAAGTGATACTTATAAATCGTTCTAGATATCTAACACAAGATATTACTCTATGTGCTAACACCACCGACAGAATTCTTTAACTTGATTCTCTTAAAATAAATCAACCTTTCTACAAGCTTGAATAAGGAAGGAAATTTTCCTTTATTAAAGATCGAAGAAAAATAAACTAATATTGAAGATAAGAAGCTATGCTTTATTCAAAGTATTCCAGAAAAGATTGTATCAATATCCACTTTCGCAAATTTTATACTGATGTTTATTTTCTTTTCCATGTTAGTCTTATTTATATGACTTCCATAATTTTCCTTTAGACTATATTAGAGCAAATTCCAAAACCAAGAACAAAGTACCATAACATTAAAATTAATTTTGTAATGAATCGAAGCATGTTGTGGTTATTTATTTATTAATCTTTTTTTTAATTTTATTTATAAAGTAATTTAGTATTAGAATTAGTTTATAATTTTTTAACTTCAGAGAGCTGGTTATAACATATATGTCCCAGTTCACTTTGAAAAATGAAATTGCATTGTAATCATTAGTTGTAATTACCCTCTTATAAAAAGTAAAAAAAAAAAAAAAGAGACTTGGGGACTTAATAAAAACTATTTTAAATTCGAATTCGAAAATATTTATTTTATGAAAAATTTAAATTGTTTATGAAATTCGTACAGTTTCAGTTATTAAAATAATATTAAAAAGTTATTATTTGATTTTTAACATTTATGATAATTGTATTTATTAATATTCATAGCTGACATACTTTTAAATATCGTGTCTATGGATATCATTGTTTGGTATCAAAATTGGATATTATTATCTGTTACTCTATAATTTAATAAAATAGATAGGATGAAGAAATAACAGGACTTCTTGCTACTATAAAATAAATGAAGACAGCTTTTTGAAGTTGTATTTGTAACTTATCATTTAATCAGTTCATAAATTAATCAATAATAATTTCATTGTTTATCAATAGCTACTTATAACCTTCAAATAAATTGAAATTAAACTTTTTACACAACTAGAACATGTACATCTAGAGTGGAAACAATAGAAGATGCATATTAGAGTAAATCTTGCTCCGATAATTATTATAATATTTATAAAAAGTTTTAAGTAAAAACTTCATAAAACATTTTACATAACGTTTTAAGTTTTTTAAATCAATATAATCGATAATCAATATAAAAAAATAATGAATAACAATTATACAAATGTTATTTATCAAAATTTTTTTTATTGAAACAGATAAAACTTTTTGTTTATCCAAATTTTTATTTTGATTATAATGTCAGAGTTGATGCAGAGTTAATTACAATATTTTTTTTTTAATCTTAAATAATAAATTAAATACATTTATTATGAATAAAAAATAATATTTACATTTTATCATTATGTAAATATATAATAATAAAAATTTTTCAATTATATTTACAAAATTTTATTTATTATAATAAAAATAAATTATTTTATACCAATATAATAACTATAGTATATTACTATTGAAAAAGATTAAAAAATATCATCGTTGAAAAGATTAATATACCATAAAATTAGTCTTTATGCCGAGTTATATGTTGTTGAAAAATAACAAGGCTTAAATAAATATACGTTAACTACGTTACAATAAAATTTAGTTATATATTTAAGAGAATGTAAATAATAAGATAAAGTTCTTTATTAGTATATAACATTACAATATCAAATAAAAATATGTCTTTTTATATTTATATAAATATTAATTATTTAAACAACTACTTTATTTTATACTTAAAGTGTACTGCTTATAAAATTTGTGAAATTTTATGTAATTTTCAAATTAAATAATTGCTTTATTTTTCAGTTTTCAGAGACCTAGAAGTTATCAGTTTTAATACTAGCTATAAATTTTTCATAAAAATAGTTTTTATGATTCACAGTCAATTTTATTAGCATTCATTCTTAATTCTAAAATAGTAATTTTAATATAATTTAAAATTTCTATTTGTTAAAAGTAACCCTTAAAATAATTTAATTATACATGTATACTAAAATAAATTTTAAATTTTACAAAATCTTTCAAAAGCACAGTATAAAAATTTAGACAACATACCTAAGATACAGTTTTAAAAGATTTTATTAAGTATATTTTTAAGGAACTTAAAAAACTTGTTTTTCTACTATATGGCAATACATTATTATTTAGACATGATTCATAAATCAATAACATTTAAATAGACAGAACGAGCGTTAAGAACTTAATATATTCCACAACAATTTTTCTTACTTTCTGAATAAGAATGAAGACACAATGTAAACCATATGTTCTTTAATCTATTTACTATGGACTACGCAGGACCGAGTAGACTCTGGTAGGAATACATTCAAAAAACCCTTAAAACTATGCCATTAAAAGCTTTTTTATTTGTACCATCCAAAAATAATATTTTCTTAATTTGTACTTTTGTGAAAATTGAAAAAAAACGAGAAAATAAAGTACCGGAAAATCTATACCCTGACAGGAGAAAGTTTTAAATTCAAGTATTAAATACATTAATCTCTTCCTTACAATTTGCGCCATTCAAAAAACTTTTTTGCAGCTTGCGCTCCTCCTAAAAATGAATTACAGCAAAAATAAAGCGGGGGTGAGTACACGCGATAAGTCCGACGATGCAGTTGGCGTTAAACGCCTTTGGAAGATATTCTAATAAAAATTTTTGATTTTAACTCATTTTAAATGAAAGCTACAAAGCTGCTTTGTAAGACAGATATATTTTTATAATTTGCACTCTAACCAAAAATGAATTACAGCCAGTAAAAATTGGGAATAAGTACACGCGATGAACTTGAAATAATATTTTCGTAAAACGCCTATAAGAGACGTTCCAAACCAGATTACATAGCTTTATTGTCTTAAACGAAAGCTATAAAGCTGCTTGACAAGATTAAAAATTTGTTGTAATTTTCCCTCTCCCTAAAAGTAAATTACTGCAAAAATAAAACGTAGATAAATAAATGCGTCGAACCTGATGTTGCAGTTTACGTTAATCGCTTATAAAACACAATTCTGACCAAATTTTAAATCTTAGCTTCTATTAAAATAAATCTGCAAGGCTAATTTGCAAAACAAAAATGTTTTTAAAATTACGCTGTTACATTAAAGCTGTTACGTTTGCGTGACTAGCATCTTCGAATACTTTTGTATGGGGTGTCTTAATACATCTATCGAATCACCGCATTTTAGATATCCACGGACACGGTGCATACCTCTTGTAAGAGGTGTGTAGCCTCGTCTGCACAATCCGGTGTGAGTAAGGCTTGTGCGGTTGCGCTCGCCACTAACGTAAGCTCTATCTCAATTGCAAGAGTACTCATAACAGTTCGGCTGAAAAGTTCGTAAGCTAACACAGTAAAACACATTTTTTCGTTATAATTCGATTTTATTATTCAGTATAGTTACCTTCGAGAGCGATACAACGATTATAGCGGTCACATAATTTTCCGATACCATTTTTAAAGTACGATTTCTCTTTAGCCTCAAAATAGGCCTCAGTTTCAGCGATTACCTCTTCATTAGTGTTAAATTTTTTTCCAGCAGGCATTCTTTTGAGGTCTACAAACAAGAAAAAGTCATTGGGGGCAAAATCGAGAATACGGTAAATGGGGAAGCAATTCGTAGCCTAATCCATGCAATTTTGCCATCTTTTTCATTGATTTGTTACACAGTGCATTATCTTGATGAAACGGCACTTCTTTCTTCTTGGGGCCGTTTTTTCGTGATTTCATTCTTCAAACGCTCCAACAATGCTATGTAATAATCGCTGTTGATGATCTGGTCCTTTTCAAGGTAATCGATAAATATTATACCGTGTGCATCCCAGAATACTGATGCCATAACCTTACCAGTCGACTGTTGCGTCTTTCCACGTTCTGGATTCGGTTCATCGTGTGCAGTCCACTCAGCTGACTGTCGATTGGACTCCGGAGTATAGTGATAGAGCAATGTTTCATCCATTGTCACATATAGTCTGAAAAATTCATCTTTATTACGGGTGAATATCGCTAAAAATTGCTCCGAATCATCAACACGTTGTTTCTTTTAATGTTAAGTTAATTACCTACGAACTTTTCAGCCAATCTGTTAACTACCTCACTGTTTTCTGACGCACGCTCTGCCTGTGAAGCGGCTATTGTTGTGGCCGCGCGAATCCTATATCCAATCCTTCTTGCTCTCGAACACGGCGAGAGGGGTCACATGACTGAATCACCGGCCCTATCTGTTTGTCTTTTTACCTGATTTGGTGGCCTCGGAGGTTGAGTCGGCAGCCTTTCAAATTCCGCTTGATTTGACGGACCCTGTCTCACTCCACCTCGGGCATGAATTCAACGTTTCCCCTCTCCTCCCACAATTATAACAGGAGAGCGCCATTGATTGAGGGCATTATCTTCTCGAGTGACCCGGCTGCCAATAGTTAAAACAGAAATGCGACGGCGGATCCGTACTCGTGTCCGTCCGGATTAGCGTTAGACCCTGAATTGCAACAAGCACAATTTTCATTAGACCCTGAGGTTGCCTCTGTTAATCTTAATTCAAGAATGGAGAATAGGATTAGGATGACGAGAAAGGATAAATCTCTTGAGTTCACGCACGTTTCGCATTTTGACTTGTTCCAGCATTCAGTGGTATATACTGTCAACGGTAAAATCTCTGCAATGGTATACGGTCCTTTATATTTAGGCTCGTATTGGACAGAGTAACGTTATACCGCATTCGACAGTGTATGCACAAGTCGCATAACTTGATCGCCAACTTGAAATATCGCTACTCTCTTTCCTCGATTATACTCTTGAACTTGCTTAGACTATGCCTTCTCTCTGTGCTTGACGACGAAGTCATGCAGAATATTCAACCGCTTTACTTGATCGGCCCAGTCCGCTGGGTCTATACTTAACAGGTCAGCTGAAATGTTCGTAAGTTATTATATAGATGGCGTAACTATATTTAAATCCATATGATTTTTAGTTAGTATCAATCTTCAAACGATACATGTATAAATTTGACAACTTCCGAACAATTAGTTTGGAACAATTGATATAGCAATGAGATATAGCATTGTGAGTTTAGCAGCTTCTGTTATTGTAAAAAAAAATGAATAAAAAAGAATTTTGTGTGTTAATAAAGCGTTGCTTTTTGTTGAAAAAAAATTGATAAACATTATTCGGACTCTGCATCAGGGAAATCAACCGCTGACAAGCGGTTTGCTAAATTTAAAAGAGACGAAATGAGCGTCGAAGACGATGCACACAGTGGACGTCCAAAAGAGACTGTAACCGACGACAACATCAAAAAAGTTCAGAAAATAATTTTGAATGATCGTAAAGTGAAGTTGATCGAGATAGCTAAGACTTTAAAGATATCAAAAGAACGCGCTGGACATATTGTGCATGAATATTTGGACATGCAAAAGCTATGTGCAAATTGGGTGCCGCGCGAGCTCACAATCGATTAAAAGGAACCACGTGTTGATGATTCGGAGTAATGTTTAGCGATATTCAACCGTAATAAAGACGAATTTTTTAGACGATATATGACAGTGGATGAAACATGACTCCATCACTACACTCCGGAGTCCAATCGACAGTCAGCCGAGTGAACTGCACGCGATGAACCGAATACGGCCTCAGTATTCTGGGATGCGCATGGTATAATATTCATCGATTACCACGAAAAGGGCCAGACTATCACCGGCGATTGTTACATAGCATTGTTGGAGCGTTTAAAGGATAAAATCACGAAAAAACGGCCCCATTTGAAGAAGAAAGAAGTGCCGTTTCATCAAGACAATGCACTGAGTCAGAAATCAATGAAAACGATGGCAAAATTGTATGGATTAAGCTACGAATTGCTTCCTCATTCACCTTATTCTCGATTTTGCCCCCAGTAATTTTTCTGTTTGTAGACCTCAAAAAAATGCTTGATGGAAAAAAATTCAGCAACAATGAAAAGGTAATCGCCGAAACTGAGGCTTATTTTGAGGTTAAAGAGAAATCGTATTATAAATATGGTATCGAGAAATTATGTGGCCGCTATAATCATTGTATCGCCCTCGAAGGTAACTATATTAAATAATCAAATCAAATTTTACTAAAAAAATCTGTTTTACTATGTTAGCCTACGAATTTTTCAGCCGAACTGTTATATATTACTGGCCTTGAAAATCGGCCATAATCAAGAAAAGCCGGAGAGATCTTGGTTGATAATTGCACGGCCGTATTAATGACGTATCGCAACGTATGCAAATGCTGGTCCTAATTACGGTGATCTGCGACTCCGTACGTAGTGATCATAGTCTTCAGCGTTCTATTTGCTCTCTTAATAGAATTTATTTGAGGGTGGTGCGGTAGCGTGGTATCGTGCTTAATTCTATAGTTCTCAAGTACATATCGCAAGTGTTTGTTGTCGAAATCTCTGCCGTTGACTGTTAGGAGAAAATCAGGCGTCTCCTATCTAAAGACAATGAGCTCTTCTAACGCTCTCAATACAGCTTCTCTATTGGTGATTCGTAACGGCTTGAATTCAACCCAATAAGTAAAGAGGTCTTGGAATACTAATATAGCAGGTACTTAGGCTGACCTTTACTGCTCGGAAATTCATCATATCTCTTACAACTACGAACCACGGTCATTTGATGTTCCGTTTACCCATTCTTTAGAAATTTTGGCATATTTTGGATTCTTATTATGTACCACGGATCTCTGATTGTTTCAAAAACAGCTATATCTTCTTCCGTCTCGAATCCTCTTGATAATATATTCGAGATGTAGTGTAGCGCTCCTTTCCTGAATATTCATCTGCTAATCTCGTTAGTAGAGAATCGGTTGCAGATGTCTGTAATAGGTATAGGTCTCACAAATTGTTCTCTAGTTGCCTGTTTGGCCAGTCTATCCATCACCCCCTTTCCCTTGAGACCAGAGTGACCTGATTCATGACCAAACAAGAGTTAGCGAACAACTGGCCGCGAGCATGTTGAATGAGTTGTGACAGTCAAACACTTACTGCGATTTAGTGGTGAAAGCTTCTAAAGCCTTAATAGCGCTTTCACGTAGTGTACAGCCCTAGCGAGTATGTATGCCCTTTGCGGTTACTTCTTCGGTACACCTCGGCGCCAGCGTTCACCTCATTTTTTAATCCATCCGTGTACTAGATGTCTCCATTTTTGAGTATACTTTTGAAGTCGGTTATCTAGTCTTCCCTGCTGGATAGACTTTTATACCTTTGATCTAAATAATAGCTAATGAGTGCTCTGTCTTTGGGCATTTCCAGAATGCCGTTATTCTACAGGACCTCCGGTAGCTTCTCTCTTCTTGGTTTTGTTCCTCCTATCCTTAGGAGTCCTTTAGCTGCTTAAGCCTCGATGGAGATGTGTAAGGGCACCACTCTGACAATCGCCCGAAGAGCCGCCGTAGGCGTAGACCTAGAAGCTCCTAGGGCGTAGCTCAGTGTGACACCTCTCAGCCTCTCCGGCTGAGTTTCCGTTGTTTTGAGCAGCGTTCTTTCCCACCAAATGGCCGCTGCATATGTAAGTTTCGTCTTGAGCACTGCATCAAACAGCCATTTCATTGTGGAGGGTTTTAGGCAATAATTCGTTTTTATAGCCGTTCTGAGTTACTATAGTGCCATATTGAATTTGTGACATTTAATCTCGAGGTGTTTCTTCCAAATCAGCTTACTGTCAAGGATAACCTCGAAGTATTTTATATTTCCAGCCAGTATGAGCTGTTGGCCGTTGAGTTGGAGGTTGCAGGTACAATCACATTTATATTTTTTGGTGAAGATCATGACTTTGGTTTTATCCGAGTTGACATTAGGACCCGTAGTCTTTATGCCACATGTCCCGAACATATGTTCACAGTTTCAAGTGCATAGCATACTTAGTTTGTTTTTGACAGATATAAAGGTTAGCCATGTTTCAGTGTGTTCCTAGATTTTCTTTTATTATAAAAAATAAAGCAAGGGATCTGCATCAAATTCTGTCAAAAAAATGGAATTAAAAACACTCTAAAACATTTGAAATATTGACAGTGGCATACGGTGAACCTGCTCTAACAAGGTAACCACCCCAACTGGACTTCACCGATTTGGATGATTTTCAGATACGTTGTAGTACAAAAAAAATATTAGAGATGTATTTCTTTTTATCGGCGGACAAACACTTTAAAGGGGTGAAATCCGCCTGCAAAGTTACCTCCCAAAATCCATTTTTTTGATATTTCACAGCATCTAATAAATATTTTTGAAAAAAAAATTGCAAAATTTTAGTATTTAAAAACCTCGACTATTGGCAGTATTTATGACCAAACGGGTTGCAACCCTCATGAAAAAAAAATAAAAAACTATATTTTTTAGTAGTATCTTTTTGTAAATATCGCGGTATAGCATCAAAAAAATTAAAAAAAAGATTTTTGTGAATATTTTAGGATATTAAATTAGACGCTTTTTTTCGATTTCGGCTTTTTTTTAAAAAAGCACCCCCAATTATCCTTAACCACCCTTCACAGTAATAGGCCACATATGAGTGGTGGATTTTTTTCTTTATTATTATTCAGCTAATGCGTAAAATAAACTAAATTTACAATAAATTAATCATATTTAATTAATTTTTCTTTTTAATATTATGAAAAGGGTGGGAAAAGTCACCCCCAAATGTAAATATTCATTATGTCGATGGTTTTTATAAAAAATTTTGATATATTCCCAAGAAAAAAAAATTCCTAGACGATTGGAAAAATTAAGAATATAAATGCTGTATCTAAAAAACTTTTTTTTAAGAGAAGGTTCACCTTCTTATTGACCAAAACAACAGTTTTTTTGGAATTTTTTTTTTCATAGAAAGAAATTAATAAACAACTTAAATTGTTTGCTACTTGTTTAATACAATAAAAAGTATAAAAAAAAAATTTTATGACAAAATATCGTGACGGTAATTAATGGCACGCCCCGTAAAGTGACCATCTCCAAAAAAGGTGGCCCGCTGTTGGCCACTCTAGCACCTGCAAAAATAAACGAAAATTAAAAATCGAAAATTTTTTATAAAATATATGAGTGTAGTCGGCATCTGACCTACAATCATCGCTAAAAATCAAAAATTAACAAAATGGCGGGCATTTGAATTTTTTTTTTTTATTATTGAGTTTTTTTTTCATTCTTTAAAGTACTCTAAAAATAAAAATAATGCATATATCATCTTGATTGTAGTCCACTTTTCGATAAATACTTAAAAAAAAAAAAAAAAAAAAAAAAAAAGGCGATCCATTGAGTAGTTTTTTAATAATCGTGGCCAACAGTTTGAAAAACGTGGTTTCGAGAAAAACGCATTTAAAGATTTGATTAACGATTAATCTGTGTTAACGTCGGTCTCATTTTTGTTCCATAGCTTTAAAAAATATATATATACGACCAAACGGTTTTGGGAATATAGTATTCTACACGTAATTAACTACAAAAAAATGGAAAAAAAGAAAAATCGATTTTTTGGTTTAGAAAAAGGTAAACCTCCCCTTAAGGGTTCAAACCACCCCTAATTTTGTACCCTAAAATTGATTTTTCTTAACTGATTATAATTTGGTACTATTTGAGTTATAGTTTTTAATAAAATAAAGTGCAAGAATATTTGTCTAAAAAAGCATGACGTATTAGGTATGTTAATACTCAAAGGATAGCAACTCTTATTTTATATTTTATACAAATTTGCGACAAGTGGCTAATCGAGGTTAGGCGACCTGCCATGCGGTGCGAGGTAGAGTTCGCGGCGTGACTACACGTGGCGCCATCGATCGCTTGATCGATGGCGCGATGCGGGAAAAGGCGCGAGAATTCGCGGCATGTCAACACTAAGCAATTGATGGCGCGACACGAGAAAAGAGAGGCGCGACGCGAGAGGAGGAAGAGGGGAGCCTTCTTCTCTTCCCAACCGCCAAGCTGCAACAACGAGCCGAAACAGAGAATTTTCACCGCCGCTGCAGCCTTTTCGATATTTTTCGAGAGATTCGAGAGGACTTACTTCAACGTAGCTAAAAGTTAGTGGACACTTTAGCGTAGTTATCCGCGACATACATTCCGACATATATTTCGTATACGCGCACGATCGCGATAATTTATATTAAATTATTTGTGCGAGCGGTGAGTCAGAGGTTCGCTCTCACTCACTCCTATAAAGTAGATTGTAAGAGTGTGTGTTTGTGTAGACGCGTGAGAAACTACACGCGTGTAGTCTCCTAGATGGCCGCGAGAGGCCGCGACCAACCGTCGGTGAGCTCGCCAAAGAGCAAGGCCGGCTCACGCGTCTAATGCCAGTCCGAGTGTATTAGGGCTGATTCACACGTCTTGCTGAGTAAATATGGCAAGACGAGTGGACGGTGCGCATGCGCAGTGCGCACCTAGTATAGTAGTATTGCGCGTCGAGCAATATTAATTGCGATCATCGACAAGCCTCTACGCGATAAATAACTAACTTTTTTATCTTCTTTATCAACATTTAGCAATAAATAAGTTGTCATGTAATGGGAATTGGAATAATTACACCGTTGTTCCTGGTTAGTACCAGGAGGTATGCTTTATTATAATAACCGTAACAAAGAAGTACAATTTTGGCTTGATGATAGACACGTACGCGATCCGCTCTGGGCGAGACTCAATCTCCGACTGAACTGCTTCGTACATACGTAATCTTAAATACATGTGCACTTATACATTCGCATACACCACAACTCTTCCGCCTTTTTTTGATTTTTTCGCGTTCAGCCGCGGAGAGCGGCGAAGTTTAACCTTAGATTTCGTATTTTTAATAATCTGATCACGAACAATAAAAGTAGAATAAAGGTAAAGAACAATAAAGGTAGAAGGCGATGTCTGTTTTACGATTTCCCCTTCACATCATTTTTCCGGATTTACAGAATGATCTTCTCTGTAGACGTCGTCATCTACATTCAATTCAAGTGTGCGGTTACCTTTACTTGCTACTATCTAGGAATGCCGACTTTTTTGTACTTTGGTGTATGCGTGCGTTTTTAGTACATCGAATCTAGTGTGCATCTCGCGATTGAACATTAGCTGAAAAGGACTATTTCCCGTTGTACAATGTCCAATACTTCGATAGTCAAATAAGAACATACCTATAGCTGAATCTACCGTCTCTCCCCCTTTACAATTTTAGTGACTTTATCCTTGAAAGTTTCAACAAAATTTTCAGCTGCACCATTTGTCGCGCAGTGGTGAAAAACTATGATAGACACCTTTTTTCTTTAAGTATTTTGCAAGTTCTTTACTACGGAGCTGTGGTCCGTTATTTGAAACGAAATGTAAAGGTAATCCGTATTTCGCAAATAAACTGTTAAAGACTTGAATAATACGATAAACTTTGGTGTTATTTTTCAAATTTATGATTTTGACCCATTTTGAATGTGCATTAATGACAATAAGATACATGTCTCCGAAAAATGGTCCTAAAAAATCTGCATGCAAACGCATCCATGCACGCTCTGGCCAAGACCACGGGGTCAACAGAGCTTTAGACGGTTTTTTCCTTTCAATTATGCACACTTTACATTTGTTTACTGTATTTTTGATGTCGTTGTCATTATTCGGCCACCATACATAAGATCGTGCAAACATTTTGATTTTAACTATACCAAGATGCGATGCGTGTAGTTCTTGTAAAATTAATGGTCGCAATTTAGTTGGAATAACAGCTCTTAATCCCCAAAATAAGCAATTTTCATCTACATTAAATTCTAACTTTTTTCGGTGATATAGTTTTAGCTCGTCCGAGAGGGATTTCAAGCCTGGCCACCCTTTTGTGTATATAACATTACTGTACAAAGATTACTATCTTCCAATGTTTCTTTTGCTTACATTTTGCTATCGAGTGTCTGAATTTTTTCTTCAAAATAGTAAATATTGAAAACTGTGAATCAATCTCCGACAAATCAACATCTACTTTCATAGGGAGGCGAGATAAAGCATCACAGTTTGCGTTAGCTGCTAATTTTATATGTTCTATTTTGTAGCGAAAACCTGATAAAAAATATGCCCAACGTTGAAATCTATAGGGTGATTCATTATGAGGTTTGGTTTTTAATCTCAAATAAAAGGCATAAAGTTGAATTCTATAGTAATAATTTTATTGTGAGTCAAAAGAACAATCTATGACATTTACTTTTTTGAGATTATCTCATTTAAATGTTGATCGTGACTACGCCGTAAATGGTCCATCCTGAGGGTCCAATTTTGGACGACGCGTTCCAGCATAGCGACCGGTATCTCGCGAATGACACAAGTAATGTTGGCTTACAAAGCATCGATTGAAGTTGGCTTATCCCTGAAGACCAGAGACTTCGTGTAACCCCCAAAAAAATAATCTAAAGGAGTGATATCACACGATCTAGGCGGCTAATTTACTGGTCCAAAACGTAAAATCAGGTTCTCACCAAAATGATTTCTCAATAAGTCCATTGTTTCTCTCACTGTATGCGAAGTAGCGCCGTCTTGTTGAAACCAAAGTTCACCGATACCACGGGCTTCAATTTCAGGTAGCAAAAAATCAGTTATCATAGTAAGATAGCGGTCGCCAGTGACGGTTACATTCTGACCGGACTCATTTTGAAAAAAATATGGATCAATGATTCCACCGGCCCATAAACCACACCAAACTGTGCATTTCTGTGGCTTTAGTGGTAGCTGTTGAAGCTCTTCAGGTTGTTCATTAGTCCAAATACGGCAATTCTGCTTATTGATGTATCCATTGAGCCAAAAATGCACCTCATCACTGAACAAAATTTCGCGATAAAACAGCGGATTTTCATTTAGCTGATTCAGAGCCCATTCACCAAAAACACGACGCAAACCTAAGTCGCCCGGCTTCAATTCTTGCACAAGTTGAAGTTTGTATGCCTTAAAACCAAGATCTTTACGTAAAATACGCCAAGTTGTTGCGTACGACAAACCAAGCTGTTGAGAACGACGCCGAATCGATTCGTCACGGTCTTCAGCCACACTCTTAGCTACAGCCGCTATATTCTCTTCACTACGTGCTGGATGTGGTCTAATCGGTCGAGTATCATCCAATAATGTATGCTGGGTTTTAAATTTGCGGATGGTATTGGCTATGATGGTTTTGGTAGGTCGACAATACACACCATAAGTTGCTCCAAGAACACGAAAAACATTTCTCACAGAATGCTGATTTTTGTAATACAGCTGAACAATTTGGATATGTTGTTGCGGTGTGAGTCTTTCCATGATGATTTGTCAAACAATACTGAATAAAAATTACATAACAGTTTGACAAGAGTCACACGTGATCTGTCAAAAAAAGCCTATTGAAAATCAAACCTCATAATGAATCACCCTTTATTATCTACTGTTTGAGGAATCCCTTTACACGGCCCCAAAATAAGTTTTAGTGATTGATTATCTGTACGTAGAATTATTTTTTTACTAAAAACAAAATCGCAAAATTGCTTGAATCAAAAAACAATGGCCATAGCTTCTTTGTCAAGTATTGTACGATTTAACTCTTTTTCTGGAATTGTATCTGAAACATACGCAATAGGCTTTTCTACCCCGTCTTTGTATTTATGCGAAAGAATTGCAGATAGACCATAATACGAGGCATCGCATGCCAATACTAATTGCTCTTTTGGATAGTAATGCGCTAAAATTTTTGGAGATATTAACTCATTTTTAACCAAGTTAAAAGATTTTTCACATTGTTCATTCCAGTTGTAATTTTATTGATTAGCCAAGTCATACAATAGTTTTAAATGTACAGATCTATTTACCAAAAATTGCGCATAAAAATTTATTAGACCTAAAAAAGATGCTAATTTTTTTGCGTTAATCGGTCTAGGTATATTTATCATTGCTTCGACTTTCGATTTTGATTTATACAACCCGTCTTCGTCTATTACATAACCAAGCACTTCCAACTTTATTGAAAAAATTTACATTTATCTTTGTTTGCTCTAAGTCCAGATTCTTGTAATCGCGTACACGCAGCTTTGAGATTTTTTAAATGTTCTTCAGTGCGGCCCGTTATATAAATATTATCCAAGTACGCGATAAGGTTGTTTATCCCCGCCAGGCATTCGTCCATTTTCTTTTGCACGTCGACCGGTGCCGGCGCAATACCTTCCAGAATTTTCTTATAGCGGAAAAATCCCTTATGAGTAATAATCGTCAACGGTTTTCGACATTTTTTGTCTACTTCAAATTGCATATATGCGTAAAATAAATCTATTCCGCTAAAAGTTAAACCGCCTTGTAACGCTGAAAAAAAGTCGTCGATTATATTGAGCGGATATTCGTCCATAATAATGTGCGGGTTCACTGTTAATTTAAAATCGCCGCAAATACGAATTTTACTATTATCTTTAAATACGGGCACGATTGGCGTTGCCCATTCGCTTATCTCGACTGGTTCCAAGTGATCTAATCATATTAAACAATGAATTTCATTTTTAATCAGTGGTTTTAACGCATGTGTAATATGACGGCATTTCAAAACTATTGGTTTTTTGTCCGGTTTCAAATAAATTTTACTTTTGCTTTTATTACACCAACCAGGAGTAGAACTAAATAGCGTATCAAATTTGTTTACTATGTGATTTTTTACTTTAGCAAATTAAATCTTGTTTATCATTGATCTAATATTTGTAGGTATTTGCAACGGCCAAAACCAAAAGCAGAAAGCCACTTACGGCCAATCAGTGCAACGGGGGCATCTCCCGGCATAACATAGCAATTTAAATTTCGCGTTTGGCCTTTAAATTTTACTTTTAATTTATTTATGGTTCCATTTGGACGCATAATGATGCCTGTATAACTGTTCATTTTATTAGAAGTTTTATCAATGTCATAATTTCGAAAATGATCGCGCAAAATTTTTTCAGATATTAACGTTTCAAAGGTACCCGAGTCAACTTCCATGTCTATTTTCATTCCATTACTGCTCACACAGACATACATCGGTTCGCCGTCACGATCTTCACTTCTAAAATTCTTATAAATGTTCTGTTTACTATTGAACTGTAAGTGATAGAAGTCGCTACAATGATCGTGGTAGTTTTACTTGGTATGCTTGTTGATCTGTAGTTCGTCGCTGGATGTATTATCGTGCTCGCTGCTGCTGGTACTGCTATCCTTTTCTATGTTATGAAGTATGCGCTTGTTTCGTGCGCGTTTGGCATAACAAGCTCTGGAAATGTGTCCCTGTTTATTGCAGAAATTGTAGTATATGTATATGAATGTAGTGCTACGAGCGCCAGCGTTGTAGTTCAATAAAGCAAGTGAGCAGTTGTACATTAACCTTACATCAGTGTATACGAATTGTTATTGTTATTATACCCATGCATATAGTACAGTGGCGACGAGGAAAAAGGTTGAGAAGTAAGGTTAAGTTTGTTCGAGAATCTTCCGTGTCACGTCTGGAATAACAAAAAATTCAATTAAGTGAATCGTGTATGAAAAGTAAACGATGAATAATTAAAGATAAATTATGGTTAATGTTGTAACTGAGATAGCGTGGATACAAGATTTACGGAAAAATGAGCTTATAGAAGTGTGTAAAATAAACGATATTGAAGTGAACGCAAGCTGTACAGTAGAAGATTTAAGAATCAAATTACGTGTATTTGTTAGAAGTAAAATTGAAAGTGGAAGTGCAGCGGAGATAAAAACATTGAAAGATAGTGAAAATAAGAAAAATATAAAAGAAGAAAACGTGCATGGAAGGGATACTTCGACAACATCACAAGTGAATGAAAACGTTATTAATAGTGACAGTAATCAAACAGTAAAACGAGAAATGGAAATTTCGGCAAGTTTAGAGTATGATATTGAAAAGCATGACTAACAAAAATTTATCGACAGGTTAGAACAATATTTTATAGCGAACGATATCAGAGGCTATAAGAAGAAGAGAGCAATACTTTTAAGTAAAGTGAGTGCTGACACCTATGATGTAATCGACAAGGTGTACAAACCAGAAAAGCCCGGTAAAGTAGAGTTAGCAGAAATTATAAAGTTGGTCAGAGATTATTTAAAGCCTCCCGCATCATATTTGGTTCACCGAAACACATTCAGATTAAGATTGCAGCAGAAAAATGAGTCTATTAGTGAGTACCTAGCTGCAATACAAGCATTAGCTAAGGACTATAAATTTCAAAACAGGGACGAGCAAGTGTTAGATCAACTAATTGTCGGTTTGAGAAGCAAGGCAATAAAGGCTGAACTATTAAAAATCGAAAAACCAACTTTGAAAGATGCTTTAAAGAGAGTACTAGCATCAGAAGCAGCCTATCTTGGAGCAGAGCAGATAGAAAAGAAAAGCAGCAATGACTTCAAATACCACTATGTGGACGATGTACACAAAATAAACGCAGTGAAAAATCAAGCAAGCAGACGAAGAGTTAAAGGTGCAGCGAGACAAAGACAGAATACGCCACTGCGAGGCAAAACATGGACTAGGGGCATGCGCGGATCACCGAGTCATCAGCGATCAGAGTACCTTCGTCAACAACAAAAGCGGATCTCTGAGCAGCAAACAACGAGTGTACAATGTTATTGTTGCGGTAAATTCAATCATGTCACGCGTGCGTGTAGGTATAATAAGTGTAGGTGCGATACGTGTGGTCGTCAAGGGCATTTGAAAGTAATGTGTAATAATCATAATTTGAATGAAGCAGGTAATAGAAATAAGAATGTAAATGAAAGAAAACCGCGTGTAGGTTATGTTAACGAGCGTGAAAAATATAGTGATGATGAAGATAGTATTGCACAAGAGATAAATAATATGTTTGTAACAAATAAACGTGATCTTCATCATATGAAAACATATATTACGGAAAAAACGCATGTAAAGCCCCAATTTATAAAAGTAAGAATAAACAGCATCGATATGCAAATGAAAATTGATTCAGGTGCGGCAATGTCAATAATTTCCTTGTGTATGGAAGAAAAACTTTTTGGGAATGTAAAAATGCATGAAGCAGATATAGAATTTGTGAATCACGATGAATCAGTAAATAAACCAGTAGGTATGTTGCGAAAAGTAAACGTAAATGCAAATAATAAGAATATTATAGCGGATTTGTATGTAACAGGTTCGTCGGGTCCTCCTATTATTGGTCTGTCGTGGCTTCAAGGTTTAAGACTATGGCCTTTGTATACCAGGTTAAAATTACATGCGATAAAATCTGAAAATATTTATGAGAGTAAACTGAAAGAAATTTTATTAAAACATAAGAAATTTTTCAAAAAATCAAAGGGTTCCTTTACAAAAGGAGAAATTGAGCTTGAATTAAAAGAGAACAGCAAACTGGTTTATGTGTTAGCGCGTTCGGTACCCTTTGCATTACAAGATAAAATAGAAAATGAATTAAATCGGTTAGTAGGTGAGAAAATAATTGAACCGGTCGAAAGCAGTGAATGGGCGACACCGATAGTTCCAATTGTAAAACCGAATGGCGATTTACGTATCTGTGGTGACTTCAAAGTAACGGTTAATCCGCAATTAAAAATAATTAGACATACTCCTCCGAATTTCGATCATGCAGTGGCTAAATTGCCAAGTAAAAGTCGAAATAAAAATTGTAATAAATCGAAAAGGTATTCGAAGATTGATTTCAAAGAGGCATTTCTGCAGGTTCCCGTTGCGGAAAATTCACAGCATTTACTGACCATTAATACACACAAAGGCTTATTTCGTTGTAAATATATGATGTACGGCATAGCTTCGGGACAGAGATATTTTCAAGAAAGAATCGAAGAAATTTTAAAAGATATAAATGGAGTCACGGTAGTAGCAGACGATATAATAGTAACTGAAGACACTGATGAGGAACTTTTAAGAAATTTAAATGAAGTTTTAAAGCGACTAGAAGCAGCTGGATCAAAAGAAAGAGTAAATAAATGTAGTTTCTTTGAAAGAAAGATATGTTATTTAGGATATAATTTATTAATATTTAGGATATATTATCGGGGAATGAAGTTAGTATTGATGAATCAAAATATAAAGCTATCGTAGAAATGCAAGTACCGGAGAATAAAAAGGAATTACAATGATTTTTGGGGAAAGTTAACTATTACAATCGATTATTTAGAAAACGCTAAGAAATTTTAGCACCGTTGTACGAATGTATGAACTCTAAAACCTTTTACTGGGATAAAGCATGTCAGAATGCATTTGAATGTGCGAAAGTAATGTTGAAACAAGTTATTGTAAATTACGACCCATCGTTACCGCTAATATTAACCACAGATGCGTCACCATACGGGCTAGGTGCTTATACATATTATAGATACTTATATATAGTATAAGTCAACCATATGATGATCGTGAAAAACCAGTAGCATTTGCGTTGCGAAAATTAATTAAAACAGAACAAAATTATTCGCAAATTGATAGGGAAGCAGCTGTGATTATTTTAGGTGTAACGAGATTCTACGATTACGTCTTTGCTAGAGAATTTCTAATACGAGCAAATAATAAACTGTTGAATAGATTTTTTTGCCCCGAAAAAGGAATACCGCGAATGGCAGCCAGTAGGTTCCAAAATTGGGCATACTTTTTGACAGCATTTAACTATAAAATTGAATGTATAGATACTAAAGATAATATCGCTGCTGATACGTTATCGAGATTGCCATGCAATGATAATGGAAATAATAATAAAATTCTGAATTACGATGGTAAATATACGTATTTGCATTACGTGATACAAAGAAAAATTGTTTGTTTTGATTGCAAAGCGGTAGCTCACGAGACGGCCAAAGACAAAACTTTATCATTAAAAAGAATGATAGAAAATGGTTGACCAGAACGCAAAACTAAAAATTGGCCAGATATTCTAAAACTATATGTTATTCGAAAAGATAAACCATGTATAGAGAAAGATTGTTTGATGTGGGGACGACGTGTAATAATTCCTTTAAAATTACAAGCATGCGTTATTAATCAGTTGCATGAAACGCATTTTGGTATTATACGCATGAAAAGTATGGCAAGGTCGATTGTGTGGTGACCTGGGATAGACAAACAATTAGAGAATAAAGCAAAATTTTGTAAATATTGTGTCGTAGTGAAGGATGAACCGCTTAAAGTGAAACTATCTCTATGGCCATGGCCCAGCCAACCTTGGCAGCGAATACATGCAGATTATGCAGGACCATATTTAGGACATTCATATCTTATTGTATAAGATTCATATTCCAAGTGGCCTGAAATTTTTGTTGTAAAGAAGATGCTTGCAAGCGAAACAATTGAAAGTTTCAGAAGTATTTTTATTACGCACGGCTTACCGCATAAAGTTGTTACCGATTTAGGACCGCAATTCACGAGCGAAGAATCTCGAAGTTATCTTAAACAATTAGGAGTTAAATATAATTTCGCACCATCTAAGCACCCTGCAACAAATGGTGCCGAGAATTTTATAAAAACTTTTAAGCGCAAACTAAAGGCTATAATTAGCAGTAATAATATCGATATAAAGACCGCAATTAAAAAATTTTTATTTGCATATCGTAGTTCTAAACATGTAACGACAGGCGAATCGCCAACAAAATTATTATTTAATCGCGAATTGAGAACTCCTTTGCAATTATTACGTTCAGATAGAAGAGCAATAGTAGAATTAAAGCAACATAATCAAATTAAGAATTTTATCGGTTGTAGAAAAGATGAGTATTTTGAGGGAGACGTAGTCATGGCAAAGGATTTTCGAAAAGATCATCCGCGAATGTCAAAAGCAAAAGTTGTAAATGATTTATCACCGCGAAGCTGTGAAATTGAATTTGAAGGCGGTGGCAAACATAAGACATTACCACCAGTTAATACATTGGAAAAATGGTGATGAAACTAAAGATTAAAATGATAACGCCTGTGGAAGAAACAAAACCAAATGTAAACTTATAAGTAAACCATTCGTACGTAAATCCACTCGAATCACAAAACCACCAATGCGATATAATTCAACTTGTTAATGAATTCACAGTGTGTAACATTTTTACTTTTATGTTCGATTATAAATAATATGTATTTTAAAGATAAATAAAAGGGGAAGGATGTAGTATATGTATATGAATGTAGCGCTACAAGCGCCAGTGTGGTAGTTCAATAAAGCAAGTGAGCAGTCGTACATTAACTTTACATTAGTGTGTACGTATTGTTATTGTTATTATACGGTGCAATGGTTATTTTTCATGGTTTATTTCAATGGTTTATTTTATTGGTCCATATTCCTTTGAAAGAAATGTTGATAGAGATAGCTATTTCGAGTTGCTAAGAGATCGGTTGCCAAAATTGTTAGAAGATGTTCCTTTAGCTACAAGACAAAAAATGTAGCTCCAGCAAAATGGTGCAGCACCACATTTTGTACAAATAGTACGTGACTTCCTAAATTATAACTAAAATAAGAGGTGGATCGGACAAGGAGGACAAGTTAACTGGCCTCCTTGCTCACCAGATCTCACATCTCCAGATTTTTATTCATGGGGCTACTTAAAAAATGTTGTTTTTGCAGAACGGCCAACAACTAAAGCAAACATGAAAGACCGTATTCGTCGAGCTTGCGTAGCGTTTCCAAGAGAAACTTTACTAAGAACAGTACATTTCCAGAGGCGATCACATTTATGCCTTGAAGCCAATGGAGAAAACTTCGAACATTTGCTTCGTGGTTAATAATTATAATTGTTATTATAGTGTGAGGCAAGGGGACTCGCGGTAAACAAGCACCCCAAATGTGAGAGGCAAGGGAACTCACGGTAAACAAGCACCCCAAAGGAAACAGAACTTACTACGTTCACGTCGTTGTTTCTGGGTAATGCTAAAAGTAAGATAAACGCATTTAAACAAACAGTACAGCAAAGCACTGCTTTGAAGCCTCATAATTCGAAAATTACAAAATGAAAAAATATTTTATTATAATGTTTTAGAAAGCTCTTGAGATAAGCTACAAGAATATGTAAAAAGAAGTAGAAGGTTTGATTTATGAAATTTAAGGTAACCTTTATGTGACCTTCAAATTATTCTTCAAGGTCAAACCAATGATACCATCTTATGTCCCCTTTAAAACTATACAACTTTTGTCTTAAATATTTTTCTGTATCTGGCTTACCAACGGAGAAATTTTGGTAGGTCACTTAAATTGACTCACCCTATATATATACATAGCAAATATAATGAAAACCAAAATTCAAATTAAAATTATATTAAACTTAATAGACTAAATGCAACATTTAAACGTTTAATGTGTGAAGATGATGAGCGGGCTGTTCAATGAAACGCCTCTATATGACAGTGTGTTAATATTCAAAATGCGTGATGCTTGCAGCCACACTGCAAGTTGACATCTGTGGAAAAAACCAGGAGACATGGAGAATCAACTTATTCTGATAATTAGAGAATAGCATTCTTTTAACACACGTGTAGAGAGTAAAGTAACCCAACTCTTTCGGCACACACACTTAGACAAAACAATGAACTAGAGTTACATTTTAGTTGGAAGGTGCGGGGAAGACATGAAAGTCTACAGAGGCTTATGCTGATGATTAATAAGCAGAAATCCCCACAATGATTCTGTGACCAAGTCTTTAAATAATGCGGAAGAACGGGCCGCGAGGGCAGAAAGAGATTTTTTCCGATTATTTCTGTAGTCAAGGAGTAAGAGTGAGATTTTTGATTCGCGAGGGAATCGCAAGTTTATTCTTTCTTTTTGTGTGAATAAAAATGAGTTAAAGTTTTTCTTTCGTTTTTAATTTCGCGAGACAGATTTCGACATTTCTCTTAAAAAAAAAATATAATAGTATATTATTACTTATTTTACTTTCTTCCCCTTTCTTTTCGTTTCGGTTCTCGGTGTGTGTCGTATTGAGTGGTCGACTTGCAGTAAAGAACGCGGGTTATGCTAGACTAAGCCGTATACGTAGGTGTAGGTGTGAAAACCAAATAAAACGATTTCAGAGAAAATTAATAGTGTTGGTGATTCGATCCCGTCCGTCTATTCCTTTCTCCCTTCAGTGATCCAAGGCAGAACTTAAAGGTCCAGGACACCAGTTGTTTCCAAGTAAGATTTTAATTATATTTATCAATGAATAAATAATTATTTAATTAAAATGGAGTAGAAGCGCCAACTCCCCCGATCTCCGTGATTAGTGGCAGTAGGGACTATTTTCAGTTCGCGATGCGCGAGCGGGCCCATACGGGACAGGTTGGTGGGTCCCGCATTAAAATAAATATTAAAATTTCACTACGTGCGTGTTCCCCCACGCGTAACAGTGAAATTTTTGGTGGAGGCACCGGGTAACTGCCAACACTGAAAGATTCTTTATTGCCTATACGAGATAAATAAAATTTTCAAAATGGATAAAGTAGATTTAATTATTCAAAATAAATCAAACATTACAATTTTTAATTAACATAAATGAAAATTGATATTTTAGAGAATATAGTCTTTTAAGCAATGCTTCATCTTACTGTAATAATAGTCGCCTTAGAAGTGATTTACGCGACTAATCATAGAATTCAATAAAATGTTATCTGCTACTTGCATTTTAATAATTCATGTATCTTAAGAAAACCTCCAAAGTTTTGTAAACTTCATTAGCATCGTTTGATGCTCCGTAAAAGAACTAACGCAAACAATAAAAATCTAAGTATATTTAAACTATATTCCATAATTTTTTTATTAAAAAATATTGAAAAGTGAGCGTCTTATGCGCTGTTTTCGGAGGCGCCGAAAAAAAAGTTCCTCCACTGCTGCCACGATTCCGGCCGAATGAGTAGCTGAAACCAAAAAAAAAGTCGTCAAACTAAAAGGTATTTTCTATACAATGTCGCAGAATTTTCGAAAAATATCAAAATTTAACAAAATGGCGTAGTTATCAAAAAAAAATTTTTTTTTTCGTCAAAAATATGGTCGCTTTTTTTAATGCCAAATCGTCAATTTTCATTCAATCAAGAAAATCCTGCGTCGTTTTAGAGTAAATATATTTAAAAATACTCAGTTCAAATTTGAAGTCAATCGGATAATTGCTCTTTGAGTTACGATGGCAGCAAATTTGAAAAAAGTCATTTCGAGAAAAACGCGTTTAAAAGGTAGATGGAGTAGTTTATACCTGCGAGCGGTTGCTCTTTAGAAGGCTGCCATTCAAAAAGTTTTAGAGATACGGTCTTGAAAATTTTACAGGATATTCTTAAAAGTATAAACTGTCGAATGAAAAAAAAAAAAAAAAAAAAAATATCGATTTTTTGAATGTTTCACACTGGTATAGCCCCTTAAATTGTTTATCTCTTTAACTTAAGACTTAAATTGTACCTGAAATTTACAATTCTAATAATTAGATGTTTATATTTTCTCTTACCGATATATCATTATTATAACTCGATAAACTGTTTTAAAGTACTTGTATAAGTTTAAGAAAATTAATTAGAATAATCAACTCTTAGATTTACTTTCAATTATAAAATATTACGCAAAGAATATAGTTATTCTTATTATTATTTTGAGTACATCAAATATTCAAAATTCGAAATCAGGTCTGTGTTCGTTTTTATAGATGTTCTTTATCTTATTTTGCAACAAAGTATCGCAATTCAAAGCTGTAATATAAATTCGTTTCAAAAATTAGGGATTCGTACATATAAAAAGAAAATATGTAAAATATTCTGGCGGCTTGATTCTAAGCCATTGCGTGATGCAGATAATTTTTTTTTCCGGCGCCTTTCCTTGAATATACGTTTCTTTCAATTCTCCAAGCTTTTTGCATTTAAGATGTTATTGTGGCCATCTCTGACAATTTTGTAGTATATTATATATCAATCAGGTATAAGACGTTAGCTGTGAAAATTTAATGTAAGAATTTAACATACATTATATTATCATCGTTTAGATCTTTACTTGCTCTTCCTTTGCAACAATGCCAAACGAAATGCCGATCATTAAGGTGGCTACAACAAAGTCACGATATAATGCGTTTGTTATAATTTTTAATAAATGAGGCAAACCGCACGCAATGATAAAATAACTAAAAATAATTATTTTTACGGCTAATTTGTTGCTTTTAATCAAGCTATAAATAATCGAATAGATTGTACCGATTCTATACTTAGTTGATGAAAAAAAAAAAAAAAAAAATTTATTTAATGCTATTTTTAAAGAAAAATAATGTAGTTCTCTCCGCGGGAATCTCTGCCGCCGGATCGCCGCGGCTGATGGATCGCCGTGATACGCAAGTGATTGTGTTATAGATGAGATAACGAGTTTTACGTCACCGCGATAAGATAACGCGGAATTTTTTTCTCCTTTCTCTCTCTTTCTTTTTATATTATAACTTGTGACAGGTGGCTTATCGAGATGAGGCCACCTGCCATGCAGTGCGAGAAAGAGTTCACGGCGCCATCGATCAAGCGATCGATGGCGCGTCGCGGGAAAAGGCGCGAGAATCCGTGGCGTGCCGAAACGCGGCGCTATCGATCAAGAATCGATAGCGTTACGCGGGAAAACTGATAGGCGAGAGGGGAAAGAGGAGCCCTCCCCTCAAGCCTTCTTCTCGTTTGAGTCGTTTACCACGCCGCACACGTTTTCGCGATACTTAATTTTCTTTAGAGTTTTCCGCAGCGACCGAGATTTTTCCGGACTACTAGAACGTCGAGTTTGAGTAGACGAGCGTGGATATTAAAAAAAGTAAGTGGCCATTTATTATCAGTCCGCGAATCAATATATTTCGTATTCCCTGACGCGTGTGCAATCGTGTCAGGCATATAGATATAGGTATACATACGCGCGAGACCGCGTAAAGCCTATTCCGTATAGGCCGTGCGAGTGCGAGTGAGAGGATCGATCTCTCTCTCGCACGATCATAGAATCAGCATACGAGTGACAGAAAGCCACTCTTACCCGTACAAACATCAAGCACGCAGTTGAGCGAGAGGAACGAGCTCTCTCCCTCAACCATAGACTGCATAGTCGAGTGAGAGAACCGCTCTCACTCAAGCAGTCATAGACTACGTCGTATAGAGGGAGAGCTGCTCTCTCTATATCAGATGTCCATAGACTACACGTGTGTGTGTAGCCACGCGGAGTGAAGAGGGTGCGCATGCGCAGTGCACACCTCGTGCATTAGTATTGCGCGCGAGGTAATACTAATTGCTCTTCACTCACCAGACACCTCTCTGTGATATTTATTGTATTTTGTTACATTATTATTAAAAACGCTTGTAGCATTGAGAAAGCGTGTTCTTTTATTGAGCAATTCCCTATAGCTTCCCTATCCCGAATACCGTCGCCTCCGCGGGTGTGCAAATCTAGCATTGGCACACATTCTGAGCAGCCAAGCCCGGTGAAAGCAACGCCAGCAGCGGGACCTTAGGCAAGGCCCCTCACACACGAGAGTAAAAAAGCAGGAACAGAGGAAGGTCCTACGCTGCTAACGGGCCGTAACCAATTACACCCGTTACAAACTTGAATAATGAAAATTAATTAAATAAATGAATAATAATAATAATGATAACTTGAGCGCAGGACAAAGATAAATAATGAATGATATATATAAGTAATATATAAATAAATAATAACTAACAAAACAAAACAAATAATACTAAAATAAAAAAATATATATATAAATGTGCAAATAAATATGAGCTAAAATAAATGTGAACCTGCGATCGTTGTCCACTCCCTTTTATGACAGTTGTTCGCGATTGTTGTGTGAGTGTCAGTGATTTTGAAAATAAATAAAAGCTAATGCCAGTGAAAGTGAAGACTAAAAAAATGATAAAAAGAAAAGAATATCGCGAAACAAATAAATGGATGAATAATACATGAAATAAAAAAAAAAGAATAATAAATAATCAAAAAGAAGAAATAATATAAAAGAATAAAATAAAGAAAATAAAAAAATCAATAAATGTATAAAATAAAAGAAAAGAATAAAAGAATAAATAAATAAAATAAAAGAAAAATGCGTTAAAATAAAGTGAAATATAGCGAAGTGAAATATGTATATATATATATATATATATATATATATATATATATATATATATATATATATTGTGACGTGGTGTTTTGCACCAGTCACATGAGGAGGCTAAAACACAGCTTGTACGTTTCCTCGTAGCCCACAATACCCTTTACAATCTTGGCAGTCTCGCAGGACTGCCACGCTTAGCCCTAACTAACAGCCACGCAGGGCTGTGCATATTATACCTTCCTCAGGTAAGTGAGCTTGGAGCTTAAGTAAGGCTCCAGCGAGGAGCTAGTCTCAGGAGTCCATGGCTAGGCGATGGCAGTGCTCGCACACACTGCAGCAGGGATTCCTTTCCAAGCTCCTTCCTGTCCTTGTCGTGTTCCCGTACCCGCGACCTCTCAGACAGTAGTTAAAAGAAGGAAGCAATAATAGCAGCTGAACCTTGGAATGGAAGTACAAGCTGCCACGCAACATCATAGGAAAGTGGGAAAGGAGGTTAGGAGGCAAGTAAAGACACATAAGCACCGCATCTACGTGCAAGTAATTACGTACCTGGAATTTCTAAGAGCGTTGCCTCGCTGCCGCTGCTCGCAGGCCATCGTTGTCCCCGACACTGCCGCTTCGCTTTCTCCACCGCTCATCGTTTGATTCGCCAGCTGTTGATCCACCGCACTGCCGCACCTGAAAAAGAAAGAGAAGAGACAAATGAGTTGACGCCTACCAGCCATGGAACGCGTCGACTTCCTGGACTCTCTGGACATTGGAGGTAGATTCTCGCTGCTCCAGAGAAAATATAACAACACTGGCACTCGCGAGCGGATAACCTAAACGCGCGCTGCTGGCGCGCAGTTATGTCAACTGCCGACAGCGCTGAGCGCGCGCAGCGGCTGCATCGCGTAACGTATTTCACACGTACGTTGCGCTAGCGCAGAACGATTATCTAAAATCCGCGCTCGCAAAAGTGCCACGCAGGAGCTTCTTGTTCACTCCGTTCGGGTCCGTTTGAGCAACAAGTCGCGATATTCGCGAGGAGTCGACACTCCGTCCGGTGCCATAGTCGCGATCATTAGCCTCCGTTGTTCGACTCAGCATTTTCGCGTTTGATAAAGAAAAAGACGAGCGTGTACGAGCCGGCGGATCGCCCTTTTGTAGTCGAGAGTGTTGTAGTATATCTGGTAAGTGCCGAGGTGCAGTGGCTGTTACCAGGAGGCATTCCTGCAACGAATCGTCCCCGTTTCTTACCTGGCTGTGTGTGTGCGACCGCGACGCGTGCTACGCGCCATTTTTGTCTTTTCGCGTCTTGTATGCCCGCGACCGCTCTAATCGTGAGCTAGCCGTGCAAACGTAATTGCCGCGCACAAAACCGCGCTACCGGATTGTAGCTGGCGCCCTGAGCTCACGTAAGAACGCGATCATTGTGTACTTTGCTAAATATTTAAGATCAAATAAACGTGTTCGTTCTTGTGTTCATTCTAATCGGTTGTTTTAACTTGCACTAGCAAGCAACCCGCCCGCTTCCCTCTACATTTGTACGCCACCCTGATCCCCAGTGGCGTTACAAATTGACGCCGACAACGTGGGGCCGACACAAATCACGCTGATTTGTGAAAATTCTTGGGATCGCCAATCGTGTGTATATGTGAGGACAGTAAAAAATTTATGTATAATAAAAGCAGAGACAGTAAAGTGTGTTTGGTAGTCGCTGTCACAAGCGAATACCAGATTCTCGAACTCGCCGTTCGCCACCATTTTTCGCGCGTCGTAAAAGTACGCGCGGCTGGATGAGAACGAGGAGGGAAGGAAGCCAATGGGCGGCCATCTTGTTCGACCACGCGAGACAGCTGCGCAGTAGCGCTGGTGCTCGCATACGCCACGTCAGAGGTTGGTAAGCTGATTCGAGTGTGCGCATCCAGCAGTAAGCTCGGGACTAGTTCCGATAATTTCGAAACAAATTGTTTCGAAATGAGTCAGATAAATTTAAGTAAAATTTTAACTAGCTTTTTTTCACAATTAAACGATTAGTTTATATTTCGGAATTTTTTATAATCTTTTTTTTTTTTTACGATAAAATCAGCATTTCTTTTTGATAAATAATTTATTTTTTTTTTATTTTTTTTTCTCTTCTTCGTTGTTTTCTCTGCGCTTGGCTTGCTGTCCACCGATAAAAATTTTTTCCAGATAATTAATTGAAAATTATTTTGCATGCTAGTGATTTAAACTAAAATTTTTTTTTTGTGTGTTATTGCTTGCGTACTACCACTATTATTCCCACCCGCGTGTGTTAGGGTGAGTGCTTATCTGTCGTGGAGCTGTAACGTCAGCTTGATAGCTGCGAGTGTAGCGCCGCGCTTGGACGCGTATCAGCGGACGTGCGTCCCAACTACGAAGTTGAGCACGACGCAAGTTACGTCGTATTATATATTCGACTAGCGCTTCAGAGCGATTAAAATAATCATTTTTTTTCCGTTTTTTTTCTTGTTTCTTTTGGTAAATCAAATATTTTCTGCTTTTGTGTTTTTTTTGCTTTCTTTATTAAACCAAAGATAATAATTTTTTTTATTAATAATTTTTTTAATTCAATAACATTTTTTCTTGATTATTAAATTTTTTTAATAGTTTCTGTTTTCTCGTGAATTATTTTTTTTTTTGCTGGTGTTTTCGCTTCCAGCAGGGTGCGCCGTCGTCGCTATATTGTCTCGCAAGACGACGAATCTTCCGCCGCTCACTTTTACACCACTAAGAAAATTATTTTGTGTTGTTTTTGTTTTGTTCTTTTGCACGTTGACCCCGCACCGCGCTGCAAATGGCAGTGGCGGATATTTAATTGTATTTATGATCATGTTGCATGTTGTAAATTTAAATTATATCTAATTTACATTCTGTCAAAAAAGTACCGGGAATTGTCGATTTAAATCTGGCAGGGCAATTTAAGCAGGTAAAATTTTTTTTGCTAGGTTGGTACAACTGTCCTTAATGACTATGCCATGTTTGAGCGAAATCTGTCAACGAGTGTGTTCACAATAGCAGGTTAAGTCAGTCGATGTCAATAGGGCGTGCCGATTTTTTACAATGGGTGATTACGTTGAACAAAAAATTTTTCTAAAATTTTGTTTTGCGAATGAAATTTGGTGTGCCGATGCATTGAAAATGTTGCAAAAGGCTTTTGGTGATAAAGCACTATCGAAAACTAGTGCGTATGAGTGGTACAAAGCCTCCAAGGAGGGTCGTGAAGTCGTCGAAGACTTGCCTCGTTCCGGACGCCCATCGACGGCTTCGACCGCAGATAACGTCGATATAATTAAGGAAATGGTGCTTGAAAACCGTCACACCAGTTTGAGAGAGATATCACATGAATTTGAGATATCCCACGAGTCCACACATACGATTTTAATTGATATTTTGGGCATGAAAAAGGTGGCCGCAAGACTCGTTCCAAAAGAGCTTAATTTTCTTCAAAAACGCTATCGCGAACAGGTCGCATGCTGGATCGCGCCAATTCCGATCCCGCATTCATGGAATGCATTATGACTGGTGACGAAACGTGGGTGTACGAGTACGATATGCAAACAAGCCAGCAAGCATCGGAATGGGTGGGAAAAAACAAGCCGAAACCGGAAAAACCACGCCGAAGCCGCTCAAAAGTAAAAGTGATGCTCATTGTTTTCTTCGATATCCATGGCGTGGTGCACTACGAATTCGTTTCAGAGGGTCAGACGGTATACAAAGAGTATTACCTAGGCGTTATGAAACGTTTGCGTGAGCGTATCCGTAAGAAGAGGCCAAATTTGTGGGCGAACAACTCGTGGATTTTGCACGACGATAACGCGCCGTCTCACCGAGCTACGATTGTGACCGACACTCTCGCCAAAAACTCAACGAACACGCTCGAACAACCACCGTAATTGCCGGATTTGGCTCCCTGTGACTTCTTCCTCTTCCCAAAACTTAAATTGCCGCTCTGTGGCACCCATTTTCAGTCGATTGAAGCCATAAAACAAAATTCAGCGCGCAAGCTGAAGGCCATCCCAGAAGGCGCCTATAAAAAATGTTTCGATGATTGGAAGTGCCGTTGGCATAGATGTATCGGAGCAAATGGAGCCTATTTTGAAGGCGACCCAATAAATTTTGATTATTAAACAAAAAATGTTGTTTTAATTGAAAATTTCCGGTACTTTTGTGACAGACAGTATATATATATTTTTTTTACATTTTGGCGTAAAATCTATTTTGTTTAGTATCCTTCGGAATTATTTTCGGTTATTGCACTGTTTGCTTACACAGTAGCCATTTTTCTGCAATCGAGCTTCGCCTCGCGCGCATTTCTCCGCTACTTTCTCCCGTTAGATTTTGCATAGCTTGTCTAGAACCGCAACTGTCTCCCGCTAGCCTAACCTTCTCTCGCCTGGCACCATACTATAGCGCATTTACCGGATTAAGCACGTTACATTACGCATCCTGCGCCGACGCATGCGAGCGAATTATTAGTTTTTTTTTCCAGTTTTGAGCTCTGCTCGAGTTAGTGGATTCGGCTGTAGTAGTCAGGAAGCAGTTCAACGTAAATTCCAGCAACAGTTTGCGAGCTAGTGTGCTCGAGTCAATTTTGTATTCGTGTTCGTTATTTTTTCGTTTGCGTAGCAGCAGCTGTTTGGGTGAAAGCCAACTTCTTCAGCAGAGCTAACCGAGCACGTACTCGAGCTATTCGTCCCAGTTTTGGAATTTGCGTTGAGCTGACTATACTAAACGTGATATTTGCTCTCCGCGCCGTCACTTCGATTCGTCGTGTGTCGTTGCTGAACGTCGTCGCTCTCGCCGCTGCAACTTTTCTGTTTTCTCGTGGTTTAGTTTTTTTATTGATGCAGAATGGAGTCGGATCACGCCGCTGATCATGATATGATTTCGCTGGAGCCTGAGATTCTCAGGAGTCTTATTCGGTACGCGATTTATACCGCAACCGATGGGCGAGTATTTAAAAACCTAATACGATGCGGAATAAACATCGATTGCGATACCTACGTCGTGCGACAGCGGCTGGAGAGGTACGAGCTCCGTCGCCTGCTAGGAGCTGATGCCGTTTCATGGAACCCAGCGCAGGATGAGCGCGCAACTCACAGCTGTCTTCCGCAGTTCAAGTCCGAACTTCGATTCCCCTGCACGTCCGCAAGCGCCTAATGTTTCGGTTTTCTCGCAGCTGGCCGCGCGCGCATGGGATAGCACCTTGTCGGAAACCGCACGGACGCCGCAGGGCGAGCCTGATACCCACGCACCACGAGTGCGTATCGTCGATACCGAGCCAGAGAGAGCTCGTGCGACGGAGGCCCCTCCGCCACCCCGCGCGCAGTCCACGCGGTTACACCAGACGGTTGGCCGGCTCAACATTGACGATGGAATTGACGGACCCCGTTGAGCGTTAGTTCCCAGGAGCAACCACCAGCTACCGCGTACCACTCGCGGTAGGCCCTAGAGCTGCCCTCGAAGAATTTGACCCGTTCTGGACGTACGTGGTTGAGAGTCAAGGGCCGACGGACGACCGACGGACCACGGCAACGTATCCGAAGCCAGCTGTGGACACTCCGCTAGGACAGCGAAGGCCCGAAGTACCGCATTACGCGGCAGCGTACGCAACCACCCCGTTCGGCGAGTTAGCTGCGCAGCTGCTGCCACCCGCTTCTCAGCGCGTTACCGTGAATTGGGGAGCGTCCCCGGACGAAGAGGCTTACGCACTGCACCCACAATCACCGAAGGTCCGACAGCCGAATCGATTGGCACCGCCGCCGCCTGCGCGCCCCGCAGATTTGAACAAGCAGCAGCCGCACAGAGGGGAGAGACACTACGCTTCTTTAATACCTTCGCTTGAAGCTTCAGCGCCTCGGCACGCGGAAACTAATGCCACGCAATTTATTCTCGATAACTTCACGTTTCTGCGCGAGAAGCGGCGCATTTTCTTCAAGAGGAGGCAAAGGCAAGACCCCGAGGGATTCCTGACCAACCTGAGTCAGTGTCAGGAGACTGACGACTTGACTCTCGACGATATTATTAAGGCTTTGCCAGCAGGCCTCGATGAAGAGACATGGTATTGGTTTCACCGCGAACACAACCGCTGGCAAACTTACGTTAATTTTGTAGACGCGTTTCGGTTGCAATATTGTGTCGACAATCTGCAAGACCGCTTGCACCAGGAGACCGGCAGGTGGACACAAGGCCCGCAGGAGGATATATCTACGTTCCTGCTCAAATTCCGCAATCTGCTCGATCAAGTGCGACCGCCGATGTCGCTGTCCGAGCAATTAGATTGCACGTGCCGCAACCTCCATCCAGCATATAGGCAAGCTATTTCGCGCAACTATGTTCGTGATTTTGTAGAGCTGCAGCGTCTGGGAAAGAAGTTTGAGACGAAGAAGTTGCAGAGCAAAGCTTATCGTCCTCCCGAGGAGTCGTTTTTTCCCAAGGACGCGTACGTGCCGCTACACCCGGTACGTTCGGTTAGAGCTGCTCCCGTAGAAACGGCGCGCCTGATAGATATCGACGACACGAGTCATAGCACGGACTTCGCTGCTGCTGCGGGCGCTTCGCAGGATCGCCTATCGCATTAGCAGTCACAATTTAAGCCTTCGGCTCCGTCGCAAGCTCGAACTCCGCCTAAAAAGCCGCGTCCACTAGCGAATACGCGCACCGCGGCTTCCAAGTCGTCGGCGAGAGCGCAGACTGAAATACCGCCGCTTCTGGAACCCGCTGACGTGCCCCCGCAGCGGCAGCGTAATTCTAACTATTACGCGAACAGTAGCACTGCGCCGCCGCGCGCAGTAGTATCTGCTGCCAATAACCAGCAGGATAACTCGCCGCAAGCTCGTAAGCAGCGAGAGCCGTGCCGTCGCTGTGACCAGCTAGGGCATTGGGCTGCAGAAGCCCGAGAACCCCGAGATTTTATGGATGCGGGAAACCAAACGTATTACGCAGGGACTGTAATCAATGCAGAGCGACTCCACGGGCGGGGAACGCACCGCAGGGGACTTGTTAGGAGCTCGCAGGTCCCCGGGTAGCCGAAAGGCAGCTCCACGCTGCGGGCAGCTTCATCCTGACCCGCCACGCCAGTTGCCGCCACGCGACGCACTTGAGATTTCCGCCGCATCGGAATCTCCGGCATCTGCACCATCCGGCATCTGCACCTCCACGAGGTACGGCTATTTCTTAATTCTGAGCTCAACGGTTTGAAGCTCAGAGGCTTACTGGACGATGGCGCCGTCCACTCGTTCCTGGAAAAGGGTTTGAGCAAGTTGTTGCAAGACAAGCTCAGCCCTGCGGCTAATACAATTTACGTGGCAGATGGAGGAGCAGTGACAATCCAGGGAGTGCTGGATGTGACTGTCTCCATCGATGGAGAAAGGCGCACGCTTCCTTTCTTTGTGGCAGATGGGTTGCAATACGATTGCATCCTGGGCATCGACTTCAAGAGGCAGTTTAAATAGAAAATCGATTATGGCACGGATACCTGGTGAACACCACGAAGCGTGGTGTACCAGTTCCACCCGTACGGGTCCAGTCCGACGACCTTTTCGGCCGTTGCGACCGTCGGCGGACTCGTAGTGGCAACCGACGATGAGCACGCGCAGCTAAATGCTCTGCTCGACCGCTTAATCCCGCCAACACCCGTATCGCTAGGATTAACCAACTTAGCAGTACATACCATTGATATGCAAGGAGCTGCGCCAATTCGGCAGCATGTGCGCAGATATTCTCCAAAAATGCTGCAAGTTGCGTACGATGAGATCGATCGCATGCTTGCCGAAGGGATCATTGAGCCATCCGACAGCCCGTGGTGCAGCTGTCCGGTAATAGCACCGAAGGCCAATGGGAAGTGGCGTTTCTACATTGACTACCGGCGCATCAATGCTGTCACTATACGCTCCGCTTATATCCTCCGCAATATGGATGATATTTTAGAAAAGCTCAGATCGGCTCGCTATATCTCTAAGCTCGATCTCAGTCAGGCATATCACCAAGTCCTGCTCGACCCCGCAAGCAAAGAGATCACCGCTTTCTGCATTCCTGGACGTGGACTGTATCAATTCATGTGCATGCCGTACGGCTTAACGAACGCCCCTGCTACGTTTCAGCGAATAATGGACCAGCTTATTGAGCCGCAGTGGGAACCGCACGTCTTCCCCTACTTGAATGACGTGATTATCGTCACTTCGACGTTCCAAGAACACTTGCAGTGGCTGGAACGAGTGCTCGCGGCGTTTAAAGAAGGAAATCTACAATTAAATCGGGAAAAATCCGAGTTTTGCTGCGCAGAAGTCCGCTACTTAGGCTACGTCGTAAGCGCAGAAGGTTTGAAGCCTGACGACGATAAGATAAAGCCGATTGTTGAGTACCCCACACCTGCAAACGTCCGCCAGCTGAGGCGATTTTTAGGCATGGTAGCATGGTGTTCGCGCTTCATCGATAATCTGGCAGCATATAAAGCGCCGCTCATACAATTAATGCGGAAAGGCATTTGTTGGCATTGAAATGAGGAACAACAGCTCGCCTTCACGCAAACGAAGCAAGCTCTAACGCAAGCGCCTGTGCTAGCTCGCCCGGATTTCACCCGCCCGTTTACGCTACAAACGGACGCGAGTGATTACGCCATCGCAGGCGTTCTAGCACAAGAGGTTGACGGACACGAGGACCCGATCTGTTTTGTAAGCCGTGTTCTGTCTAAAGCCGAGCGCAACTATTCCGTGACGGAAAAGGAGTGCTTGGCGGTGCTCTGGTCCGTCGAACCGCTGAAGGGTTACCTCCAAGGGGAGGAATTTACGGTGATCACCGATCACCACAGCTTTTTGTGGTTACATAATTTGAAGGACCCCGCAGGCCGCTTAGGGCGATGGAACACGATGCTGCAGCAATATTCCATCAAATTCGTGCATCGTAAAGGCGCGTTGCATCAAGTGCCGGACGCGCTCTCCCGTAGGCTCGAAAATAACGTAGACGCCGCCGCTGTAGCTCCGTCCGCGCAAACGGACGATAAATGGTACCAACGACGCTTGCTAGTTGTTCGCACCCACCCGCACATATTCCCGGATTGGCGTATTGACAACGAGCTGTTATAGTGCACTGGCCGAGCCTGCTGATTGACCCGTTAGTGCCGAATCTCGATGCGTGGAAGCTCGTATTACCGCAGGGCGACCGCGCTAAAGCATTGTTTGAAGCGCACGATACACCACCGGCGGGCCATCTCGGTGTCGCAAAAACGTATGCGCGGCTCGCCAACTACTATTATTGGCCTGGCATCTACTATGATACGTGTCGCTACGTACGCGCTTGCCAAGAGTGCCAAGCGCACAAGGTATCGCAGCAAGCACCAGCTGGCTTGATGAGGGAGCGATACATTGATGGACCATGGATGGTAGTTGCCGCGGACGTGATCGGGGCGAAACCACCGTCGAAACGAGGGCACCGCTATGCAATAGAGTTCGAGGATCTCTTCACGCGCTATATCGAAATCCGCGCGTTACGAAAAGCCGACGCGAAGAGTGTAATGCAAGCGTTCGACGACTTAATAATAAACCGATGGGGCTGTCCCAAGGTCCTGCTCACGGACAACGGGACCAAATTTGCGAACAAAACGGTAACCAGGCGGCTGCAGCAGTACGGAGTGACGCAGTCCACCATTCCTCCGTACTATGCGCAGGCCAACCCCGTAGAACGCGTTAATCGAAATTTTCCTACGATGATTAATAGTTTTCTTAGCGAAGACCACCGCGAATGGGATATGCATCTTAATGAATTCTCCTTCGCGCTCAACAGTATGGTGCATTCATAGACCAAATTCTCCCCGGCGTTCCTCAATTTCGGTTGTAACCCGCAACCTTGCATGATTCTCCGCAAATATCTCGAACATTCCGCCCCTGTAAGGCTGCCCGATGCAGAACAATGGCTCGGACGTGTAACCCGCTTACCAGCGGTACATGACCTAGTAAAGCGACACATCGAGCAAGCGACCGCGAAAAAATCAGCGTACTACAATCGTCGTCGACGCGACATTAAATATCAAGTAGGCGATTTAGTGTGCCACCGCTAACAACACCTGTCTTCTGCCGGGGAAGGATTCGTGGCAAAAATGGCACCGCGATTTGTAAGGCCAGTGACTATCGTCAAGGTGCTCTCACCGGTAGTCTACCTCGTCGAAGATGCCAACTCGAATAAGCGCACAAAAGTCCACGTAGGCAACTTGAAACGCTACGTACCGCCGCGCAACGCTAATTGTCACCATCCTTTGTCCACAGCTGTAGAAATGTCAAAAGAGCCAGAACAGCCAAAGGAAGGACCGCTTGGTGGATCTGGCGGTCCCGAGGAAGATTTGCCGCCACCACCACCGCCTGCACCCGCGTCACCGCAGCTGAAGGACCAGGGCCTCCTGCTGCCGCCACTGTCATTCACCGATGCTACCAGTACGGTAGCGATTGCAGCCCTGGGGCCGCCTCCACCCGATCAACTGGTTAGGGACCTCGCCGCACGTCTGGCGGTAGTAGAGGCGCGGTTGGAGCGGGTTCGTGCCTGGGCCAAGCACGTAGCCCCCTTCCTGCCCACCCTACCACGTCCAGGGCAAGATCGCCCACCTGAAGTGCGGGGCCGCGCCCACATGGTCCCACTGGCTATGCCGCGACACTGGACGACAAGCATAGCGACGCAGACCTCGCAGCCACCCCGCTCAGCAACGTCCACCACGCGCACTCCAGTGGACATGCGCCCATGCGCCGAGCACGGCACTTGGCGGCGTGGGTGTTGGAACTGTGGCATCGACGGCCACAGTTTCAACGAGTGCCCCCAACCCCAAAGGGCATTTTGCATATTTTGTGGCACCCCCGGAGTGCCACTCCCTGAATGCCCGCGCGGCGCCTGCAAGCGGGAGTATGAGCACCGCGTCGACCGGCGCATCGAGGTGCACTTGCGCCGTGGGCGCAAGGCCGAACAGTTGTTGTTTTTTTTCTTTTTTTTTGTTTAGATTAGTTTTTTTTGCGTAGTTTAAGTCTAGTTTCAAGCCTAATATATAAGTTATAAGTATTTCTAGTTTTACATTTTGTTTTGTATCGTGAGCTAGTATGTAAGTCAGAATAAGCGAGCGAGCCTCCGTAGCCTATATATTTTTTTTTGTCGTTCACCCCCCTCCCCGTACCGCCGCGTCCCCTGTAAGATATGTTTTTTTTTGTTTTCTTTATTTTTAATCTCTATTATTGTAATTAACAGTTGTTTAAATATTATCGCCGCTGCTTATTTTGCGTATTTTTTTTTGATAATATAGTTTATATTTAGTAAATTAGCGTACTTAATTACCCCCATTACCTATCCCGCTCATCCCGCCAGCCTACTGCATGCTATAGTTTTTTTTTGGTTTTCCTTGCTCCCGCTGTTTTTTTTTTTGTTTGGTTTTTTTTAGAATTTGGTTTTTTTTTCATAATTGTTTTGTTTTTTTAAATTTACTTTTTTTTTTTTTTTGGTTTTGCCGCAAGCACCCAAGCCAGCAAAGCATGATTTTTTTTCTTTTTCTTCATTTTTGCTATTTTTTTAAATTTTATTTTATTTTTTTTTTATTTCTTGTATAATATTTTGCTCCCATCCTTTTTATTTCTTTTGTTTTTGCTATTATTATTACCCGCGTTGGCGCAAATCGCTCGTGCCACCAACGAGTCACAGCTGCATGCCGCACTCGCATCCTGCTACGAACCACTCTCCGACGAGGCAACGAGTAACCTCAGCATGTTTAATATAACCGCCTACTGGCAGTGGGCCACCAAGGTAACCAATTTGTTTTTCTTATTTATCGAAAAGAAATGCGGCTGTCGAATAATACCGCTACTGCACCAGGTAAGCACGGTATGATTAAAATTTTTGGCTATCTTATTTACATGTTCTTTCTTATTTAAATTATGCGTGTATTAATATTAAGTATTTTATTTCTTTTGGTACGGGTGGTAATAGATGTTGGAGCGGGTTATGAGAGACCACGTCGTTAGGACAAGTTGCGTTACGACAATAGTTTTTTTCCAATTTAATTTGTTTTTTTTTCTAATTGTATTTCTGCCCAAGGGTCGAGGTAGTCACGTAAATAACCGACAAGCTAGTATTGTTCATTTAGACTCGAGTTCGCCTAGTAATCCCGCATGCACCTGTACACCGCGTACACTTTAGCTAGAACACTGACGCAAATGAGCCACGCTGCAGAAGACGATGTCCGCACAACGGCGTCCTGCCGCACACCTACACCATTACAGGTAAGACCGCTTAGGCTAAGTGAAAGCACTAGGCGAATGCAATCAAGTTCGATCCTAGTTAGGATCAAACAGTGAATATGAAGTCGTTTCACTTCCCCCATATTCACAGTTTGGTGGGGAGGAGTTGTGACGTGGTGTTTTGCACCAGTCACATGAGGAGGCTAAAACACAGCTTGTACGCCTCCTCGTAGCCAACAATACCCTTTACAATCTTGGCAGTCTCGCAGGACTGCCACGCTTAGCCCTAACTAACAGCCACACAGGGCTGTGCATACTATACCTTCCTCAGGTACATGGGCTTGGAGCTCAAGTAAGGCTCCAGCGAGGAGCTAGTCTCAGGAGTCCATGGCTAGGCGATGGCAGTGCTCGTACACACTGCAGCAGGGATTTCTTTCCAAGCTCCTTCCTGTCCTTGTCGTGGTTCCCGTACCTGCAACCTCCCAGACAGTAATTGAAAGAAGAGGGAAGCAATAATAGCAGCTGCACCTTGGAAGGGAAGTACAAGCTGCCACACAACATCATAGGAAAGTGGGAGAGGAGGTTAGGAGGCAAGCAAAGACACATAAGCACCGCATCTACGTGCAAGTACTTATGTACCTGAAATTTCTAAGAGCGTTGCCTCGCTGCCGCTGCTAGCAGGCCATCGTTGTCCCCGACACCGCCGCTACGCTTTTTCTACCGCTCATCGTCCGGATCGCCAGCTGTTGATCCGCCGCACTGCCGCACCTGGGAAAGAAAGAAAAGAGACAAATGAGTCGACGCCTACCAGCCATGGAACGCGTCGACTTACCTGGACTCTCTGGACATCGGAGGTAGATTCTCGCCGCTCCAGAGAAAATATAACAACACTGGCACTCGCGAGCGGAAAACCTAAATGCGCGCTGCTGGCGCGCAGTAATGTCAACTGCTGATAGCGCTGAGCGTGCGCGGCGGCTGCGTCATGTAACGTATTTTACACATACGTTGTGCCGGCGCAGAACGATTATCTAAAATCCGCGCTCGCGAAAGTGCCACGCAGGAGCTTCTCGCTCACTCCGTTCGGGTCTGTTATAGCGAGAAGTCGCGATATTAGTGAGCAGTCGACACTACGTCCTGTGCCATAGTCGCGATCAGTAGCCTCCGTCGTTCGACTCAGCATTTTCGCGTTCGATAAAGAAAAAGACGAGCGTGTACGAGCCAGCGGATCGCCCTTTTGTAGTCAAGAGGGTTGTAGTATATCTGGTAAGTGCCGAGGTGCAGTGGCTGTGACCAGGAGGCATCCCTGCAACGGATCGTCCCCGTTTCCTACCCGGCTGTGTGTGTGTGCGACCGCGACGCGTGCTACGGGCCATTTTTGTCTTTTCGCGTCTTGTATGCCCGCGACCGCTCTAATCGTGAGCTAGCCGTGCAAACGTAATTGCCGCGCAGGAAACCGCGCTACCAGAGTGTAGCTGGCGCCCTGGGCTCGCGTAAGAACGCGATCATTGTGTAGTTAGCTAAATATTTAAGATCAAATAATCGTGTTGGTTTTTGTGTTCATTATAATCGGTTTTTTTAACTTGCACTAGCAAGCAACCCACCCGCTTCCCCCTACATTTGTACGCCACCCTGATCCCCAGTGGCGTTACAATAGATATATATATATATATATATATATATTAGGTGTAGTAAAAAGTAATCCATTATTTTGTCAATAGATGGCTTTAGTAGTCTGTATCTCCCGTTATAAAAGTGCAATCGGGTTGCACTAGATGGCGTCAGGGAGATAAGATTTCGTACTAAAAAAGCTTGTGATACAGTTTTGTGATTGCTTGACTCAGTATTTTTTTAGCACGCATCAAAGATGGACACCAACAAAGAGAAAATACGCCATATTTTACAGTTTTTCCTCGATAAAGGCGAAAACGCAAGCCAGGCAGATGAATATGTAAATAGTGTTTATGGTCCTGATACTGTAACAGCCAATCACGCGCAATTTTTGTTTCGTCGATTCCGTTCCGATAATTTTGACGTCAAAGATGCACCACGCTCTGGAAGGCCAATTGTCGAAAATGTCGATAAAATAATAGAAATTGTCAAGTCCGACCGTCACGTAAGCACTGTTTCGATTGCCCAGGAGCTAAATATTGCACAAAAAACCGTTTGGAACCTTTTAAATAAGGCTGGATACAAAAAGAAGTTCAATGTATGGGTGCCACACGAGTTATCGCAACGAAACCTCATGGACTGAATTTCTATCTGCGAATCGCTGCTGAATCGCAACAATATCGATTCATATCTGAAGCGGATGGTTACTGGTGATGAAAAGTGAGTCACTTACGACAACGTCAAGCGACAACGGTCGTGGTCAAATCGCGGTGAGCCATCGCAAACGGTGGCCAAGTCAGGATTGACAATCAGGAAGGTTTTGCTGTGTGTTTGGTGGGACTGGCAGGGAATCATCTACTATGAGCTTCTCCCCTACGGCCGAACTCTTAATTCGGACCTGTACTGTCAACAATTGGACCGTCTGAAAGAAGCAATCGCCCAGAAGTAGCCAGCTTTGGCCAATAGGAGAGGAATTGTGTTCCATCAGGACAACGCCAGGCCGCATACATCGATGACTCGCCAGAAGCTCCAGGAGCCTCGTTGGGAAGTTCTTATGCATCCACCTTATAGTCCGGACCTGGCACCAAGTAATTACCACCTGTTCCTGTCTATGACGAATGATTTTGCAGGTGAAAAATTCGCTTCAAGAGAAGATTGTGAAAATCGACTGTCCCAGTTTTTTGACAATAGGGACAAGGGTTTCTACGAGGGAGGCATTATGAAATTACCTCCAAAATGGCAACAAGTTATCGAACAAAACGGTGCATATTCGACCTAAATCATATCATTTTATCTATGCTAAATAAAACCTTCAATTTAATGCAAAAATAATAAATTTCTTTTTACTACACCTAATATATTCTATGTAAAAGTAACCTTAATTCTGCGGAGGTGCTTATAATTCTTTGCGAGAAGAAAATTATAGCATTAAATGTTTTAAATAATTATAACTATTCAACTGTTAATTTCTTTTTTGTAATATTTTATAAGAATTGTCGCATTTTCGCACTGTCTTAATTTCTAATAATCATCAGTGCGCAATAGTCGATTTATTCTATAATAGTTTAAATAATTCAATTAAAAATAACGTAGCGGTAGAAAAGTACATGACGAATAATATTTAAATAACTCTTGATTTCACCAAAAAATAGCATCAAACGATTAATTATTTATCCGACAGTTATAACAATTACCTACAAATTAGATAAAATTGTAAAAGAATAATTATTTAAACTATTATTTTGAAACCATCATGAATCATATTTTAATTATTATTTTACTAACCCACGGATATCATAAGAGTCCTGTATATTAATCATTTTTCATTTATTTAAATAATTATTCTTAATTTATGTATCCATATAAATTTAATGCGTAAAAATGCGACTAAGACTTCGTACTTTTTTGTAATACGCATTAAATTTTAAACACAAAACAATCATGTAATTTAAGTTAATGTATTTCCGTTATAAATACTAGAAAATAAAACTCCATAAAAAAATTATGCAAAAAGGGATCGTCTCTCTCTCTCTGATTCTCACTCTCCCACTCAAACGAAACGCCTTCTAGATAAAGCATTAGTGTCCACCCTGCGCTAATTTCGAGCAATCGGATTGGCGCAGCGTCATCGCTGTACGAGTGCATAAAAAGGGGAGATCCACCTGCAGGGAGCAGACTCGACTACTCCAGGACGACTGGACTTCCGTGCTGCTGCACTCACTGGATTCTGCAGAAGCTTTCGTCTTGATTGCATCCATTCTTTTTTTGTGCTTGTTCTTCTTCTTGCCAAACGTCAACGCGTCCAAGTCTTCGGCCAGACACACTCAGAGATAGAGACAGAGACAGAGAAAGAGAGAGAGAGAGAGAGAGAGAGATCAGGTCCAATAACCAAGCATTTTTCAACTAATAAAAGTGAGTCAAAACTAAAATAATTTATCTTTTTTTTGCTTTCTACCACTGTCTACTCTACCTTACATCCTCCCAGAGGTAGCATTAAGCCTAAGTTTCGGCTAACTGCCTCTTACCTCTTGGCACTTGTTAGGACCTTTCCAGTGCGGTGTACCAGGCCTGAGTTTTGGCCTAGACGCAAGTTCAATCCTGTATTACACCACCCTTTTAAAAAAAGGCAAAGGAAAAAGTAAAGCTAAACCTTTTCCGCTATCCCAAGCCCTTAAGCTTCACTGCTTAGGCTCTAAAAGGCAGCGATCTCTTGCGTTATGCCTAATAACGCATTGTAGCGTAATTACCGACGTTACAAAATTTTTGGATGCCCTGGGAGGGATCATGAAAAAAAAAAAGGAAACTGATTCCTTTTACCTTGGAGGAAATAAGCTTTATTTTCCTTTAATTTCTAAGTTCTACTTCATTTCTTTTTCTCTTTAAATTAAAATTTTTAAATGGTGCGGAAAATTACGCACAAATTAAATTAGTATGAAAAAAATCAAATAACTGCGAGGCTCTTATGTCATTTTTTTTCATAAAAATAATAAAAATTATTACGAAAATTAAATAAATTTAGAATAATTGATAAATAAATTTTTTTTTTCTTCTCTTTCTCTTTTCCTCTTTTTCTTTAAGTAAATTAAAAAAAATATATATGTATGTATATAAATAGAAATAATAGAATAAACACATAAATAAAAAAAAGGAAGAGAAGAGAACGAGTAAGAAAAATAAAATAATTCGCGAAAAATAATTAAACGAAAAGGTTAATAGAATTGTAAAAATAAAGTGCTAGTGTAAAAGTGATCTATAAATGAAAAATAATGAAAACGTGAATGAATAAGATTAAAAGTGAGTAAAATAAATGATTAATAAATAAAGTGAAAAAATAAAAAAATGATAAATAAAAGTGAAACACGAATAAGATAAAAAATTAATAATTAAAAAGAAAGAATAATAAATAAATAATAAACAAGATAAAAGAAAGTAAAATAAAAATAATATATAAATGAAATTGTTACGTCCGTATCGTAATATTAGCATATATTATATACCCTTATGGTAAATAGAATTGCGTTACCTCTGGGAGACAATAAGGAAGGAATCATCTAAGGCAATTTAAAACTATCAAGCTCGCACTAAATATATAACTAGCTCCAAAGACCGTTTTAAGCTTTTGTTTACTCTCTTCTTTCTTCGCGCTAGAAACAAACAAATCACATACTTGAAAGAAAATCGATACAATCAGACGACCGATGACATAAGATATTATCCAGATATCAACAACGTGTCTTTTATATACAATTATTTTATACAAAATCGCATACTTAAAAGAAAATCGATACAATCAGACGACCGATGACATAAGATATTATCCAGATGTAAACAACGTATCTTTTATACACAATTTTCTCTTCGTACCTTACCGATTACGAAAATAGCGAGCTTGCCGATGTTCCTTTCCTTTTATTTTATTTAATTATTTTTAATTTCTTCTTATCGATTCAAAGGAAAACCTCCCTTTACTATATATCTAGGATATGTATTTTGAAATTAGTCACTTCCAATAGTCAACTAGAGGATTTTCATTCGTGTTACAAACATATGAACAATTTTCATAACGGAATTAGTATACGAGGTCTGGCTATTAAATAACGAGACTGGTTACGAAAAAGGGTTTTATTATAAAAATTATTCTACATTCGAATGCTCCCATTCAATATACTCCCCTTCCCTCGCCACACACCTTTCCATACGTTTTTTCCATTGATCAAAGCAGTGCTGGAAGTCTTCTTTGGTGAGGGCCTTTAGGAGCTCTGCTGTTTTTTGCTTTACCGCTTCCATCGACTCAAATCGGGTCCCTTTCAAAACAAATTTTATCTTCGGAAACAAAAAAAAGTCGCACGGTGCCAAATCTGGCGAGTACGGCGCGTGTTCGAGCACTGGAGTGCGCTTACCGGCCAAATACTGCTTCACAGATAGCGCGTTATGGGCAGGTGCGTTGTCTTGGTGCAAAATCCACGAGTTGTTCTTCCACAACTCGGGCCGTTTCTTACGAACTCGTTCTCGCAGTGTTGCCAAAACTGACAAATAGTAAGTCTGGTTGACAGTCTGACCCTTTGGAACCCATTCAGTCATCACGATACCGTTAATGTCGAAAAAAACGATCAACATTGCCTTGAATTTTGATTTGGACAACCTTGCTATTTTGATTCTGGGCGATTCAGGCGTCTTCCAATGCATCGATTGCCGCTTTGTTTCAACATCGTATTGAAAAATCCACGTTTCGTCGCAAGTAATAATGTTTTTCATCAGTCCGGAATCTTTTTTTAACCTTTCAAGGAAATCTGAGCAGACCTGTTGACGCAAGAGCTTTTGGTCAGGAGTCAGGTTTTCTGGCACCAACTTCGCACAGACTTTTGTCATGTGTAATTCCTCGTGTAAAATTTGTCTAACCGTTTCTTTATCGGCGTTTACAGCCTCGGCAATCATCCGGATGCTCATTCAACGATCTGCACGCACATTTTGGTTGATTTTGGTCACTGTTTCCGGAGTTGAAACAGTGACAGGGCGACCTGGGCGTTCGTCATCTTCAGTGCTCACTCGGCCCTCACTGAAGCGCTTACACCACTCAAAAACACGCGCACGAGATGGAGAATTGTCTTCATAGGCCTCTTGCAACAATTTACAGCACTCAGTCGGAGTTTTTTTCAATTTAACGAGAAATTTGAGATTGATACGTTGCTCCTGTTTTTCGTCACACATGGTTTTCGGCACGAGAAAAAAACACGTTCGTTTCAAACCGCTACTGCACAAATACAATAATAGTGACGAGAACGTGTTTTGGTACGTGCATAGACAAGATATCTAGATACCCAACGCACTACTCGTTTTTTCCCCACCCCTCTACGGCGCCCTCTAGGCGCGCAGTCTCGTTATTTAATAGCCAGACCTCGTATTTTCCATTTGGCATGGATCCTCGTCGAGTAATGCTTCTAATTCAGCGTCTCCGAAGGTTTTTGGCCTTCTTTCACGCGGATGGCGTCAATATCGAAATCACCGTCTTTGAAGCGACGCAACCAATCACGGCACGTTGTTTCACTTAGAGCAGCATCTCCGTAAACGTTTTGGAGCTCCCGATGTGCTTCGGCCACCGTTTTCTTCGAATGAAAGAAGAAAAGCAACACTTTCCGCATTCTATACGATAATTTGGAACAAAATGAGACATTTTCACGCAACCAAAAGTATTCAACGCCAAAACTAAATCACGAATGTGTCAAAGCGATTTGTTTATTATATGTCTAAGCTTCCTTTATAACGCATTGGATGTCAAAATTGACTAGCCCTTACTGTTGGAGCCATCTTTTGACAAACAGTGGGAACTTAGTTGCTGAAATACTAAAAACTTTAAAAAGGACAATAAATAAAATTTTTTTTATTGCGTACTTTAAATTAGAGTAGTGCAGCCCTTTTGTTCTAATTATGTGGAGTATTTAATCTTTACATATATATACATAAATATATATACATATATACTTGTAACTTGTATATACACAGTGTGTCACATGGAAAACGAAACTTTTTCAAAATAAAGACAAAAACTCAATATACCGGCAAATCTCATTTATTTTATTCAAAATAGTCTCCTTCCGCATCAATACAACGTTTTGCACGATCAATTAACATATCGAATGAGTTTTTGAGATCATTTTTATCCATCAACTTTAGTATGTCGGACGTCGCTCTTTGGGTGGCCTCTATGTCAGCATAACGTTTTCCTTTCATAGGCAAGTGCAATTTGGAGAACAAGTAGAAGTCGCACGGAGCCAAATCCGGCGAGTACGGTGAATGGTTGATGGTTAAAATGGAAATTTTGATAAAAAAATCCGTGATCAAGTTCGATCGATGAGACGGGGCATTATCATGCAACAAACGCCAGCTCCCTTTTTCACGGTATTGTGGCCGCACACGACGAATACGGCTGAGCAAACGCTTCATAACACCAAGATAAAACACAGCAGTAATCGTTTGACCAAGTGGAACGAACTCATGATGAATAATACCCTCCGAATCGTAAAAACAAATCAACATTGTCTTCACTTTTGACTTTTCAAGACGACTTTTTTTCGGATAGGGCTCAGTTGGGTGGTTCCATTCAGCACTTTGACGCTTTGTTTCGGGATCATATTGAAAACACCATGTCTCGTCACCAGTCACAATTAAATATTTCAAGTTTGGGTCCTTCTTTGACTCTTTAATCAAATCCTTACAATGTTGAATTCGGAGCAATTTTTCGTGGTCGGTCAATTTGTGTGGAACAAAGCATGCACACACCTACCGTAGATTCAAATAATCGGTCAAATTGCGATGTATTAAATTTTTTGACTTATTCAATTCCATTTCCATGTATCACAATGAAGATTTTGGCTCATTTTTAATAAATTCACGCACTTTTTCAATGTTACTTTGAGTAACCACGGTATTCGACGGACCTGGATGTTCGTCGTCCTGAATGTCTTCACGACCTTCCTGGAACCGCTTATACCACTCATACACTCTGGTACGGGATAGACAATTATCGCCATAAACTTGTTTCAGCAAATTATGCGTCTCAGTAAAGGATTTACCGAGTTTAAAACAGAACTTAATATTTGCTCTTTGTTCGAAGTTCATTTTTCGACCGATGCCACAAACACACTGTCACTTTGAGCGCGATATTTTGGTTTCCATTGAACCAAATGTCATACAGTTTTGACAGAATGTCAGTTAAGAATGGACCTTTCCATTGCTAACATCCACCAATAGGTGGCGTCAATATAAATCAATGTTTTGAAAAAGTTCCGTTTTCCATGGGACACAATGTGTGTATATATATATATATATATATATATATATATATATATATATATATTCTTGTTTACCCGTTTTACACAGAAGATTTATATTTTTAAGGTATTATTAATCTTTGTTACAATTCCATATGAATGAGAAAATCAAATATACGAGGTCTGGCTATTAAAAAACGAGACTGCGCGCCTAGAATGCGCCGTAGAGGGGTGGGGAAAAAAACGAGTAGTGCGTTGGGTATCTAGATATCTTGTCTATGCACGTACCAAAACACGTTCTCGTAACTATTATTGTATTTGTGCAGTAGCGGTTTGAAACGAACGTGTTTTTTTCTCGTGCCGAAAACCATGTGTGACGAAAAACAGGAGCAACGTATCAATCTCAAATTTCTCGTTAAATTGAAAAAAACTCTGACTGAGTGCTGTAAATTGTTGCAAGAGGCCTATGAGGACAATTCTCCATCTCGTGCGCGTGTTTTTGAGTGGTGTAAGCGCTTCAGTGAGGGCCGAGTGAGCACTGAAGATGACTAACGCCCAGGTCACCCTGTCACTGTTTCAACTCCGGAAACAGTGACCAAAATCAACCAAATTGTGCGTGCAGATCGTTGAATGAGCATCCGGATGATTGCCGAGGCTGTAAACACCGATAAAGAAACAGTTAGACAAATTTTACACGAGGAATTACACATGACTAAAGTCTGTGCGAAGTTGGTGCCAAAAAACCTGACTTCTGACCAAAAGCTCTTGCGTCAACAGGTCTGCTCAGATTTCCTTGAAAGGATGAAAAAAGATTCCGGACTAATGAAAAACATTATTACTTGCGACGAAACGTGGATTTTTTAATACGATGTTGAAACAAAGCGACAATCGATGCATTGGAAGACGCCTGAATCGCCCAGAATCAAAAAAGCAAGGATGTCCAAATCAAAATTCAAGGCAATGTTGATCGTTTTTTTCGACATTAACGGTAGTGTGATGACTGAATGGGTTCCAGAGGGTCAGACTGTCAACCAGACTTACTATTTGTCAGTTTTGGCAACACTGCGAGAACGAGTTCGTAAGAAACGGCCCGAGTTGTGGAACAACAACTCGTGGATTTTGCACCAGGACAACGCACCTGCCCATAACGCGCTATCTGTGAAGCAGTATTTGGCCATTAAGCGCACTCCAGTGCTCGAACACGCGCCGTACTCGCCAGATTTGGCACCGTGCGACTTTTTTTTGTTTGCAAAGATAAAATCTGCTTTAAAAGGGATCCGATTTGAGTCGATGGAAGCGATAAAATAAAAAATGGCAGAGCTCCTAAGGGCCCTCTTTAAAGAAGACTTCCAGCACTGCTTCGATCAATGGAAAAAACGTATGGAAAGGTGTGTGACGAGGGAAGGGGAGTATATTGAAGGGGAGCATTCGAATGTAGAATAATTTTTATAATAAAACCCTTTTTCGTAACCATTCTCGTTATTTAATAGCCAGACCTCATATATTAAGTTTTTCATTTGCAACGGACCCGTGATATTTTCATTCTCTTTTTATTATACCTGATAATAGTACTTAACAATATTCTATCTTACATAACTAACAAGTTAAAAATTTTAAGCCATATGTCTACGTCATTAGACACTATTTTGCTATCATAATTAATGAATTCTCCTAGAAATTTTAAGATTCATAACAAACAAAAGCAAATAATAATTTATATCAAAAAGCAAATCGACCCATCGGTAAATAAGAAAGCGATTAAGAATATTTTTAAGATCATACGATTTTTCATCAAGGTCATATAAGGCTCATGCATTGTCGCGTTTATCTCTTGCAAAGAATATGCTGATGCACGTATAACAAGTATTGCACTTGTTTAAAATAAAATAAGTTTTACACATTGAAATGAATTGTCTATACGTAAATAAATTGAATATTAAAATTAACTTGAATAAAATTATTTTATTTATCAATAATAATCCCAAATTCTAAGTGCATCTTATGAAATAAACTGAATTTTTTGTAACTTCAGTATTTAAAAAAAAAAAAAAAACAATGAAATGTATAAGATGAAAACGAGACGTTAAACGTATTTATTATTTATTGAAAAATCTATTGCTCAGATTTTATACACACTTAATTGCAAAAGTTAGTTAAATTTAATCTTCAATCTATTCCTCAATTAAAAAATAATTTAAATTTATGTAATTAGTAATTTACAAAGAAAATGCATATATTACATTTATCAAATGAGCATAGAAGTTATGTCATGTAAAATATCATATAAAAATTAAACAGCAGAAAAGAACAAAATAACAAAATTACAAAACAATAAAATCTGTTATAAGAGAAATTATGAATTTAAATATAAGCAAAAGATTAGACGAAGAGGGTTTATGACTCGATCAAGAATCAGGAAGAGCATATGAAGCCAATCTCGTTTACGATTAATTCAATTGATTTCGAACCGTTAGCATGTAAATAATTACGTAAGCATACAGAGTGATAGCTCTTAAAACGTCGAGTCAACAAGTATAAACATTGCTAAGTTGTCGGCACTAGTTAGACCACGCATAAGCTTATGGTCGAAATTTTTATATCTCACTTATTCATTACAATTTTTAAATATAATAAAATAAAATTATTAAATCAACGGATTAAAATAAATATTAATAATCGTAGAATTTTCTGAAATTATTATTTGAGTTACCTTGCCGCCCGTGGAGATGTCTTTTTTTTCGATGACTATTTTTCAATGCATATAACTAATAAACTATTTGGTATTTTCGTTAAAAAAAATTTGTAAAAGTAGTTCATAACATACTTAATAAGTACCAAAAAACTTGACTACTTTATTTATTTCCTTCCATGAGAAAAAAAATTGCGAAAATCAAAATTGGGTCGCTAGATGAGAACCTCCCCTTAACGATGGATACTATTATTATTGCAAACGATTTTTTAGAAAGAAAAAAAAAAAAAAAAAATTATTGTAACAAAAACAATTGAAATTAATATTTAGGTACGCAAATGATTACAACGCTTAGCAGAATCTCATAATATCATGAAATAAGAATATCCAGACGCGCCATTCAAGATCCAAACAAGATACGAGGGCGGTTGAAATATGATGGAGACAAACGCTGTAGATGGCGCGCATGTATGTTTTGAAGATCGTGGCTTGAGTATGTGATAGCTGGGTCCCTTACGAACAGTGTGGCATAGTTTTCGTCGGGAGTGCATGTTTCATGCGCTTGCTACGACCATGAGTAAACGTCAAGTGCCGACCGCCGTTGCGCAACGTATTGTCATTCGTTTTTTAGTGTGGGAAGACGTTAAAAACACGGAAATTTTTCTGCGTTTACGAAATCAGGTCAGTAGTGAGTGCCTGAGTAGAGCTGCTGTGTTTAAGGGGGGGGTATGGTTTTGAGGGTTCAAAAAAAGTGATTTTTTTTTATTGCATATTATGAAAGTATAGTAACTCAAGAATGTTGTCTGTTAATATGAAGTCAATCGGAGCAAAACTCACAAAGATATAGCTTTGGAAGTAGGCGTGTCTCGAACGACTACCTAAGCTGTAACCGCTCAGCGGAAAGGCAGCTGTTTCTCAATCTCTTTTGTTATTGTCCCTAAGCAGTTTACAGAAAGGTCTTAGACAAGGTCGTTGTAACGGTACCTGGTGTTGGTTCATTTTCGAAGCAGACGCGGAGTGTAACAGTCGTGTTGTATTTTCTTACTCTATTTCGTTGTGATATTTTTGTTGTTCGCAAAATGCCGAGAAAAGTTTCAAGAGAGTGTAGAAAGGAGTCTGCCGAAAGTTGAGAGTGGTTCAGCAACTGTCGTCGAATTTGCATCTTCAGTGGCTGCTTGTGTTTTCAATGAAGGCTGTAACGCTTATTTAACCTTCCTAGAAGATATGCGAATCAGTACTGGTCCAAGTTGTCATGGATGGGCGCTTCTAACCGACGATATTCGAATGAACAGAGCAGATGAGCGAGCAGCTGAAACCGCTAAAAATGATAGAATTCGCCGCAGACTTGATCAAAAAGATGCTTTGGACATTCTTGACGAAAGTTCTATACTCTATGGTCCCGGCATTGATGATTCTATGTGAGTAAAATAAAAAATAAATAGCTTACTAAGTTTTATCAGGGTCTTTTCGCTACGAAAAACTTTAAACGCGTTTTTCTCAAATCGATGTTTTTTGAGTCAATGCACTCTGTAACTCAAAATCTATTCAACCGATCGTTCTCAAATTTTTTACAGTATTTCCTTACATAATTCATGAGGTAACCCTGTTGAGATTTTTTCGTTTTTGATTTTATTTTTTTTATTATTAACAACAATAGTCATGAATTCAGGCCAAAAATCGGTATTTTCACTTTCAAGTCTTGTAAAAAGTTCAAAAATTTAAAAAAAATGGAAAAACTCGACAGGGATACCTAGAGGGACATAAAAATTAAAAGAAAAACTTTGGTTATTTCATTTCAGATGATCCAGTGCTGAGGTATGACGTGCACCGCAAAATGTATTTTTTCTGAGGCGCCTGCGAAGAATTGCTGCCATTCGGTCAATTTTCAATATTTTTCAACCAATATTTCACAGAATATAGTTCAATAACTACTCTTTAATGTATAATAATTAGAAATAAATTTACTTTTACCGTACGCCCAAAAAAAAATCTGTAAAAACCTGTTTTTTTCTGCCTTCAAAACCCTACCCCCCCCTTAAATGGGCCAAAGCATTCAAGGATGGTCGCGAAACCGTCGAGAATGAGCCGCATGATCGTCGACCGCGAACCAGCATCACACCAGACAACATTTGCCGCGTAGAACAGTTCATTTTGGAGAACCGTAGGATGAATGTTCGAGACATTTCGGCTGAACTCGGCATCAGTATTGGTAGCGTACAGTCTATCATCCACGAACACCTTCAATATCGCAAAATAACGGCGCGATGGGTTCCTAAACTGTTGAACTTCGAGCAAAAATTCACGTGGTTGGAAGTTTGTCGCCGCTTGCTGACGCGATACGAGATGGAGGGGGGCGGTTTTTTAACGCGAATCTTTACTACAGACGAGACATGGGTACTCTATTACACTCCTGAAAGCAAGGTGTCGTCTAAAGAATGGAGGAAGAAAGAGGAAGGGGCGTCAGTCCAAGCGAAGACAACTGGGTCCGCGGATAAGGTTATGTGTACTGTGTTCTGGGAACGGCGGGGCGTGCTGTACGTCGATTTCCTGCGCACCCAACGTTCCACCAATGCTGCATACTACTCTAACCTTCTAAAAACACACGTGAAACCCGCTTATCGCTCGAAACGGAGGGGCATTCCAGCACGAAGTGCGATTCTTCTCCAGGATAACGCGCGCCCTCACACCGCGCGTCTCACGCTCGATACAATATCGAAATTGGGGTAGGAGGTACTGGAACACCCCCCCCCCCCCCCTACAGTCCAGATTTATCACCCTGTGACTACCACATGTTTAGATCACTGAAAGAAGCCCTCGGAGATCAAAGATTCAACACCGACGATGACGTAGAAGAACTCATGCGCACATGGCTGTCCGAGTTGCCCAAGGAATTCCTTGATAGCGGCATCAAAAAGCTTTTGAAAAGGTGGACAAAATGCGTAACTTGTAAGGAGGAGTACCTAGAAAAACTGTAAATTTTTGTAAATTTTTTCGATAGTAAATAAACGTGTCGGAGCATTTGTCTCGATCATATTTGAACCGCCCTCGTAATTACCGTCAGGCCACGGAAAATTACATGTTTATATGAACAAAATAAAACGGTTTAAAATTAAATAATTTTGAAACAATCCCAATCAAATTAAAAATGTACACTGATGAGAATAACGTGACGTTTTTGACACGTTACATTATATTTTCGTGTATTGGTTGAGTAAGCCCACCTTCGGAACAGGAAATTAGACTTTATACAGAAACGATATCAGAGTATACTGACCCAATTAGTAGTAACACTGATCCAGACAAAAGACCATTGCAAGCCGACCCTAGAAGAAGTGGATTGTGGGAAGAAACCGCGGAAGACAGTAGTGACACCGAAATAGTCACGTCAGGACGAAACCCAGAAAAAGAACACGCAGGCGACCCACATGGAGGACCTAAGGATTCAGAACTGCTAGCATCGAACAAAACTTTAAGTGGCGAAAATGCCGAAAATAAGGACACAACGGAAGACGGGAGGAATTTTAATGAATCTTTAGGAAGGATATGTGATAAAGTATATACACGATACTGCCACTACTTTGATAAACCCTTATTAAACCATTAATACCCATGGCCAATCCAGTGAGCCCAACCACCCCGGAACCAATGTAAAACAGGACATTAGCCCTAATTATGCAAGAATATGGCAAAATCCCGAATTTTTCAATTTTCTTTAACAATAATTGTTTAAAAAAATGATGCAAAATTCACTTTTTTAAAAATCTGACAGCGGAAATGGATTCTACGTCGAAAATTACTAGAGGAATGGCTGTTAGTTTTATGGTTACACAATTTGTTAAATAATAATAGCGTTGTAAACAAGTAGTAATGTAAACCATGTGTATGTGTATGGGCGCCGTAACTGAACAAAATTCCTAACCAATGCTAACATGCTATGAAATTCCAAATTTTTCCAAACTGTTTATATAAATGAAATAACATTTCTTCCTCGATCATCGAGGTGAAAATACTTTGAATCATATTTTCATACTAACGTGTTGTATGCCATAATTATTATTTCTCATATTTCCGTAATCAATATAATTATCGTTGATTCGTAGCAAAATATTTCATACTAAATTTTCAAACTGATTTAATGAGTTTTTTCGCGATAGCTCTCTGAGATAATTCATTTATTTTATCTCGATATCCCAAGTGAATGTTATACGACGAATATCCGAGAACAATTTTATTTTGTCTAACTAACTAAAACTACTGTAATATTGATATATCTATTGGATTAAACAATTTTACTCCAAATACTAAACATGTCTCAAAGAAGACGTTTGCAAGTTCGTGAGTTACAAGATGTTGTATTTATGGAGGATGAAGTACACCATCAGAATCATGTAAACATAGCTTTCGTGCCAGAGGCAGGTGATTCGTCGGATTCTGATGTGTCAGACTACGCAGATGGTGGTGAAGTATGCTCAAGTACATTTTCACCATATGGATCATTCGAGCAGGTTATAAGTAGTTATAATAATACCCAAAAAACTTTAGAACCTAATCATGAATACTTGTGGAAAGAGGGTTTACATGAATACAATGACCCTGAAAGTCTGACGATCATTTTTTGCATGAAAGTATTGCCCAGAGACTCAAACACATGAATTCATATGACCTTTTCCATTTATTTTTTTCACAAACCATGAAATCACATATCATTGAAGCCACTAGGAAAAACGATTACGAATTATCAGACGAAAATCTTGACAAATTTATTACAATATTGATTTTGTCTTCTTTCAATATTCGCAAAAGACAAAGACATTATTGGTCGGAGAAGAGTACTCTTAAATTAGATGTTGTTAAAAAATTGATGAGTCAAAACAAATTCGAAGAAATCAAGAAGAAAATACGATTTTACAAGTTACAAGATAAGAATGACAAAGATCCTGTCTGGAAAGTCAGAAAATTACATGAATTTTTTAGAGGGAATTCGACACAATTTGGCTGGTTCAAGCGTAATCTTTCAATCGACGAAATAATGGTCAAGTATTTCGGTCGCCTTGCTATAAAATAGTGCATTCTGAACAAACCAATCAGATTTGGTATCAAACTCTGGGCAATATGTTCCAGTGATGGATTTCTTTTCGACTTTGATATTTATTGCGGTAAGAAAGGCAAAGAAATGAATTCATCACTCCAGAATATTGCACTTGGATCAAAAGTTGTAATTTCTATGATACAAAAATTACTGAGAATGGAGGAACCTCAAAAATTATAATTCTTCCGTCTGTACTTCGATAATTTTTTCACTTCACCTGATCTTTTATTACACCTAAAAAAGTTTGGGTTATCGGCAACTGGTACAGTCAGTAAAGATCGTGTAAAAGTCGATACAAAACTCTCTGATAAATCAGCAAGAGGCACTTTGAAATGTTTTCTAACGAGGAGTCATCTAAAATAAATTGTATAACAGTGATGGACTCAAAACCAGTCTTGATTTTCTTAACTGCTCATAGTATTTTCCCTAAAAGACCTCTACAACGATATTCTAAAGAAGAAAAATCTAAAATTTCTATTAAGTTTCCTTTTTTATTTGTTAAGTATAATGAAAAGATGGGTGGTGTCGACTTGCACAACCAGCACTGCAATGATGTGATACCATGTTTCCGAAGTAAGAAATGGACTTGGTGTCTCTTTTTGAGACTAATTCAAGCATCTATTGGGAATTTTTTGGTTTTACATAAGAATATCAATCCAGATAATAAAAAGGCACTCTGGATATCACTATTAAAATAGTAGATTACTTGTTGGATCGATTTACAAAACCAAGGAAGAATCCAAAGAGAAAAAATATAGATTCCGAATGCAAACATAAAATAATTCAAGGCATCAAACGCACCTGTATGATGAGAGTAGATGGTACAGATTGTTCAAGAAGAACTGAAAAATTTTGTAGCTTATGTCAATTACCATTGTGCAAGGATCACATTTCCACCCATCTTTCACAATAATGATGTTATAACTTTTTGTCATAGTAAAAGTGTTTTGCGTTTTTCTATTCTTTAAAATTCTTAAAAAAAAAACTATAAAAAATAAAAAAAATTCAAAAACTCAAAAGTTAAAAAAGAAGACAAATGGAGTGTAAATCCTACCGCTGCCTCCTCGTGGCACACTCTGGGACAGTGGATTTTATAGAATCTACTAACTGAAGTCGGGGGTACAAATGTAATACAGGAAAGAGAGAAATGTACATCTTGAAAAACTGAATGACATTTTTTAAAACTATCAAAATCCATTTCCGCTGTTAGATTTTCGAAAAAATGAACTTTGCATAATTTTTTTAAACAATAATTATTAAAGAAAATTGCAAAATTCAGAATTTTGTCATATACTTGCATATTTATGGCCATTATCCTGTTTTGCATTATTTCCTAAGTGCTCGGGCTCATAGGTTGGCCATGGGCACCAGGGTCCATATGCTTGCGGCAGTTTCCATTTCATTATTTGTTTATAACGCTATTATTACTTATCGAATTGGATTATCATAAGACTAATAGTCATTCTTCTAGTAATTTTTCACGTGAAATCCATTTCCGCTTCAGATTTTTGAAAAAGTGAATTTTGCATAATTTGTTTAAACAATAATTGTTAAAAAAAATTGCAAAATTTGGGATTTTGTCATATTCTTGCATAATTAGAACTAATGTCCTATTTTACATTGGTTCCGGGGTGCTCGGGCTTGTGGGTTTGCCATGGGCATTAATGGGATAAGCAGAGACGACGCACTCGGAGACAACAATTTCTCTGAAGATGACATAGTAGACCCTGAATTTTAAGAATATTTAGATACTCTAGACCCTCATGATGACAAAACTCTTAACAATGACATTAACCTCTTCAGAGACGATTTTTTTCACACTTTTTCAGATTTCTAACCATACATCGGAAATAACCATCACCAGTGCAGCCAAATCAAAAAATTTCTGCTTCTCTGATTGTGGGATTCTGTAGTGAATTGTTATCAAATTTTTGTTCTATTTGATATTGACAGTAATTATAATCATAAAGAAATAAATGTCTACATATGTGGCCAAGAGCGTGAAGAGGTGAAGGACCAGTAGAACGCGAGTACTAGGAAAAGTCCTATTCGCTCAGTACAGACAAGTGAAATGCACTCTGAAACGGACAGTGATGCCGACGTAGAATAATCGGATAATATATCTGAAGTACCGCGCAAAATACCAAAACCCATCTCTGGCACACCTTTCTGTTGCAACTAACAACCACAAGTTAAAAGAACTTCTCTAACCAGAACAGCAAAGTACTTGTAATACTTACGCTTTGGCGAGTGAATTGAGATCCCTGAGATTTCCGAAGAAACCTTCCAGAATAACCTTCTCGATGTACCAACAAAGATAAAAATAAGTTACAGCCAACCACCCAAAACTACTATCAACAAATTACTACCCATAATATCGTTGTGCATGTCTTCGACTAACTCACATGAGACTAGTCACAGATCGCGACGATCTAAGCTCGGATCACTCTGACCCTGAAATCTCTGATGAACAATAACCCTTAACCTTACTAAACTTAAACTTCACGAACTTCAAAATAGTAATGCTTTAAAGAAATCTCAACAGTTTTCACATTGCCTGGAAGGGGGAGATGTTGGACACCCTCGAGCCAGGATTGTTAGCTTAACTCCTAACGGAAACATTTGAAGGTAGTTCAATTACAATATGGAAAAGTGGACTTCCCTTTAAGGGGACATAAAGACATAAACCAAACCTATCAGATCAGAGAGAGGCACTACTGGCCAGGCATGAGAAATCATGTTCTGGATTATAACGGAAAATTTCATGAATGCAGTAGGAAAAAGTTGAATCGAATCAAAACAAGAGAGCTATGATCATAACAGATACCCCAATTAAACTTTTTGACAAAGTCTCCATCGACACTGTAGGCAAATTGAGGATGACTCCTCCAGGCAACTGCCATATAGTTATGCAATGCAATTTAACCAAATACCTAATAGTGGTACCGATATCTAACTTGCGATACATCACCGTAGCCAATGAGCTGGCTAAACATCTCATATGTCAATATAGTGCTTTTAAAGCGATTCTATCAGATAAAAGAACTAGTTTTCTGTCGGACCTAGTAGAAATACTCATAAGGAGGTTTAACTCACATCTTACGACAACGAAATATAGACCACAAACTAACGTATCATTAGAAAGAAGCTATGCACCACTGCACTGATTTCATCAGGACTTAAGGGACATTTGCTTCCAACAAGACGGTGCAACGGCACACGCTTCAAGACCTTACATGGCTGTTTTAAGGGAATACTTCCCAGAGCGCCTCATCTGAATTAGACGCGATTTGGAGTGGCCAGCCTGCTCTCCCGATTTGGCCCCTTGGGATTTTTTTCTATGGGGTGTCTTGAAATCCCGTGTTTATGGGAACCGTCCAAGGACCCTACAAGATTCGAAGAGCAACATCTAGGAAGAAATCGCCAACATAATGCCTGCTATGCTGGAAAGAGTCATGACAAACGCCAAAAATCGGTTTACTCAGTGTATGGAAATTAGGGTACGTCACCTACCTGATTTAATCTTCAAAACTACGATAAACAAAACTTCAGGTTTGCGCCTACATTATGAAAAACAAATAAAAATTTTTTAATTCATACAATGGGTTTTATTAAATTTTGATAAAAGGAAGTTATGCTGCCGCAACCTGTAGAACCAATAAAACAAATTCAGAGATGTACTACGAGTGTATGGATTTGGTACGATTGAAAAGGGCTGATTGACAAGTAACTATTTATGTGAATCTAGTAGATTTTAGAAAAACCCACGGATCAGTTGATATTTACCAAATTTTACTCGAAAATTGCACTGCGCTAATGGAAGTAAATAACTGCTAATTTGTGCTGGGCACATATCTGGTAGATTCAAGACAAAAAACCTTAAAACAAATACATTTAAAGATAAAATCTGCTCTTAGCAATATGAAACAACCCTCAAAGGACCCTATAAAAATTCCAGAAAGCATGAGTTACAGAAGAATAGTGCCGTTAAGATTCATTGAAAGCATTAGTGAGTATTCGGACTAGTCGCGACCGAAGAAGTTGACAACATAAATGCCAACATAGACCAGATGTGCAAAGACCGGAAAAATTTAACACAATTAGTGAATAAACGAAAACACATCATTGCCAAGTCTCTAGATGAGCTAACATATATAATAAGACGGAAGCCCATGCTAAGGTAATAAGCTAAATAGAAAAAGAAACAACCAAGAAAAAGATAAAAGACCCAAATTTGGGTAGTATGTATTTGTTTGGCAGCCATCGACAGTGAACGCTCTCAGTGAATTTGTAAACATGGAAAAAATTGGTCATTGTTATGTGATATAATACCTCCATTTGAAGGATCTTAGTCCAACCAATATCAAAGGTGAGCTAGAATCAATTCTGGTGGAGTCTGCTCCTTCATTTACAATAGTAAAATATAGGGTAGCAGAGTTTAAACGCGGCTGTATGAGCTGCCAAGATGAATATCGCAGTGGTCGACCAAATAAGGTGACTACGTCAGAAATGGTAAAAAAATCCATAAAACAGTATTGGATGACCGTCGATTAAAAGTGTGCGAGCTAGCAGATATAGTAGGAATTTCATGAAGGGCTGTACATCACATATTGACTGAAAATTTGGGAATAAGAAAGCCATGCACAAGATGGGTGCCACGTTTGCTCATGATGCAATAAAAACAGCGTCGTGAGGATGTTTCTATCGAGGGTTCTGTGCTATTTCACAGTAAACAAGCCAAGTTTTTTCATTGATTTATAACCATGGATAAAACATAGGTCCGTCACTTTACATTTGAGACAAATGAAAAGTCAAAACAATGGACTGGAAAGGAAAATTCGACTGCATAGAAGACAAAGAAAGTTTCATCTATAGGCAAAGATATGGCGTCAGTTTCTTGGGATAGGCGTGGGATAATTTTCATTGATTATCTTTAAACAGAAAAAACAATCAAGAGTAAGTATTATCCAAACTTATCGCAACGTTTGAGTGATGAAATCAAAAAAAAAAACAGCCGCATTTGATTCACAAGAAAGAGGTGTTTCATTAAGATAATGTATTAGGTTGCTGCAGATGAAATGGCTGATTTAGTAATAAATTTTTAAACAGCTGGAACTTTTCATAAAGACAATTTATTGAATCAAAATAGGTACCAATAGATGCAACACACTTTTCCCAACGAAATACAAGTACATTGATTCCAGTTTTTTAGAAGTCCGAGTTTCTGGTTCGAAGAAACTCTTCGAAGGCATTTTTGACAGCGGCTTCATTATTGAATCTTTTTCCTGTCAAAAAGTGATCCAAATATTTAAAGAAATGGTAATCTGTTAGTGAGAGGTCTGGTGAATATGGAGGGTGTGGAAAAGTCTCATAGCACAACTCGTTTAATTTTTGGTCCGTTGTTCTCGATACATGAGGTCGTGCGTTATCATGAAGCAGTATCACTCTATCTTTGTTGACAAGCCTAGGTCGTTGGACTATCAATTTCTGATGCATTTCATCCAGTTGAGCACAGTATTTCTCAGCATTGAAGGTTTCGCTAGGTTGCAGGAACGAATAGTGGATAACTCTAGCTACAGACTACCAAACAGTTACCATTATTTTCTTTGGATGAAGGCTTGGTTTCGGCATGTGTCTTGGCGCTTCATCGGTATCTAGCCATTGGGCCGATCAACGACGATTATCGTATAAAATCCACTTTTCATCGCAGGTCACAATTCGGTGCAAGAACGGTTCCTTTTTGTTGCGGAAGAGAAGAGAACTTGAAATCTCCATTCGCACGTCATGTTTTGCTCGGTAAGATCATACGGAACCCATTCGTCAAGCTTTTTTACTTTTCCAAGTTGTTGCAAGTGGCGGCAAACTGTCGAATTGTGAACGCCTAATTTCTCGGCAAGATCCGTTATGGTTTAGCGGGCGTCAGACTCTACTAATGCACGCAGCTCGTCGTTATCGATCGATGGTCCTGGGTTTCCACGTGGCTCATTTCTAAGGTCCATATCTCCGGATCAAATTTCTCGAACCACCGCCGAGTGGTTCGTTCGCTAACTGTATCAAGCTCAAATGCGCTGTTGATATTCCTTGTTGCTTTCGTTGCGTTCTAATTTCGTTGTGCTCTAATTTGAATTCGTATAGTAAAAGTAGCCGTTTTTGATGTATTTCTATGTTCACTATCTCTTTTTGTTTTTACGATCACTATGAAGTGCAAAACAGAAATGAGTCCATAAACCAAGGTAGCCGTATTTATACTTCAATATGTCATATCATTTGCGCCGCCTTGTGCCAACATAATACACTAAAATTGCAGCCAACTTCAACACATCGTTCAATAAGTCCCGAGACTAACCCAGAGATGGTGCTAGTAGTACCAAACTGGCCACGTTTCCATAGAGTGCAAACCTTCACATGAAACGTGTAAAAATTTGACGCCGATCGGATCACAGACAGCAGAGTTATCGAGGTTAGAGTAAAGTCACTTTGAAATTTGTTTGAAAAATGGAAAAAAGCGAGTTTCGCGTGTTGATAAAACATTGTTTTTTAATGGGTAAAAACACTGTAAAAGCCCAGCAATGGCTTAAAAAACATTACCTGGACTCCTCTCCATCCAAACCAACGATTTGTCGTTGGTATGCTGAGTTTAAACGTGGTCGTACGGACAAACGATGCGGAACGTTCGGGTAGGCCATTGGAAGCCGTTACACAGGAAAATGTGAGTGAATTGTTAAAAATTGTAATGAAAAATTGCAAAGTGAAGGTCCGTGAGATTGCAGAAATGACACAGATATCATCTGGAAGCGTATTTACAATCCTTCATGAAAAATTGAGCATGAAAAAGGTTTTTTCCAAGTGGGTGCCGCGATTGCTTTCAGTGGAACAAAAGCAGCAACGAGTCGACGATTCAGAGAGCTGTTTATCGCTATTTACTCGCAATAAAAAGGATTTCCTGCGTCGATACGTGACCATGGACAAAACATGGATACATCATTTCACTCCGCAGTCGAATCGGCAATCATCTGAATGGCGCATGGCTGGCGAAAGCCGCCTAAAGCGTCCAAAAACGCAGCAGTCTGCTGGCAAAGTCATGGCGTCTGTTTTTTGGGATACACATGGCGTGATTTTCATTGACTACCTGGAAAAAGGTAAATCGACCAACAGTGATTATTATATTGACTTGTTGGTACGTTTGAAGGAGAAGATCGCAGCAAAACGACTGCACATGAAGAAGAAAAAAATCCTTTTTCACCAAGACCATGCACTATGCCACAAGTCCATGAAAACAATGGCAAAATTTAACGAATTGGAATTTGATTTGCTTCCCCACTCCCCGTATTCGCCAGATTTAGCCCCCAGCGACTACTGGCTCTTTGCTGATCTCAAAAAATGCTTCAGGGAAAAAAATTTGGCTCGAATGAGGAGGTCATTGCCGAAACTGAAGCCTATTTTGAAGCAAAGGATAAATCCTTTTATAAACATGGTATAGAAATGTTGGAAAGGCGTTGGAAAGATTGTATCACTCTAAAAGGAGATTGTATTGATGAATAAAAATGATTTTTGAAAAAAAATGTTGTTTTTGTTGTTAGTCTCGGGACTTATTGAAGGATGTGTTATGTCATTGCTAAATCGGCCATTTCATCTGCAGCAACCTAATACAATTTTTGTTCTAAGCATTTTTCAAGATTTCTTGTAGTTTTCAAGATAAACGCAAAAAAGCTATTATTTTTATAGGTTTTTTGTTGTTTTCCCTATAAAAATAAAATTTCTGACAATTTTACATATGATACTCGTAATCAGCGTGTGAAATTGATGAATAAGCTTTTTTTTTCAAAAAATGAAATGAAAGCATTTAGGAGTGTTTGATAAACGCTGATATACCCACGTATGTAGCTGATATGCGTTTGAATGCATTAACTCAGAAAATATCATCCTTAGAGAAAAATACACACAATGTAAAAGATGATTTCTAATGCGATCCATAACTTCAGTCTGAATTTTTTTTTTAATTATCAATATTTTTCAAGATAAATGCAAAAAAATACTGTTTTCATGAGTTTGTCATGATTTTCAATATTTTTGACTCCGGTTTCTGAAGACGTATAAAAGTTGACGTTCAGAACAGTATAAGGTAGTTTAAAGATTCACCACAAGAAAAAACTTAAAAGGTCAATATCTACTTCCGCGAGTACTATTTTCTGCGTTTAGTCATCATTATCAATTTTTTTGTTAGAAATACTAATTCTGAATTAGAAAGCTCTTATGTGTTCAACAACCACATTGTTATACAGTCATTTTAATCAAATTTCATTAAATTTTCTAATAAAGTTAGTAACTGAACAATTTATATTTATTCATTTAGATTTTTTTCTACATAATATTTTGTTAATAGTTTTTCCTTTTTTTATCCTGTGTGTGAAGTTATTTATTATAATATAATTGGAGCAAATATGCTTAATTATGCACGCAACGAAATTGTTAGATATTTTTCTAATTTTAGGTGAATGTCATAAAAATTATCGAAGAGCAGCACGATTACATTAGGCGCGTTTTCCCAAAAGGCATCATTATCCGAACGATAAGACTATTTTCAGAATTTAACCGCGTGAGAGGCAAGGTCTTCAAAGTCCACGGTAACGCCGCAGAATAATGACGATTGAAAGGAACATCCCGCGAGCATTAGTAGTGCTTGCCAGTATTTATTTAGATCCTCGTGATTCAACACGGCAAATTGCAATACTATCTAATATTCTGAAGGAAAAAATCATAAGAATCATGAGGCTTCATCGTTTTTATCCATATCACATCACTTGAACCCGAGAGCTAACGCAACGTAATTTTGAAAGAAGATAGCAATTTTGTTAATGGGCTAAATTAAGATTGCCAAATCAACCACATTTTCTAAATTACGTGATGTTTTCTGATGAAGCCACTTTTCATAATACGGGACAATTAAACCGACATAATTACAACTATTGGTAGATTGAGAATCCTGACTGAACTCGAGCAGTCGATCACCAACATCAGTGGAATCTCATAGTGTGGTGTGATATTAATGATTTTTAAATCGGGCCTTCTTTCTACGATGACAATATTTATGTTGATACAGATAAGTGCCTTGATTTTTTTACAAATGAACTACCTAATTTGCTACAAGATATTGCTCTGTAAACAAGAGCGCGTATACGGTTTCACCATGATGGCACACCTGCTCATAAAATTTTATGAGTTCAGGAGTTTTTAAACCAAAGATACCCTAACAGGTGAATGGGTATTCGACTTGGTGAAGCTCATGTTGAATGCCCCGCCGATCAATAGATCTGATGAGCCCAGATTTTTATAACGTTTTTTGAAAAACATCGTTTATGCCAATGCTCTAACTACTAAAGAAAATATTATGCAAAGAATTACTAATAGTTAAAGATGTATACCAAGGTATGTACTTTTGCCGACCATTCAAAGTTTTGAACGAAGAATTCAATTATGTATTGATAATAATGAAGATTTTTTCGAACATCTAATAAGGTAAAAGTTATGTACTTTATTCTTGCATTCTTATTTTCATCTTATTATCTATTTTTAGTATCTATTTATTATTCATTCTTGCCTTTATTGGCCGGTATCTCTACGATTTTGTCTCCATTGGCCGGACTGATATTCTTGCCTTTATTGGTCGGTATCTTTACGGTCTTGCCATCATTAGCTGGACTAAGATTCTTTCCTTTAATGGCTAATTCTTGCTTTTAATGTTTCGATCAAAGGGGCCTGAAAAACCACCCGGCTACGTCCACATCGTAGGTCCTGGATATCATGTTTTATAATGATGACCAAACGCAGAAAATAGTACTCGCGGAGGTAGATATTGACGTTTTAAGTTTTTTTTTGTGGTGAATCTTTAAACTATCTTATACTGTTCTGAATGTCAACTTTCATATGTCTTCAGAAACCGAAGTCGAAAACAGTGAAAATCATGACAAACTTATAAAAATAGTATGTATTTGCAATCATTTTGAAAAATATTGATAATTTGAAAAAAATTCAAACTGAAGCTATAGATTGCATTAAAAATCACCTTTTACACTGTGCGTATTTTTCTCTAAAGATGATATTTTCCGAGTTAATGCGTTCAAACGCATATCAGCTACATACGTGGGTATATCAGCGTATATCAAACACTCCTCAATGTTTTCATTTCATTTTTCGAAAAAAAAAGCTTATTTATCAGTTTGACACGCTGTTTACAAATATCATATGTGAAATTGTCAGAAATTTTATTTTTATAGGGAAAACAATGAAATACATATAAAAATAATAGCTTTTTTGCGTTTATTTTAAGAATTATGAGATCTCATCAGAATACATTTTACTATGAGACAAAGAGTAGGAATTTTCATTAAAAAATCTCAAGTTGATCTTGAAATGACCTTGTAAGTCATAGTCCTAGTCAAATCCAAGGCCACCATTTGCTTTCCCCTTTGCATTTCTACAACTTTTGTTACTAACACTTTTTCGATTGAAGCACTCCCTGACGAGTATTTAGGTGCATTTTTTAATTTGGTTCACCCTGTATAATTAGTTATAAACAATAAACAATGAAAAAAGTAGACTTTTTAAATTAGATTCGGTTGTAAACTCATTTCATACACAAATTTATTGATATTTGATACACACGAAATTTTAAGGTTGGACATTAAGAATCCAGTCCCAGATCTTGTAAATTTAAAATAGCGGATCAATTATAGGGAGAGGGGGGGGGGGTGAAAATTTGAAAAAATTTACAAATTTGTGTTATATTCTATTTTGGCCACATATCAAATCAAATCATAAACCTTCCAAAATAAAGGATAGGTAAAAGCAGATGTTGTTTTGTAGTTATATTTAGAAAGTAATTTTTTTACTGCTTAATGACAAAGTGTGTTAGGAATCTTGGTACGAAAAATCAAGATTTTGAGTGTATTAGAAGGAGAGCTATTAACCACCCCAACTCGACCTCACTGATTTGGATGACTTTCGGATGTTGTAGTACCAAAAAAAATATTAGACACGTATTTTATCGGCGGACAAACACTTTAAAGGGGTGAAATCCACTTTGAAAGTCACGCCCCAAAATCATTTTTTTTGATATTTCTTAGCATCTAATAAATATTTTTCAAAAAAACAAATTGCAAAATTTTAGTATTTAAAAACCTCAACTATTGGCAGTATTTATGACCAAAGGGGTTGCAACCCATATGAAAAAATAATAAACTACATTTAATAGTATATTTTTGTAAATGTCGCGGTATTGCCTCAAAAAAATTAAAAAGAAAGATTTTTGTGAATATTTTAGGATGTTAAATTTGACGTGTTTCGGCTTTTTTTTTAAAAAAGCACCCCTTACTATCCTTAACCACCCTTCACAGTAATAGGCTACATATGAGTGGTGAATTTTTTTTCTTTATTATTATTTAACCAATGCGTAAAATAAACTAAATTTACAATAAATAAATCATATTCAACTATTTTTTCTTCTATTTTTTTCTGTTTCTAGAATTCAGGATTGAGGTCTGTAGGCTTGGGGTTTGTAGGCTTGGAGTGTGAGGGCTTCTGATGTGTGAGTTTGAAGTTTATAAGCTAAAAATTAAAGGTTCAAGGTTGATCGGCGTGGGGTCTATCAGTATAAGGTATGTTGGCTTACGGAGTATGAGCTAGCGATGTGTGAGCTTGAAGTTTTGTGACGTTTGATGCCCGAACGTTCATAAACATTGCAGGTGTAAGTGCGTGGGTGACCGATGGCGGCGTATGATCACTCGGAGGCGCGCATATCATGGCGCACTGCCATTCTCGTTGCTCCCTGGATCCTCTTCGTCGCTGTGGTTAGGGGTGCTGGTAATGCACTTTAAGCGCATCACAATTTGTCTTCGCATCGTATAAGTTTTCTCCTCCTTGCTGCAATACATTACTATTCTCTATCTCTCTCTTCGCCTCTCTCTCTATTATTTGGTTGCTATGCAACCCAGTCGCGTTCATGTTCGCGCTCGCGAACAAAACAAAAAAAATAAAGAAAATTTAATCTAAATTAATATTATTTCGGCGTCGGCCCGTGTCGCGTTTACATTTATTAATTTATTTACGGGTTTAATTGAATATATATAAATGTTTGTGCGCGAGAATCGCGTCACAGATTATAGGGTTAAAAGTGCTGACTTGAGGTTTGTGAACTTAGGATTTAGCGGGCAGTATTAATTTTATTATAAGCTATAAATTTTGTCATTATTACTTAATATATGATTCTATTCTTTTTCATATTTATTAATACATGACAAGATATTATTCAACAAATGTTTTACAAAAATGATATTTCTCAAAAAAATGTTGGAAACATAGTGATTTCTTGCACCAACCACATCGTACTATAGCAACATTGTTACATCTTTCTACTTCACATTTTGTATTGCAGCATTCACCAAAACTAATATCTACAAGATTATCAGTTTTACTTGGTTTTTCATTAATGTAGCCGCCTTTATACCAAGAATATTTGAAATATTTGTATATTTCGGTGAAGAGAGCTGATTATGAACCAGAGATTGCAATTTTATAATGTTATTTCTTAACACGCGCGCAAAATTCAAGTTGTAATCAACTTACTTTTGGCTGGCCAGCCGCGCACGCTAAACGGAGAATTGAAGGCGGTGAGGGCGAAGGGGCAACGTGCCGTCCCCCTGTGTAGCCTCGCTGATGCGCACCCGGTCGCCGGTGGCGGATGCTCACACGCCGTCGGCCGGTGAAACTTCCCTTGGCTACCTACGTAGCCGGTGCGCGCCAAGATATAACACAAAAACACTCTGCACATGAGAAAACAATTGGCGCGATGCAGGAACGAAGGACCTGTGCGCGTCCCAAAATGGCGGCTCTATCGTGTAAAACTTTCGAAAAAGGCCGCACTATCTCAACACGTGTCTCTAACGAAGGATCGAAAAGAACTAGCTAAGGCGGGAAGCGGCTTGGCTACCTAGCCTAGCCTTGCCTAGCTTCCTTATACGACACTCGACTATTCTATCTCTAGTCGCGTACCGTATCTTCTTGTCCGCGACTATCGCGTTACACATTTTCAGCCCGACTTGCTAACCGCGGAAACGCGCAAAATTTTGCGGAGCACGGAGTGTTCTCCGTGACAATATAAACTATTGAAACAAGAAAACTAAACTTTATAATTTTAAAACATGCAGACACAATTTTTAAGAATTCACAAAATAGTTATTAAAAAGAATTTTTTTTTTTTAAATATAAACCTTAGTAAAAACCCTTTATGTCATAAATACGGGTTTTTACGGCAAATATTATAATGTCTTATTTAATTGAAAATCGTCACTTAAATAGCATCAAATTATAATCTGTTTAAAACAATCAATTTTAGGGTTGATGTTTAGGGGTGGTTTTTATTTTTGAAAAGACGTAGTTTTTTAGGTACATAATTTGTGTTTTCTCAAAAAATGTATCCAAATTTTTTACAAAAACTACCGATCTACTGGATAATTACGTTTGGCGATGACTTTTTTCACTAAATAAAAAAACACCAAATAAATAACGAAAAAAAAAAAAAAATTCTACCTCTTGTATGTGGCCTAAGACTGTAAAGGGTGGTTACGGGTAGTCAGGGGTGGTTTTTTAGAAAAAATTCCTCAATACATTCTTAATTGTAAACGAAAAAGTTAGCGTTAATTTTTTTGAATGTATTCCACAGCATTTGTGGTAAAATTCAAGATGAAAATTGTAATTTATAAAAAAAATAAAATAAGAGCTGCTATCCTTTGAGTCATAACATACCTAATACGTCATGCTCTTTTAGACAAATATTCTTGCACTTTATTTTATTAAAAACCATAACTCAAATGTTACCAAATTATAATCAGTTACAAAAAATCAGTTTTAGGGTTTAAAATTAGGGGTGGTTCTAACCCTTAAAAAGTTTTTTAGATACATCATTTATATTCTTAACTTTTCCAATCGTCTAGGAATTTTTTTTTCTTGGGAATATATCAAAATTTTTTTACAAAAACCATTGATATAATGAATATTTGCATTTGGGGGTGACTTTTTCCACCCTTTTGATTATATTAAGAACAAAAAATAATTGAATATGATTTATTTATTGTAAATTTAATTTATTTTACGCATTAGCTGAATAATGATAAAGAAAAAAAAATCCACCACTCATATGTAGCCTATTACTGTGAAGGGTGGTTAAGGATAGTAAGGGGTGCTTTTTTAAAAAAAAAGCCGAAACGCGTCAAATTTAACATCCTAAAATATTCACAAAAATCTTTCTTTTTAATTTTTTTGAGGCAATACCGCGACATTTACAAAAATATACTATTAAATGTAGTTTATTATTTTTTCATAGGGATTGCAACCTTTTTAGTCATAAATACTGCCAATAGTTGAGTTTTTTAAATACTAAAATTTTGCAATTTGATTTTTTCAAAAATATTTATTAAATGCTGAGAAATATAAAAAAAATGGATTCTGGGGGTGACTTTGGAGGTGGATTTCACCCCCTTGAAGTGTTTGTCCGCCGATAAAAAAAAATACGTGTCTAATATTTTTTTTAGTACTATAACATATCCGAAAATCATCCAAATCGGTGAGGTCGAGTTGGGGTGGTTTCCTTGTAAGGAAGAACAAACACTTATGTACTTAGTGAAAGTCAAACACCAAATGCGGTAAAATAAGCAAATACTATCCACAAGGATAAGTCTTTTCTCGCACTGTTGTGTTAGGTTCTACATAAACCCATAAAGTTACTTAAAAATAGTAATGAATCTTTAATGAAGATTTAATCCCCGAATAAAACGAGAAGTGTTATAAGTTTGAAGCCTATGTCTGTCTGTGTTAATTGTAGCACCAAACTAATGGATGATTCATTGAAAAAACTTTTTAAAAAAGTAATTGATTTTTTCACATGATATTTTTTATTTCGAACTTGAATTAAAAAAAAATCTAACCAAAGCCAAATTTACAAAATGGCATATTAATCCAAAAATTGAATTTAAATGGAAATTAGGACGAGGAAGTTGACTTGTTGATTTTACCACATACGAGAGCAGTCCCAAAAGTACCCGACCCAACAAAGAAAACAGTGAAAAAATTGCGAAAATGTTTTTTATTTTTCAACATATTCTCCTTACAGTTCGATGCACTTTTCCCAACGATGTTCAATAGCTTCGATACCCGCTTTATAGTAGGAACCGTGAAGCTCCTCAAAATACCTATTAACCGTAGACTCTACCTCTTCATTGTTGGCAAATCTTTTGCCGCCGAGCCATTTTTTCAAATTCGGAAAAAGAAAATAATCCGAGGGAGCCAGATCCGGCGAATAGGGTGCGTGAGGAAGCAATTTGAACTTCAACTCATTGATTTTAGCCGTCGCAATGACGCACGTGTGGACTGGTGCATTGTCGTGATGAAACAACACTTTTTTTTTCGTCAGATGGGGCCGTTTTTTCTTGATTTTATCACTCAAACGCTACAATAAGACTACATAATATGCGCCGTTGATTGTTTTTCCTCCTTCGAGATAATCAATAAATATTATTCCACGCGCATCCCAGAAAACGGATGCCATGACCTTGCCAGCTGACTGAACTGTCTTTGCTTTCGTTGGAGCCGGTTCTCCCTTTTTAGTCCACTGCTTTTACTGCTCCTTGGTCTCAGGTGTAAAATGATGGACCCGTGTTTCGTCCATGGTTATGAATCGACGCAAAAACTCGGCTTTATTGCTGCGAAACATTGTCAAAAACTCGATGGAAACATCCTCGCGTTGCTGTTTGTGCTCCATTGTGAGCAAACGCGGCACCCATCTTGCGCACAGCTTTCTCATGTCCAAATTTTCGGTCAAAATGCGAGGCACAGCACTTTTTGAAATGCCTGCCATGTCTGCTATCTCGCGGACTTTTAGTCGACGGTCATCCAATACCATTTTGTGGATTTTCTTCACATTTTCTGAAGTAGTGACCTCACTTGGTCGACTACTGCGGTGTTCATCTTGGCATCTCGTAAGACCTCGCTTAAACTCAGCTACCCAATATTTGACCGTTGTAAACGAAGGAGCAGACTTCCCCAGAGTAGAATCCAACTCGGCTTTGATATCGGTTGGACTTAGACCTTTCAAATGAAAGTATTGTATCACATAACGATGCCCGATTTTTTCCATATTTACAAATTCACCGAGAGCGTTCACTTTGGATGTCTGTAAAAAAAATAATAATAAACGTACCGTTATGAATTTTTCACATTAGGTTGTTGAAAGGTGGTATTGTCAATCGCAGTAATTGTTTTTTTAAAACTACCTGTATTCATAAGTCAGATCGGGTACTTTTGGGACTACCCTCGTATGTACACGAGATAAAATTAAGTTTTGTTCTAGTTACTTATTTTGCTTTACGTTCGCTAATATAGAAGATCTAATTTGTTTTTTACTTAGCGGTACTTGAATACTTTTAAGGATCAACAATAATTTTAAACTATTATTAACTTTCGAAAAAGGTCAAGATACTTCGGCTAACTAGCTTAGTGACCACAGACTGCGGTTGGTAGTAGAAAGATCGAGATAGAAGCTGTTTTCTTTTTTCAGTAGTAAGTTCACTTTGTGATAAATTATGTGGAACTTTAGAAATAGGGGCAGTAGGTTTAATGGATAAGAGCTCCATATTTTTTCTAATACCAAGTAGAAAAGGAGGATGGGAGAGCTTCTCATTATTATAATGAAAAGGAAAAGAAAAAAATTAAAACACGTACTAAGATACATACTTACATTTTAAACATATAATTCTCTTTTTAAAGAAATAATTTTAAATAACAATTGAATAATTTTAAACAGATAATTCTATTTTCGCCACAGTTGGGTACCTTTGTACAGTGAAAATTGGAAAATGATAAACTTTTTTTGTGGACGGTTAGAAGACATATGAACTATTGTTATTTAATTTTTTCTAATAGTTTTATTAACATTAAATTGCCTAAAAAAGTCGTTGTGACTAATTTATAATTTCGTATATTCGAAATCTCTCTGACAGAAAAATTAGACATTTGGGGATGAAAAAAAGCCTTTATCATTATTATTATTATTCCTTACTCTTATGTCACTCGCCAATTTAATATTGAGGGACTAAATAAACTTAATATTGAGTGATTAACTGAATTAAATTTAATGTGTTTAAGTGCACCAAGCGTTTGATCGTTGTGTTATTCTCATGACCATCAAAATGAATATTTTTGTAAGTTTGTCGCGAATAAATGTAAAAGCCACGAGTTTCAAAATGAATTTATCGTGTTCTCCGTTTGAAGGTTTGCTCATTAGTTTGGTTTTGAAAAGGGAATGATGACGTTGGATATAGCAAAAAGAAGTAAAATTATTCTGATTGATTGTTTTATTTTGATGCATTTGTTTTATTGGGAGATGCACCTAGAGTGGAAAGTTATGTATTTTTGAGATATCACTAAAAAGTTAGAGCAGAAGTAGTGTAATAAAAAAAGATTGAGTATGTATTTACGCGTCTAATTGTTTTAGAAAAGGACAACACCTTTACGGATGTCTTTATTGTTGTATGTTGTGCGTTGGATTATTTCCAATAAATTTGTAGAAAAGAAAAATTTGGAAAATATATCTATGAAAAATATGTTTCTATCTTGCTTATCAAAGCTGTTGAATGTATGGCTTTACCTAAGTTTGTGGAAAATAAAAATTTGGAAAATACTGTATAGTCTATATAAAATGTATTTCTATCTTGCTTAATAAAATTGTGGTATATATGCCTTTACCGCAAAATTTTTGAGTTTTGTTATTGTAAAAAATAAAAGCATTTTTAGTCGCGTACATATCGAATACTCAATAATAATACGACTAAAAGAAACCTTTTGACGACGACTAAAAAAACTCCACCTACACACATATGCATGCAAGCACGCACGCACAAACACAGTTATATAATTGTTCAAAGATCGTTTAATCGTATCAATTCTTTCGAGTGTACATTTATTTTTTGAGAAAAGAAAAAAGTTCATTCTGGGTGAGTTTGATTATCGCAGTTTTTGAATACCACATTTCATGTTGATTCATCTGTCCATCTTGCTTAATGATATTTGTACACTTCAAGTTAGTTTTTGAAATATTTCTGGTTAGAAATTATAAATTTTGTAGGAAAAATTATTAAATTTAAAAATTTTTTCAAAGGGTTGTTCATAAATTTTTTGATTTTTAAGCATTGTAAATTTTTTATATTTTTTAAGGATTTTTTGGAAGAGTAATTCAAATCACAAAAGAAATGATATTGTAAAAATTTGTTTGGACATGAAAGTGTAGTATTGATGGGTCAAATGACAGTTTTGCGAGGATTTATTGTTTAAACATGTGGAAAAGGAGAATAATGCATTTAATTTGAATCACGACCTTTATTGAAAAAAGAAACCCAATTGTAAGAAGAAATATGGCCGTGATTGAATCGAAAAAAGCTATAACTTATTAAAAAAAATATACACATATTTTGTAACGAAATCTTGTAATGCAGTTAGTACTTTCATTACTAAATAATTTTCTAAGAACCTCATACTACGTAGTAAAAACTTTACTCTTAGTTCTCGCTCATTAAATATTTTAAAGATTTAACTGTTGGCATCTTTTCGCAAATGCTACGATAAATAGATACAACGAACTTTTAGCTACCTAAATCGTTCACCTCACAGTCTTCTCATGGGCTTATAGGTATATTGTCTACCTATTTTTTCTAGATTTTTATGAAAGAGAAAGGAAAAATTGTAATAAGAAATATTTACCTGTAATAATATTATTTATAAGTAAAGTACACTTCTTATAATAAAACTAATTTTTCTTAAATTAATTTAGCTTTTTATTGATGTATATATATATATATATATATATATATATATATATATATATATATATATATATATATATATATATATATATATAAGCTAATAACGTTTTCATAACCATTACTACATTATTATAATTACAATATAACACAGAATTTTAGATATATTCTTACAGAATATGCATAGAGATGTATACCTAAAAGAATCAAATTTTAGTAAATATTGAACAAATTCTATTAGTATTATTTCAAACATTAAATAAGACTATGCATTAAGCGCAGTCAGGCAATATCATAAACATGTGCTTACGGACAAATATGTGAACACACTGCATTTCAACGTAATTATTCAACAAAACATTTTCATCTGCATATTGAAAATCTGCTTTTACAGAAATTCTCACGATTACATGAATGCATGTGAATACATAAATATTTAAAAGCGAAATCATATCAATTTCAATTTTAAGCTCTTATTTGCTCATTTATACACACAGCTTACAATACACAGTCTACACACGCATATACACTTCCGTATTCGTATGACGGATATACATACGCGCACGCGTGTACGTATGTGCGTATATATACGCGTGTATGTAAACGAAGGTATGTGATTTTGTGTATGTGGCTGTGTGTAAGAGATGAGTGTCTGAAAGTTCATGCATGTGTATCCACCTTGGAAGTTTTATTAAATAATTTTTTATTAGAGTAAAGATACATATATATGCGTCGACTAAAATAAACATACGCGAAATAAACATGCGTGCATATATATATATATGTATACACACTCACACATAGGCAAAAGTATATGTATTCATAATTAAATGATTCTCAAAAAAGATAATAGCGTTATATTTTGGAATGGACTATGACTATAATTGAATGGATACGTGAAAAAATTGTTAACGTAAGTCAGGATTATCATTAATTTGTTTTTTTATACGCAATAACATTGTTGTGTACCATTGATCTAATCGTGAAATAGAATCATATTCTTTAACAGTCTCTGTAAAGCCTTCCATATTTTGTTCTTCCAAATGTTCGATCAGCGTCTGGAATAATTTAATAATTTATTAACCGAAATTGATCATCATTTTTTACATTATTAGATAATTTATACTTTTATTAATTTGTATTCTCTAGCATCTTGAAATGCAGGACATTGCTCTTGATAACGTTCGACCGCATGTTGAGCATTTAATACGTCAACGCATAAATGACATAATGCAGCTCGAAGAAAATATTCTTTAGCGCTATATTTTAATAACGAGCTTTCTAATGATGCTGCTGCTACCTAATAAACAGAATTGATTAATTTATATTATATAACTAATTTTTTTTATTTTGTTTTTCTTTTGTTGACTAATAAATGTCTGTACCTGTTCATAAATTTGTATTGCTTTTTCATAATTTTCTAATTGAGCGGCATATTGAGCAACTTTTATTAAACATTTATTTGCAGATGAATTGCTTTCTTCTCCTCGAAAATAATCCGCTGCTTGTTCATAATGTTGAACAGCTCTTTCTAAATCCACTGCTTCATTTTCATACATTTCCGCTATACTTTGATGATGTTTAGCGGCCATAGTAAAACGACCCATATCAGTGTAGATTTCAATAGCTTTTAGTAAACAATTAACAGCTTCTGTAATCGAAAGTGATTAAGTATAAGTTGTTTCTTAAATTCAAATAAAATTATTATCTCAAAAATAAGAAATAATAAGACTTATATAAAATACCTGATGAATCTGATTTTTTATAACAATTAGCAGCATCCACATAATTTGTAGCTGCATCATGTCTACTACCTGCTTTAGCATTAAGATTCGCAGCCTGGCAAAAAGCATTACCAGCATTACTCCATTTTTTTGACATTTTTAATAAATTTGCAGCTCGTTGATAAGACTCAACTGCTTCTTCAAACTTCGAGGAACTCCTAGTGAAAAATAAAAGATAAGTTATTATTTAAACAATTTTTGAAAAGTAAAATATTGATTGCAGAAAAATAAGTAATAAATTATTATTTTAAATTATTTTAAATAATACAAAATATTAAATTATTAATATTATTAATTAATATTTATCTTATAATTAAAAATTGAAATGAGCAACATTCAAATTGACGCAATACCAACAAATTTTAGTTTTGTCTATTTTGTTTTGAATTATCTTGCTTTACACATTGTAAGGTTTGAAAACATAATTCGTTAAAGTTATAAGTGCGGTATTTTATCCACTCGCAGATGCCGGAATAGTTTCTTGTTACAGATAATTGAGTGAAACAAATAATTCAAGAATAGTTAAAATACTAGGTGACAGGAACATTTTTTGATGATCGAATAATTTATTTACATAGTCGCGCTCACATTTATTCATTCAAGATCGAATGGATAAACTGTCGGGTGCATCTGCGTATAGCAACTACACTTGCTATAGATGCCATCAAACAGGAAATATCTCCCAAAGACTGTAAAAGTATGATCAACCCCTCAAAATAGTGTTTCCGATATTTCAGGAAGGGGCATAAGGCAGTGGACTGCACGGCCGCCAACAAACGGACATCAGAGGAGGCTGAAGCTTTAAAATATAATCGCTAAGGTAATTCAAACAAATTTAAGCCACTGTAAAGTGGTTTAAAACCTGTTTTACCAGCTGATTTAGGAAAAAAAGGCCGATATAGCTGTCATTAGTGAGAGATATAGAAAAAATTTAAAAAACCAAGTTGGGTAGGAGATACCTTTGGCAAAGTGTTGATCTGGATATGTGGAAATATGCATATATTTGACTAGATGCTTGATTCAAAGCCTTGTTTTATCTGGCTAGAAGTAGTTGATATAAAAATATATAGCTATTGCCTTCCGCTCAATGATGACATTTAAGAGTCTCTGGGTTGTCTGATCGCTATTGTAGCTAGTGCTATGACCTCGCAATTGCTAATAGTAATAAGTAGAGATTTTAATGCATAGGCGACGAAGTGGGGAAATTCGAATACGAATCATCGTGAAGAAGAACTTCTCAATACTTTCGCTATACTGGAACTGGAGATAGCTTACATAGGTATATCGCTGAAGCACTCTAAGGGTCCCAAGTCGTCGATAGCCGACTTGATTATTACAAACCCCAGGCTAATGGGAGAAACGTTAAATAAGCAACGATCATTAAGCCGTAATGTACAAACTACAAGTTACCAACAGAACATCCGTAGATACCGAAAGCAGTGGAATGGATGCTGGGAATTTTCAAACGTAAATCATTTCTTTATTTATTGAAAGATGCCAGGATAGAAAGAACGGCCGAGGAGAAAGCCAAAAGTCTCTCAAAAGCAGTAATAGTAGCATAGGATGCCTTTATGAGCAAGAAATAAAATCCTCGCAAGTGAACACAAGTTCATTAATGAAACGTAGATATTACAGTTATATGCTAAGAGGGTTTTCGGAAGAATATATCTAAGAACTGGAAAAAGCGAGCACATGGTCCGCTAATTGAAAAATTGAGAATGGCCTATAAAAAGAAGATGAAAGAGCTCTGAACTGTTATTAAAGTAACCAAGAACAGGTGTTGGCGGATGTTTTACTTGTGATCCTTGGGGCAAACTATATAAAACGGTTATGCATAGGACCAAACCCAGGGGTAACGAAGTTTAAACATGTTCAATGTTTTTGAAACGGGTCGTATATAACATGATCCCAGAATATTCATTTGCTGCGTTAGTGACATCGCAATGAACATCGTAACCAATTTGCTTATGGATCACAAACTTTAGTTGATGTCAGAAAAGACTAGAGCGGTGTTCATCTCCCAAACCAAGAAGACCTTTACAATAGATGAACAAAGAGTAAAGACTAAGAAAAGTATCAAATACCTCGGAGTCACAACGGCTATCGTTTAAAGAGCATCTATCAAATATGCTTAAAGATCAAAAAAATGTTCGATTTTTTTTCTTTAAAGCGTAGATTATGTCTTACAATATAGGGTGACGGATCGAGTAGTAGTAATGCTATGATACACACACAATTTTAGAATTCCCGGTCTTGCCATATAGACAACAGAACTTCATGCGTTGGATATCTTTTTGGCTGCATTCAACGATCTTCTAAAAGAAAGAACGTTTCCAGCGCAGTGCAAGAAGCAGAAATTAGTGCTGAAAATTAGTGCTGATTGTCAAGGGAAACAAACCAGCAAACAAACCGTCATCGTACCGACTACTCTGCATGTTGTATATCTTGGAGAAGCTATTCGAACATTTCATATACAGGGTGGTCCGTTTTAATCTATCGGTCAAAATAGCTTCAGAGGGAGAAGGTTATACGAGGTCTGGCTATTAAATAACGAGACTGCGCGCCTAGAGGGCGCCGTAGAGGGGTGGGGAAAAAAACGAGTAGTGCGTTGGGTATCTAGATATCTTGTCTATGCAAGTACCAAAACATGTTCTCGTCACTATTATTGTATTTGTGCAGTAGCGGTTTGAAACGAACGTGTTTTTTTCTCGTGCCGAAAACCATGTGTGACGAAAAACAGGAGCAACGTATCAATCACCAATTTCTCGTTAAATTGAAAAAAACTCCGACTGAGTGCTGTAAATTATTGCAAGAGGCCTACGGGGACAATTCTCTATCTCGTGCGCGTGTTTTTGAGTGGTGTAAGCGCTTCAGTGAGGGCCGAGTGAGCACTGAAGATGACCAACGCCCAGGTCGCCCTGTCCCTGTTTCAACTCTAGAAACAGTGACCAAAATCAATTAAATTGTGCGTGCAGATCGTCGAATGAGCATCCGGATGATTGCCGAGGCTGCAAACGCCGATAAAGAAACGGTTAGACAAATTTTACACGAGGAATTACACATGACAAAAGTCTGTGCGAAGTTGGTGCCAAAAAACCTGACTCCTGACCAAAAGCTCTTGCGTCAACAGGTCTGCTCAGATTTCCTTAAAAGGTTAAAAAAAGATTCCGGACTGATGGAAAACATTATTACTTGCGACGAAACGTGGATTTTTCAATACGATGTTGAAACAAAGCGGCAATCGACGCATTGGAAGACGCCTGAATCGCCCAGAATCAAAATAGCAAGGTTGTCCAAATCAAAATTCAAGGCAATGTTGATCGTTTTTTTCGACATTAACGGTATCGTGATAACTGAATGGGTTCCAGAGGGTCAGACTGTCAACCAGACTTACTATTTGTCAGTTTTGGTAACACTGCGAGAACGAATTCGTAAGAAACGGCCCGAGTTGTGGAAGAACAACTCGTGGATTTTGCACCAGGACAACGCACCTGCCCATAACGCGCTATCAATGAAGCAGTATTTGGCCGGTAAGCGCACCCCAGTGCTTGAACACGCGCCGTACTCGCCAGATTTGGCACCGTGCGACTTTTTTTTGTTTCCGAAGATTAAATCTGCTTTGAAAGGGACCCGATTTGAGTCGATGGAAGCGGTAAAGCAAAGAACGGCAGAGCTCCTAAAGGCCCTCACCAAAGAAGACTTCCAGCACTGCTTCGATCAATGGAAAAAACGTATGGAAAGGTGTGTGGCGAGGGAAGGGGAGTATATTGAAGGGGAGCATTCGAATGTAGAATAATTTTTATAATAAAATCCTTTTTCGTAACCAGTCTCGTTATTTAATAGCCAGACCTCATATCAAAAAATGTTTCGACAAAAGTTGTAGGAGTTGAAGGAGGTCGTCCAACGCTGACCTTGGCGTTAACATTGAGGTCAAATTTCAAGGTTATTTGAGGGTTAAATCGCGAATTTTAAATGGAAATCCCAATTTTTTATTACTGATTCTGATTCTGTGTCGAAAAATATGAAAGTTTTGTCTCAAACATTTTTTTCGATGCGTGACAGATGACGCTGTAATCGACAAAATTAAAAATGCGTACAAAAATAATTACCGAATGAGAATTTCTCGAGGAATACACATCGTGTTCTGTAAATTAAAATTCTGTGAATAAATACGTCTAAGGGGAGTTTTACCTTTTTCTGAACCAAAAAATCGATTTTTCTTTTTTACATTTTTTTGCAGTTAATTGCGTGTAGAATATATTCCTAAAACCGTTTAGTCGTATATATATATATATTTTTTAAAGCTATGGAATGAAAACGAGACCGATCTTTTTTCTTTGAATCGTTAATCAAATCTTTAAATGCGTTTTTCTCGAAACCACGTTTTTCGAACTGTTGGCCACGATTACTAAAAAACTACTCAATGGATCGCCTTTTTTTTTTTTTTTTTAATCGCTAAAGTATTTATCGGAAAGTGGACTACAATCAAGATGATACATGTATTATTTTTATTTTTAGAGTACTTTAAAGAGTGAAAAAAAACTCAATAATGAAAAAAAAAATTTAAATGCCCGCCATTATGTTAATTTTTGATTTTTAGCGATGATTGTAGGTCAGATGCCGACTACACTCATATATTTTATAAAACTTTTTCGATTTTTAATTTTCGTTCATTTCTGCAGGTGCTAGAGTGGCGAACAGCGGGCCACCTTTTTTTGGATTGGTCACTTTACGGGGCGTGCCATTAATTACCGTCACGATATTTTGTCATAAAAAAAATTTTTTTTTGTACTTTTTATTGTATTAAACAAGTAGCAAACAATTTGAGTTGTTTATTAATTTCCTTCTACGAAAAAAAAAATTCCAAAAAAAACTGTTGTTTTGGTCAATAAAAAGGTAAACCTTTCCTTAAAAAAAATCTGTTGTCCCTGAGTAACGCTAAAAGTAAAATAAACATTTTCATCAAAACAGATTTTTTTTAAGCGTATTTATCCACAGAATTCTAATTTGCAGTATACGATGTGTATTTCTCGAGAAATTCTAATTCGGTAATGATTTTTGTACGCATTTTTAATTTTGTCGATCACAGCGACATGTCACGAATTTAAAAAATGTTCCGAACAAAATTTCCATATTTTTCGACGCAGAATCAGTATCTGCAATATCAAATTGGGGTACCCATTTCAGATTTTTAAGTTGAAACCGCTCCATACGGGAGGTTAGAGGAAGGGGGGGGGGCGGTTGTGGTATCATTCCATGTCCTCTATCCAGATTGACAAATTTTCCTTTTCTACCTTTTCATATGCGTAGTTGTTGAGATATTCGCAACGGTAGATTAAAACTGCCGATTACAGCGCCATCTGTCACGCATCGAAAAAAATGTTTGAGACAAAGCTTTTATATTTTTCGATGTAGAATCAGAATCTGTAGTAAAAAATTGGGATTTTCGTTTAAAATTCGCGATTGGACCCTCAAATAACCTTCAAATTCAACCTCAAGGTTAGTGCCAAGGTCAGCGTTGAACGACCCCCTTTAACTCCTACAACTTTTGCCTGAATATTTTTTGATATAACCATCTCCCTTTGAAGTTATTTTGACCGATAGATTAAAACGGACCACCCTGTATATGTATATACTATACATGGTGTCTCATTTTAACTTAGACAGGTAGATAACTCAAAAAAATGCAATGTAATAAAAAAATGTTTTTTACAAAAGTTATTGCGTATTGAGAGACTGACTTTTATATGACCTTGAACATATCCTTGACCTTTATTTTCAAGGTCATTTGAAGGTCAACTATTGTTTTTTGAATAAAACCCCCTATTTTCGACCTCAGATTCTGAAAGAGCGCAAAATTTTACGTCCAGATAAGCTTTCGCGTTAAGGATCAAACTAAACTCTACAAGTTATTTCAAGGTCAAATTTCTATTTGGGGCAATAAGCTAGTAAATCCGTGTTTTTCAAAACCATGCCTCAGATAAAAGTTATTGGGTATCGAAGTGCTGACCCTTACATGACCTTGAACATATCCTTGACCATCATTTTCAGTCATTTGAAGGTCAACTTTGTTTTTTGAATGAAGTCCCCTATTTTCGACCTCGAAAATTGAAAGAGTGCGAAGTTTTACGTCCAGCTAAGCTTTCGCGTTAGGGGTCGAACTTCTTCTGAAATTCACTATGACCTCTAACGTTGATGCTCCGCAGATCGATTTTAAATGAAGCAGCAGCCTCATGTTCACGTACAAAAACATAGTAGATCGTTTCATATTTAAATTTCAAAATGGCACCGAAATAGTATTTTTTATTCTTTTATCGATTATCGTATACGGGAACTTTTTATTTAAATTCTGACCCTACAGTGCGTTGTTGGACTAATAATTGTTTCACATATTCAAGGTGATTACACCTTGTTTTATTGTATTCTATTATCATGGTTCTCCATAAGCGAAGAACAAATCCTTACCTTCGAAATCGATAAATAATCTTCCCATTTGATTGAGTTCCTATAGTATCTCTACAGAATTTTATCCATTTAGTGCCTCAGTCACTAGTTTTTACGTATTTTTTTGCACATTTGTAATTAAGCATTAATTAATCTGATGAAATTCTTGTCATTACAATGGCAAATTATACGCCTTGTTCGAGCCGATATCGTGTTCTCGAGAGCTCGCGAGCAGTTCGACGCCTTCCCGACTTCTTCGGCAGCGCTCGCGCTCTCGCATCATTTTCTTTTGTAACGCGGTACACTTGTTCTCGCGGTATCCCGCGTATTAACTTTTGTCAAACCCGTAGACTTTACGGCAATGTATATTTTACTTGACGCCTCGTGATAAGTCCTTACTTGAGTCAGCCGCCGAGCACTTGCGTACACAAATTCAAATTAACACGCTTGCTACACTTCAAAGTTTATTTCAAATTAACCGTAGATTTAAGTAGAAAATTTAATTAAGTACCGTTATTGTTCATTTAAAATTAAATAGGAAAATAAATTCTATTTTTATCGATATTTTCACTAAAGTAAAGATTATTATATTGCGACCTTCTGCGTACATGTGTTGTCGCACAATTTGTCCTAGAACCAGTAGAATAGAATTACCCTTCGTTATTCGGAAGTTTTCCATTTTCAAAAAAGAAAGAAATTAGACACATGCACAAACACGCCTAATGAAGTAGTCGATATTCTTATAACCTTCAGTGAAGGTGGTAAGAATTACAGACTTACAGTTCGAACTTATGCGGAGCGGTTTCGTGTAGTATTTTTATTTTTAGGTGTAGTAAAAAGAAATCCATTATTTTTGCATTAAATTGAAGGTTTTATTTAGCATAGATAGAATGATACGATTTAGGTCAAATATGCACCGTTTTGTTCGATAACTTGTTGCCATTTTGGAGGTAATTTCATAATGCCTCTCTCGTAGAAATCCTTGTCCTTATTGTCAAAAAACTGGGACAGACGATTTTCACAATCTTCTCTTGAGGCGAATTTTTCACCTGCAAAATCATTCGTCATAGACAGGAACAGGTGGTAATCACTTGGTGCCAGGTCCGGACTATAAGGTGGATGCATAAGAACTTCCCAACCAAGCTCCCGGAGCTTCTGGCCAGTCACTATCGATGTATGCGGCCTGGCGTTGTCCTGATCGAACACAATTCCTCTCCTATTGGCCAAAGCTGGCCGCTTCTGGGCGATTGCTTCTTTGCGGTCTAATTGTTGAAAGTACAGATTCGAATTAAGAGTTCGGCCGTAGGGGAGCAGCTCATAGTAGATGATTCCCTGCCAGTCCCACCAAACACACAGCAAAACCTTCCTGACTGTCAATCCTTGCTTGGCCACTGTTTGCGCTGGCTCACCGCGATTTGACCACGACCGTTGTCCCTTGACGTTGTCGTAAGTGACCCACTTTTCATCACCAGTAACCATCCGCTTCAGAAATGGATCCAAATTGTTGCGATTCAGCAGCGATTCGCAGATGGAAATTTGGTCCATGAGGTTTCTTTGCGATAACTCGTGTGGCACCCATACATCGAACTTCTTTTTGTATCCAGCCTTATTTAAGTGGTTCCAAACGAATTTTTTGCAATGTTTAGCTGTTGGGCAATCGAAACAGTGCTTACGTGACAATCGGACTCGACGATTTCCACTATTTTATCGACATTTTCGACAATTGGCCTTCCAGAGCAAGGTGCATCTTTGACGTCAAAATTAACGGAACGGAATCGACGAAACCAAAATTTCGCGTGATTGGCTGTTACAGTATTAGGACCATAAACACTATTCACATTTTCAGCTGCCTGGCTTGCGTTTTCGCCTTTATCGAAGTAAAACTGTAAAATATGGCGTATTTTCTCTTTGTTGGTGTCCATCTTTGACGCGTGCTAAAAAAATACTTAGTCAAGCAATCACAAAACTATATCAGAAGCTTTTTTAGTACGAAATCTTATCTTTCTAACGCCATCTAGTGTAACCCGATCGCACTTTTACAACGGGAGATACAGTCTAATAAGGCCATCTATTGGCAAAATAATGGATTACTTTTTACTACACCTAATATATATACGATACGAGGCGCGATAAAAAAGTAAGGCGACTTTTTGAATTTCGCGCGCTCTGTACACTCTAATTTCAAACTTTTTTTTTATGTTGGTACACTCGTCACGATCATATGTTTACAGTTTCGACTATATACCATGTGTTGTTTTTATGTGAGAGGTATAAAGATTAGACTTGTGTTTGCGTGCTCGGCGATTTTACGCTGTTAAAAATAATGGAGCAAAGAGTTTGTATTAATTTTTGTGTAAAAAACGGTATTAAGTGCTTAAAAACTCTTGAAATGTTGACAGTGGCGTACGGTGAGTCAACTCTGTGCAAAAAAAATGTTTATAAATGGTATGAGTTATTCCAAGAGGGCCGAAAAAATGTTTACGATGAACCTTGCTCCGGACGCCCCAGCACGTCAAAAACCAACGAAAATGTTGAGAAAATGAAAGAAATTGTGTTGAAAAATCGTCGAATCACGATTAGAGAAGTAGCTGATGATCTTAACATATCGTTTGGCTCATGCCAATCGATTTTAACGGATGTTTTGGGTATGGCACGTGTGTCAGCGAAATTTGTTCCAAAATTACTTAATTTTGATCAGAAGCAGAATCGCATGAACATCGCCTAAGATATGTTGAACGACCGCATTCACCACTTGGCCCCCTGCAACTTTTTCCTCTTCCCAAAATTGAAAAGGCCGATGAAAGGACAAAGATTTGCAACGATTGAGAAGATTAAGGCTGCATCGCTGAAGGAGCTCAAAGTAATATCCAAAAGTGCATTTCAGAAGTGTTTTGACCACTGGAAAAAGCGCTGGCACAAGTGCATTGTATTAAAGGGGGATTATTTTTAAGGGAATTACATAATTTTAGATGAATAGATGAATATTTTTTATAAAAAATGAAGTCACCGAATATTTTCATCACACCACGTACATATATTGAATACCTGTTTAATTTTCAAATAATCTACCGCATATTTTTGAGTAGCAGCTGTTTTTGGAACAGTTGCTTGTGAGACGTCGAGCTGTGTACACGCCATGTTACTTTTGTCTTGCAAAATTTTTATATTCGAAATCAGTAAGTGAGTGTGTACAAAATGGAAAGAAGAAGTTCAAGAGAACAGCGAGAGACTTGTTCGGTTTACAAATAAAGATTGAGAAAAAGGAAGGGAAGCAATATTTGAATCCAAGAACTGTGGAGGCTGACGATAGCGGTGCTTGTACGGCAAAAAAATAATTATAACATCAAGACGAATACAACGTACCGAAAACTAGTGCTGTTGATTATAGAATTATAAACTTTGTAACTGTTTTTGCAGCGATAACAAATTTTGTACGAGTAAAATGTGCAAAGTGCAAGTTCTGAGGATACACAAGGGCTAATATCCATTTTCGACATGATAGGGATTAAATTGGGACTGCACGCACACGAATATGCGAAGCAGGAAGATTGCAATCGAATCAGTTCAGCTAATTATCGTTCATTAGACACCACTTGGAAAGCAAGAATAGCTCGCCGACGTCGTAAAATTACTACTGAGGCCGCCAATAAATAAGAGCAAGAAACATTTTATGGTGCTGGAATAAACTATTCACTGTGAGTTAAGAACAATTTTTTATCTGCAAATAAATCGTTCTGAAAACTTCAAACGCGTTTTTCTCGTAACCATGTTTTCGAAATCGGTAATCACTCTTATCAACTTAAAATTTTGTTCACTTTTTCTATATAATAGGTTGTTCAAAAAGTTTTGAAAGCGGCATCTATAGAGCAGTAGAAGAACCAAAAGTTTTACGCCATTTTAATATTTTATCTTTCATATAAACATACCCACAGTTTCATTCCACTCTGTCAATTCATTGTTTGTTTACAAGCCATTTGAAGTTGACGTGTCAGTGTATTTTTTTTACAATGGAAAAAACCGAATATCGTGCAGTGATAAAATTTTTTGTTTTGGAAGGTTTATCAGCAACGGAAATTCATACAAAAATGGTGAAAGTGTTAAAGGAATCTGCTCCTTCATTTCCAACTGTGCATCGATGGGTTTTAGAGTTTAGACGTGGTCGAAAAAGCGTTGAAGACGATCCACGCTCAGGACGTCCAAAAAGTGCATCAACGCCAGCATTCATAGCAAAAGTACAGGATATGGTTTTGGAAAATCGTCGATTGACCGAGAGAGATTTAGCAGAGGCCCTAGACATCTCATTAGGCAGTGTGAGTCATATTTTAAATGAAGTTTTGGGTTTCAGAAAGCTCTGTGCACAATGGGTGCCGCATTCGCTCACAATGGAACAAAAACACGTTCGAATGCGACTTTCTGAGCAACATTTGGAGCGTTTTCGAAAGGATAAAAAGGATTTTTTGCGTCGATTCATCACTATAGATAAGACTTGGGTCTACCATCATGACCCTGAATCAAAACAAGAGGCTAAAGAGTGGTGTCAACCAGGCACTTCGGCACCGAAGCGAGTTCGTGTCCAGAAATCGGCGAAGAAGGTGTTAGCATCAGTTTTTTGGGATTCAAAAGGGATTTTGTTGGTGGATTATCTCCAAACTGGCAAAACAATAAATTCTGAATATTATTGTAACCTTTTGGACCAATTGGATGAAAAAATTAGTGAAAGAAGACCCGGTTTGCACAAGAAAAAAATCATTTTTCATCAAGACAATGCACCCGCTCACACAGCTCCAAAAACCATCACTAAAATAACCGAATTAATGTACGAATTGTTGCAGCATCCACCTTATTCGCCTGATTTAGCTCCCTCTGACTTCTGGCTGTTTCCACACCTCAAGAAGCAATTTTCATCAAACAAAGAGGTTATAGCCGTCGTAGAGGAGTATTTTGCAGGCCTTGCAGAAAGTCACTTACATGATGGGATAAACAAGTTGGAAGACCGTTGGACAAAGTGTATTGAACTTATGGGAGATTATACTGAGCAATAAAAGTGATTTTACCAACAAAAAAAGGTACCTCCATTTCCGCTTTCAAAACTTTTTGAACAACCTAGTATATATTGGGTGTACAACTTTGCTTCCGCCGTTTTGCAATAGATGGCTGTAGCGGTAAGTGGTAGTTAAAATAAATAGATCATAGATGTCATACAATAAGCTTAGGTATTTGTAAACATAACGCCATTGAAATATTAGTCGATTTGGGTCTGCATCATAAAGTTATTTTTGATTAAACATGTCAGCTTACGAGCCAAATTCTCGTCATTTGCGGGAGGTTTTAATTTTCTGCTTTAATATGAAGAAATCTGCTACTGAGGCTCATCGAATGCTTTCAAATACCTATGGTGAGGCCGCTATTAGTAAAAGAACGTGCCGAGAGTGGTTTCAACGCTTCAAGAACGGCGATTTTAACGTCGAAAATCAGCATGGCGGTGGAAGAAAGAAGGTTTCCAAAGATGCAGAATTGGAGGCATTACTTGATCAAGACTCGTGTCAAACAAAACAAGGATTTGCAGGATCATTGGGAGTGACGCAACAAGCCATTTCAAAACGCCTGAGAGTCATGGGAATGATTCAGAAACAAGGAAATTGGGTGCCGTACGAGTTGAAGCCGAGAGATGTTGAACGGCGTTTGTGTGTTTGTGAACAGCTGCTTGCAAGGCAAAGACGGAAGGGATTTCTGCATCGCATTGTAACTGGGGACGAAAAATGGATTCACTACGATAATCCCAAGCGCAGAAAATCATGGGGATATCCCAGCCATGCTTCCACGTCGACGGCCAAACCGAATATTCACGGTTCCAAGGTCATGCTCAGTATTTGGTAGGATCAGCTCGGCGTAGTGTATTATGAGTTGTTAAAACCGACTGAAACAATCACAGGCGATCGTTATCAAACGCAATTAATGCGTTTGAGCCGAGCATTGGAAGACTAACGGCCGCAATACAAAGAGAGACGTGATGAAGTGATTTTACAGCATGACAATGCTCGACCCCATGTTGCGAAAGTGGTCAAGACATACTTGGAAACTTTGAAATGGGAAGTCCTACCCCACCCACCGTATTCTCCAGACGTTGCTCCCTCGGACTATCACTTGTTTCGATCAATGGCACACGGCCTGGCTGACCAGCACTTCCGGTCTTATGAAGAAGTAAAAAATTGGATCGATTCGTGGATCGATTCAAAAGATGACCAGTTTTTTCAACGCGGGATTCGTATGCTGCCCGAAAGATGGGACACAGTAGTGGCCAGCGATGGACAATACTTTGAATCATAAATGTATAACCAGTTTTTTACAATAAAGCCTTGAATTTCGGAAAAAAACGGCGGAAGCAAAGTTGTACACCCAATATATATATATATATATATATATATATATATATATATATATATATATATATATTGTAACGTGTCGAATTTTCACGTTATAACAATTTAGCATAAACTTATGCTACAGTCTGTCAAGTAAGAGCGTGGTTGACTTCACCGACAGGTAATAAAAGATTTTGCTCTAATTCCTTCGCGAGCCAATAGCGGGAAGCTTTGTCCTTGATGCATTGTCAACAAAGATTAAGTTGTCGTTGATCTTTTGAAAGAGAATCACGTTAAACGCCATGAGTGCTAAGTACGCGTCGCGCTACGAGGCTGTGTTCCTTTGCATCCACCCGAAAGGTCCCAAAATGTCGCAATCAGCGGCTGCTAAATATATGAGAAAGTCAAAGGCATTTGTACAGAAGTGGATACAGCGATATAAAGTGGCTAAAAATGTCGATGATTTACCAGAACGTGGCTCGATAGGAAAAGTCAACAAAAAGGATGAAAAAAGAATAGCGAATCTGTTTTCGCGGAATCCTGCTTTAACACTGCGGCAAGGACAAGCAAAATTAATGGCAAAAGGTTTAGATATATCCTACGAAACTATCCGAACCCATCTTCGTACTCATCATCTGAAATGGCGCAACACAATGAAGAAGCCTCTGTTGACTGAAAAACATGTGACAAAGCGACTCGCTTGGGCGCATGAGAATATTGATAGAGATTTTGAAAATGTCATTTTTACTGATGAATGTTCTATATGGGCACGTTCTGTCCTCACGCGAGCCTGGTCAACTTCCACCAATAGGCTTATTCAGCGGACCGTAAAACATGGAATAAAGGTGCATCTTTGGGGCTGCTTCTCAAAGCAGGGATTCGGCACTTTGCACCTCTTTACTGACAACCTAAATGCCGAGAAAATGATAAAAATCTACAAAAAGGCTTTACTGCCATCTGCCAAACGATGGTTCATCACAAAAAATGAAGATTGGATTCTGCAGGAGGACAACGATCCTAAACACCGCAGCAAGCTCTGTACTCAGTGGAAGACTCAATCTGGCATCGTTACATTGAATTGGCCGTCGCAGTCGCCCGATGCAAACCCTATTGAAAATGTGTGGGCATATATTAAACGGAAGCTTCGTGGAAGACGCACATACACTTTGAAGCAGTTGTCTTACGAAATTCGTCGGATCTGGAGATCCTTGCCACTAGAATACGCCGTCAATTAGTAGAAAGCATGCCTCGGAGATGCCAGGCAATTATCGATGCCGGTGGTGACTGGACACATTATTGACCGAATTGCATCATTGTTTGTAATGTGTACAATGTATATATAAATATGAAAGTTTCATCAAATAAATTTTTTTATAAATTAACACGACCACGCTCTTACTTGACAGACTGTAAGTAATTTGTTATTTTAATATTTACTACTTCTTAAGTGTGCACGTTCAAGTGCTAAACCCCGATTCTATTGACCATTACGGAGTGTGTGTGTGTGTGTGTGTGTGTGTGTGTGTGTGTGTGTGTGGTGCGTGTGTGGTGTGTGTGCGTGTGTCTGTGTGTCTGAGTGTGTGCGTAATAGTTTAAAAAGTTTTATATTTTATTCTATCTCTATTATCAACCATGACCCTACTTGTTATTTTGCAATAAATATTCAATTTGTTAATTTGATTTCATCTGATGTTGATTATCGAAGTTTTAAGTTTAATTTTTCAAAAATACAAAATTTTAGATCATACGCCAGTGCGTGACGTCTTAGAGCGAGACGCACTATGGTCGTTGACCTGCCCATGTTTATGTTTGGCGTTTAAAGATGACTATACCTATGTACTTGCTAGCGAATGCATTATCGTAGCAAACTAATATATAGGTGTTAAACCAGCCACACTCATTCGATAGTAGAACTCGTGTGCGGTTTTTTCTTTATCAAAATTTTTTATATTTTAACACCCGACCCCGGTGCAACCGAACACAGTGTCGATATGCCCGATAACCTTCGGTTTACTCAAAGATTATATCCTTTTTTAGTAAAGCATAGAACCATTGAGTATGAAAATTACAACATTACCAATACTTGGTCATCTGCATCACTTGCAAAATGCCCTCGATTGGAGGTCTTGTAATTTTATTTTACTTAGTTTTGATTTCACACATAGGTAATACAAGAAAATCAATTTAAATTTTAAATTTCAAATTTATTAATCATTACTATTACATTTGAAAATATCAATCTCCGACTGTCGTGTCTGAATGTCTGAAATCAAGTGTCTTCTGCCTCGCCGAGCTCGGCTTTATATACTATCGCCGACCCTTGGTTGATGCAAAGTTCTATGAGCTTCTATTGACAATTATTTAATAATTTACAATATTTTCGAGGATGTTTTTTTTCTTATTTTCTAGCTGAGATGTGGTCACGTTTTTGCATGTATAACAATGTCGTGATTTTCGCAAATTTCGAGCTGTTTTATCGTTTACAAGTTTTTTAATTTTTCTTTTTCGCTTTGTATGTACAATTAATTTATTTCGTCAATTGTTCTTTCAGTAACTTATTGTGTACTCTCTTTATCTACGTATTTATATAAAATCAATTATTTTGTTTTTTATTCACCCAGTAACCCTGATGGAACTTCATAGAATTTTGACTTTCTCGAGTTACTGGCTTTCTATAACCTTCTATTTGAAATAAATTTTTTCCTAATTCAAATTTTATATTTTTTCTTTTTTCTATTTGTTTGTCGAATGTGTTATTTGTTATTCTACATAAAATTATTTCGGTGCTCACCTTTTTTCTTTTACTTTTTTATGTTTAAACTCTACTTCGATTTCTCATTTTAATAAATAGTATTTCATAGAATATACGACGATTGTTACGACCTTGTGTGTTCAATGCCGTTGCTGTTTTGCGTCATTGAATTTATTCGTAATTTATTTTATATTAGCTTTTCCTAATTTGTTTCAATTTCTTAATCCTATCGCTATATTTTATATCGTTTCTCACTTCTAATTTTGTTTATAATATTGTTGATTTTATTTATATAAATTTTTCTATATTTATGAACTTATATAAAATTGTTTTTTTTAATTTTTTCTTATAACGATATACTGAGGTAACAATATAAATCCCCTGTTAGAACGAAGGATTTTTATGTGCGATGAATGTTTTTTTTTTAGCCGAAAATGTCAGCAAAATTTTAGTCAAAAACAAAATTTTAACTTTCAACATCCGCTATTTTGTGAAAAATGAAAGTTTTTCAAAACCCTTTGTTTAACCAGAGCATTATATAATTATCTAATGATCCCCTCTTTTTTTTTTATTTCAGATGATCCAGTCATGAGCAGCGGCGATCACCGCAAAACGGTTTTTTTTTGTGGACCCTCTGCAAATGTACTATATCTTGCACGTTTTTTAATATTTTTTAATAAAAAAATTATGAGATACAGTTAAAATATATATATTTTATATGAAAAAAATTTGTTTTAATTCATTTGAATACTTTGACAAAAAAAATTCCCGAAAAACGCTTTTTTTTGACGCTCCAAGTGTATTTCCCTCCTTAAAGAACGAAGAACATTGAAGAATACGTAAGTGTGATATCAACACGAAGTAATCTAAAATTATTGCAACTCAGTGCAATTGGTAAAAAAACTTTTGGCAAATTTCGCATGAAAAACTAACATGCAATAATCGAAAATAGGCAATCAAAGCAGAATTTAGCTGCCCAAATACATTTTTATACAAACGCACTTATGAAAAGTGACTAAAACGAACAAGAGCAGAATCGGCCGCCAACACGCGCTTTTTTTATATACGTATCTATTCAGACTCAACAGTGTAATGCTTTAATCTCTATACAAAAAGATGAACCCACGAGAAACAACTAAAAAACAACCAATGCGAAATTCAGCGGCCAACACGCGTTTTTTACATACGCGTTTGTCCCGACTTAAAGGGTTAATAGAAGGGTCTATAAACCAGAAAAAAAAGAAGATCGTGCTTCAGTTAAAAAACAGTTTTCACCGATATCATACTACAGAACTCTTGTTAGTTAGAAACAGTTCAAAGAATAAATCTGAGTTTGAAAGAAATTAAGGAAGTCTAGTAAAAAAAATTAAATTATTTTTTTTTGCTTAAACATTGCAGCTAAACAAAGTTTCTAAAGAAGGAATACTGAACGGAGCTGAAATCGCCAATTAAAGTAAAATCTTTTATTTTTAATTTTTTTTTGACGAAGAAAACTTTAAACATGTGCTTTTCAAAAATGCATTTTTTTGTATTGCAGATGTGGTTTTAAAATTATACGTTCGTGAGTTATCACGTCCCTAACCGACAAAACGGATTTTTTGGAGCCATCATTTTGTCGAAAAAACAAAAAATTTTATGGTAATATGTATATTTTAATCTGGAAAAGATTTCTAATAAAAATTTGTTTCTACTATAAAAAAAATCTTCGAAAAAATCCTATTTTTTACCAGACGCCCCCGTTAAGTCACGAGCAAAGTATTTGAAAAGTTAACTAGTAAAAAGTATTTAATTAGTCAAGTCTTAATAATATTTCAAGTCGCAAAAAAAGTATTTGATTAAAAAAAGTAGTTGAAAACAGTCTTTACTGTAAATTTTTTTTATAATTATTAGTGTAAAGTCGAAATACATTCGCAAGTAAATTCGGATTAACCCATTAATACGCAAAACGTCAAATTTTGTGCCTGCAACTTCAAATACATGCTTCCGTTTCCAAAAATTGATACACGTTCTCTCAATGATTTTGAGCACCTTTTGTTCTATAACATTTTTTCATAAAGGAAGGCGCAAAAAAAACCTTGCTACATACGACGTCTTCAACGTTATAAGGCGAGGGACAGCCACTAGTGAAGCGGAAGACTTAATTTATTTAATAATAAGAATTTCAATCAAAATATTTTATGAGCAAGTTATAAAAGTATTTCAAATATAGTATAGTAAAAATGAATAATCGAATACATGTTTTTAGTTTCTTACCGTATATTTCGACGTTGATCATGGAGTTGAAAGCGCGATGATTTTTTATATTAACGTAGTGGCTAAGATTTAAATCTGATTAACACGTTCCGTGCCACGTGTACCACTGGTGGTACACGGTAAACTTGATCGTCAGGCCACGTGTACCACCGGTGGTACACGCAGTCATATTTATTTAATGCGCTGAAAACATACGGCCTGAACGACAAGTCAGGCAAAAATGGCTTGGCACGGAACGTGTTAACAATGGCATTTTTATTTCAAATTACTTAAATAAATTCGTGTAAGGAATTCATTTCGATTTCTTTTTCAATGATAATAAAAATAATTTTTAAATTGAGGGTTATAAAAACAAGGAAAGCATCCTATTTATGATTATTTAATTATATTAATTTAATTATTTTTAAAAAATAATAATCTGTATCTCCCAAGATTTACATATTTAATATCTTATAAATTTTGCTATTATTCAGTCGATAATAATTCAATACAGATATAAGTCAAGTTTAAATCAAATTCACGTAGAGGTTTACAGATAACTATAACAAGAAACAGTTAAGTTCACAAAAGAAGTAACAATAGTTACTTTAGTATCTACATCACTTAATTCTTTCATTTATAATATAGGTCAGCAAGTGTTATTTATTTAAAACTACTTCAAATTTCATTGATTGTATTATAATTTATCAACTGATTGCATTTATAATTTCTCGTTTATATAGGTATAATAGATGAACAAACACAAAACAAAATTCACATGCAAAGATTTCTTTTTAATCTTTTTAATACAGAACTATGATATGTATGCAACAGGACAAGAAATTTTAAATATCTTAATACTTGTGTATTAAAAATACAGATTTTGTTTTTAAGTTTGTTTATGCAAATATTTAATTTTTCTTAAGCAAATTTAAACATTTGGATAAAATAAAAACGACTTTAAAAGATAATATTATAAAAACCATATTATCATTTTCATAATTTCACAATCGTAATTAAGAATTCATGTCTTAAGACATAAAACTTGTACAGTTACTATTACAATAAAATTTTTACATAAATAAATTAAAAAATATAGTCAAAGTAGTGGTTGTAGCTAATTAATTGTTTTTTATATTTATTGAATAATTGGCAAATACTTTAATATATTTGTGTTAAAATATATTAAAATATCATATATTAAAACTGTACCATACTACTACTTTCATATATTTGGTAAAATTTCACACTTTTATATTTCAATTATTACTAAAAAAAAAATATACAACAATCTTGCTTTTTATTTGTAAATAAATTTTAAAGATAACTTGAAAAAAAATTAATTGAAAATTTGCAAATATTATATAAAATTGATTACAGAGAATACAAATAGAAATTTGATTATTTTGTAAGTATTTAATTTGTCTCTATATCTAATAATTTTTCACAGAATTTATTTATTAATCTAATTTTTATACAATGTTAAATTTTTATCAAATATTTAAATTTTACAAAAATTTATGTGTGGGTGTGTTATTAATCAAATAAATATAGTTAAACATTCAGAAACAAAAGTTCTTAATATTCACAACAATTTAGTATAAATTTAATTAATAAAATAAATATTCATGAGCTAAAAATAATTCTCATTTCTTTTATATAATACACAATAAAACAGACTCAATTCAGTATCCAAAAATTAAACATATATTTATAAGTTAATTTTTCTTGTAAATATTCAAGATACTAAAATAAATTTAAATCTAGTATTAAAATATTTGAATGACAACTTACCCAAATAGTGAACTAAGAAAACCTTTTGATGAAGTTAACTTTTTTTCAGCTTCTGCTATTAATTGCATAGCTTTTTGCTCATTATCAGCCATTATAGAATATTTAATAGAATTAATAATTTAAAATCTCAAATAAATATTTTTTTTATTATTCAATTATACAATATTGTTCAACATTTATTTTAACATACTGCATTATCAAAACACAACATTAATAATATTACTTAAAACATTATTTATTACTTGTGACTTTTATTATTTCAATAATTATCTATATTTTTTTTAAAGTTATTGGCAATAAATAGTAAGTTTACGTAAATAATCATATACAGGTTGGCTTGAATATCTCTACAGTTTTCGGTCAATAGTAGAGACTACTATTGAAATACACTTCAGTAAAAATTACGAAGCAAACGAAAGCTTGTTTGATCGAATATTAAAATTTAATAATTATTTTAATAGAATTAATTTATAAGTAACTTATTTGCGCTTCTTGAATTAAATCTAAAGTTTTCTTGGTTATAATTTTATAAATAATAAAAATTATATTTAAAAAAATTTTTTTAAGAATGCACTTAAGTTTAAAAAGTGTTAGAAATAAATGCTTCTGAATATATAAGTGAATTATATTATGTTACACAAAATTTTATAGAAAAAATCAAATTATGATTCAATTTTTTACTAATAAATAAGCAATGCGCGTGCGTCCATCTAAGTAATAGCGATGAATACAGACACTTATAAAAGAATCACTCTATATTAATCTTTTGTATAGCGGAGTGTTAGTTACTGACTTAGCCTGTAGATAGCGCCACTTACACATATGTAGATGTTGTGTGCCTGCGTGTTCTGGTTGAAAGAGGACATAGCATAGACTTATATACTAGACTGCGCGCGCTGTGAGAGGTTTTGAAGACGACATTGAAGGACGGAGATAGCTTGGGAGGCGTTTTGTCTCTCTCGCTTGGCAGGAAGAGTGGGGAGGCTGTTAAGGGAAAAGTGTTCCTTCCCCTCGTCTATTTGTTATGGTTACTTATTTATGATGTCCTTTTCACGTAGTCAGTCGCTCCCCCCACCAACCTCCACGTTAGAGAGAGACACAACGCCTCCCGCTATTGTTTTCTCACTTTAATGTTGTCTTCAAAACCTTTCACAGCACGCGCAGTCTAGTATATAAGTCTATGGGACATAGGCATATAAGAATAAACCGCGTGAGTGAGCTTAAAACGCGATAGTGGAATAAATAGAAACAGCTGTATAAGGGCCCCCTCTATCTTTGTTTAGTCGCGCGTGCGCAGCTGCATTGCGATGTAAATTTCATTTGTAAATGCGCGGAAAAAACTATTCATATACAAAAAATTTTATTTACAAAAAATATTAATATTCATATAATTACAAAAACATTGATGATTTTACCTACTTCGATTTTAGATGACGAACATTTTCTGGAACAAGAACCGCTCATGAATCATCGAAATCAATTAACTTTGCTAGTTATACAAAAATATTTAGATATTTGATTCAAACATGAAGCTAAAGTTTTGCACGAACAAAACCAAAGAATAAGCATGCAAAATAATAAGTTAACAATTTTTAAAGGGCAATAAATATAATTTATTTTTAATAATAAATGTTGAAAGCGTTAATATAGATAATTAAAATAAAAATATATTAATATAAAATATTTTTACAACTTTTGTAAAAAATTATAGTTATAAGTATTATTTATAAGTAAATATGATATCTAGTTCTTATTTTTTAATTTAACGGGTTACCCCCACTTGCGACTTTGAAAAAATCGATTTTTTGTTAATTGCATTTTTTTGAAGTATAAGTATCTGAGAATATGACCTGGAAATTTCAAGTTGATCCGAACAAAATTGACTGAGATATGAGCGTTGAAAGAGAAGAATCCGTTGTGTAAACAACTGGCAATTAAAACTTTAAACGCGTTTTTCTCGAAATGGCATTTCTGAAGTCGGTGACCAAGATTACTCAAACATTAATAAACCGATCTTCTTAAAATTTTGCAGGCTTATTAAATATATAAAAATGTAGTCTTTAATCGTTTGATTTTTTGTTTTGAAAAAAATGGCCGTTTTATAGCCAAAAAACGGCCGTTTTTTTTCGTTAAAATCAAACCATTTACTTTGACTGTCCGCCATTTTGTAAAAAATAAATATTTTTTTAAATCCTTCGATTAAAGACTATTTTATACTTATATTTAACTAAATATATCCACATTTTCTGTTTCAAATGATTCACTTCGCTGCAATGCTGGTCACCGCAAACCGTATAAATAAAAACACTATTTTATTGGCGGCCATTTGCCACTTAACAATGTAATATTTTGCAATAAAAAAATTACTGAAAGTTCTTCAAGATGTATTCTTTAAGATGATATAATAATCGTTTAAAAAAGTTTCGTAGTTTTCTTTAAAAAAATTCATGAAAAAGGCCTTTTTTGTTGAGCTACAACTGGGGGTAACCCCTCAAACAGTAGCCAAATATATTTATAATGTTATTGTTAAAATTACTTATATTACATTTGTTTTTTAATAAATTTATACAGATTTCATATTTGTACTCTGCTTATTTAACATGATTTCATCGTACCGTTAAAAAATATTATATAAATTCCTTAAAAAATGTATGTACGTAAGTATATATATATAAATCATGCTTTAATACCATAGGTATACCATATAAGAATTTATACATTCTGTCAAAAAAGTACCAGGAACTGTCGATTTAAATCTGGCGGGGCAATTTAGACAGGTAAAATTTTTTTTTTCTAGGTTGGTACAACTGTCCTTAATGACTATGCCAAGTTTAAGCGGAATCTGTCAACGAGTGTGTTTATAGTAGCTGGTTAAGTCAGTCGATGTCAATAGTGCGTGCCGATTTTTTACAATGGGTGATTACGTTGAACAAAGAATTTGTCTAAAATTTTGTGTTGCGAATGAAATTTCATGTGCCGATGCATTGAAAATGTTGCAAAAGGCTTTTGGTGATAAAGCACTATCGAAAACCAGTGCGTATGAGTGGTACAAAGCCTCCAAGGAGGGTCGTGAAGTCGTCGAAGACTTGCCTCGTTCCAGACGCCCATCGACGGCTTCGACCGCAGATAACGTCGATAAAATTAAGAAAATAGTGTCTGAAAACCGTCATACCAGCTTGAGAGAGATAGCACATGAACTTGAGATATCCCACAAGTCCACACGTACGATTTTAATTGATATTTTTGGCATGATAAAGGTGGTCGCAAGACTCGTTCCAAAAGAGCTTAATTTTCTTCAAAAACGCTATCGCGAACAGGTCGCATGCTGGATCGCGCTAATTCCGATCCTGCATTCATGGAATGTATCATAACTGGTGACAAAACGTGGGTGTACGAGTACGATATGCAAACAAGCCAGCAAGCATCGGAATGTGTGGGAAAAAACGAGCCGAAACCGAAAAAACCACGCCAAAGCCGCTCAAAAGTGAAGGTGATGCTCATTGTTTTCTTCGATATCCGTGGCGTGGTGCACTACGAATTCGTTCCAGAGGGTCAGACGGTAAACAAAGAGTATTACCTAGGTGTTATGAAACGTTTGTGTGAGCGTATCCGTAAGAAGCGGCCAAATTTGTGGGCGAACAACTCGTGGATTTTGCACGACGATAACGCGCCGTCTCACCGAGCTACGATTGTGACCGACTTTTTCACCAAAAACTCAACGAACACGCTTGAACAACCACTGTATTCGCCGGATTTGGCTCCCTGTGACTTCTTCCTCTTCCCAAAACTTAAATTGCCGCTCCGTGATGCCCGTTTTCAGTCGATTGAAGCCATAAAACAAAATTCGGCGCGCAAGCTGAAGGCCATCCCGGAAAGCGCCTATAAAAAATGTTTCGATGATTGGAAGTGCCGTTGGAATAGATGTATCGGAACAAATGGAGCCTATTTTGAAGGCGACCCAATAAATTTTGATTATTAAACGTAAAAATGTTGTTTTCATTTAAAATTCCCGGTACTTCTTTGACAGACAGTATACTTAAGGCTAGTCTATATACGCGACACTCTGCGCGAACGGGCTATATGCGCTAGAATCCGCAACTCTATCGTAACGGACTCTAGGAGTGAGAGAGAAGGCGCTCTCCCACTCGCGCGCGCCGTACTCTATGCGAGTGTGAGAGAGAAGACGTCTCTTCCGCACTATACCCGTAGGAGTGAGAAAGAAAGCGCTCCCTATTCGCGCGCGCTGAACTCGATGCGAGTGCGAGAGAGTAGGATACTCTCCCGCACTGAGCCCGTAGGAGTGAGAGAGAAAGTGCTCTCCCACTCGCGCAGCGCCTAGCCTTACGCGGGTACGAGAGAGAACGCAACTCTCTTACACTGATTCTGCTAGAGTGAGAGAGATAGTGCTCTCTCACTCACACACACCTATTCTTACACAGGTGCGAGAGAGAACGCAACTCTCTTGCCCTGACTCTACGAGAGTGAGAGAGATAGCGCTCTCTTACTCGCACGAACCGAATAAAAGGTAAAGAGGGGGTAACCAGCGTTAACCAAGTTACCCCAGCGCAAATATAAAAATAAAATAATACGCGCGTCAAAAACATTACAAGCAACTTACGATGAGGGCTGGCCAGCCGCGCCCGCAAAACGACAGAAAAGGATGTCGTGAGAAACAGGGAACGCCAGAGAAAAAGGTGCAGTGGGGCACGTCGCCTTGTTGCTTCGTCCCTGTGGCGAGGTGGCGTTCACGGAATGGAGCAATCAGCTACACGGCGCCTCCACCACTCACACGCGACTGGAGGCACGCCAAAAACAGAAAAAACTCGTCGCGCAAAAAACTCTTCGAAACCGCGAGAAAAGGGATGCGTCTCGAGAGTAGCAATGGCGGAACTCGACTAGAAAGACGCGCCAAAAACTAGCTTATCTAGCCTACACTCAATTATTTTAGCATACGATACGCCTATCTTTCAATGTTGGCGCGTACCGTATGTTCTTGTCCGAGATCGTCGTCATACCGAGATATGATTTCACCTGTGCGAGCGGCGAAAGCACGCAAAATTCGAATATGCGCAGAGTACGGAATGCTCTCCGTGACAATATATATATATATATATATATATGTATATATATATAGAATAAATTATTTTATCTAAAAAAGTTAACCAAATATTTTCACTACCCATAAAGAAATATTAAGCTCTTTGAGAGTTTCATATATGCTATAGAACTAGACCTAAATTGTGTGAATAAAAATTTTCAAACACTGGATTTTTTTCGAAAGAGAACAACTAAATTTATTCAGTTTTTTTGATATTTTTTTATAATATAATTGTTTATAGCAAGTTATAAATAAATACATAACACATTGATTCATTTGAGTTTATACAATATTCGTATAGTTCGCTCTATAAAGTGAACATATGCAAACAACAGAATAATCTACAATATTAAGAAACTGTATACTGAAATCAATTAACTAATACAGTAAGCTAAACTTTTTTTTCAGATATATTGATATTGCTAGAAAGTTTGGCCTTTTATAGAAAATTTGTAACACTTTTCACAATTAGTTTAAATACTTAAAAAATATTTCATAAACGACCCATGCTGTCCCTGCTAAAAATTGACGATTGAAAATTATTAAAAATTGAATTATTAGATTGCGAATGAATTGCAATAAATTTGAATGGTTTTTTTTATAATTAAAATCATCATCTTCAAATGATTTCGATTAGTTTTTAATAATCTCTGTAAACCAATTATAACTAATCGTTTTGAATTGTCAAAAGTGACACAGAGAAATAAAATTAAAATTGATTAAATTGGTTTCTGAATTGCTTTCTATTGACTCGAATGATTTTTTATCGCTACATTAGTAATTGAAATGTTCCATCGCTGATCAATTTCAATTAATTTAAATCCACTTATGTGTAATTAAAATTATCACCTTTGAATAATTTTTAAATATTTTTAATAAACTTTGTTAACCAATTATAATCAATCGTTTTGAATTCTCGAAAGTAGTACATAGAAATTAGATTGAAGTTAATTTAAATGGCTTCTGAATTGCTTTATATTGATACGAATGACTTTCTATCGCTATTCAGTAGCAATTCAAATGTTCCATTGCGTATTAATTTCATTTGTTCGAATTAATTTGTATCAACTTTTGTGTAATTAAAAAAATCTTCACTTGTGAATGACTTTTAATAGTTTTTTATAATTTTTGTTAGCCAATTTGAATTGTCATGAGCGATACATAGTAATGTCATTGAAATCGATTGAAACGTTTTTCGAATCATTTTTTATCGATTCGAATAACTTTTTTTGATCGCTACTTTAGTAATTGCTCATTCCTTTTTTAATTAAATTCAATTTTTTCAACATTTTATAGCAATTAATTCCAATGAATTTAAATATTGTTTACTCAACAGTTTTTAATATTTTTTTATTAATATTTTTTATTTTTATTAAATTCTGATTAAACATTTTCTAAAATTATTAAAAAAAATGTGAATTATAGTTTTTTATTAGTTCAAATATCAATGATCGATAACTGAATTATGTAAAAAAATATTTATTAAAACATTTATTTATTACATTATTACTTTAACTCAAATGACTGAACTTGACATTATCTTAATTTTACAAAATACTTTTGATGTATAAATTAAGTAAAAAAATACTTATTAAAACAAATTAGTTTTTCGATGTATGTTTTACTTTATTTAAACTAAGATGTAATTTTACAAAATACTATCACATAAATTGGTAGTTGAATTTGTATCTAAATCTGAAGTATGAAGCGATTTCGTATCATCATCGGTGAACAGCTGCCCTGTAGCATCTTCAACGTATACGGATTGAAATGGTAGAAATTCTTTGTTTGTATCGCCGCCATCATCATTAAGCACTGATTCTTTATCTTTTTTATCACATTTATCTTAATATTCCGATTCTTTTGTTTTGTCTTCTATGTTTTCATCATAATCGTCCTTTTCTTCTGCCGCAGCATTTTGACAGGAAACAATCTCCTTAGTTTCATTTCTGGGACCGCCCCCTTTCTTATCTTTCTTATCTTTACCTCTTTTTCCTTTGTTTTCCCTACTTCTCTTTAATTTTTCTATTAGATTTGTCTTTTGTATCTTATAATACGATATTTTTCCGCTAACGTACTTCAAAAATAATTTCATGTGTTTCATCACGTAGGGTTGATCAGAAAAGTTTTCATTAGATATAAACGCCTTCTTTTTCTTGTTCTTATTATAAGCAGCATAATTCTTCTTCGGGTTGTCTAAAGAACTTTCTAAAAAGGAGGAAGATAATAAATCTTTATCGCTCGGTATGTACACGTATTTTAGACAGAGTTCAAAAAATTCTGTAAACAAAATTTGTGTACCTTAAGAAGAATATTTTATGGTCATGAAAGTATACGTATTATCGCTTTTTTACTCTATTTGCCAAAAGAAGAAATATTGAAAAATAAAAATACGATTTATATTGATCCAATTTTCACTTTAAATTACCTCTTAATACTTAGCACTTTTAATCTTAATGCATAAATAATGCTATATACTTGATAATTTAAAAATAAATATAAATATTAAATTTTAAATATATCAACTTTGAAGGCTTTACTTATATTATAATACTGAAGTAATACCAAACAAATTACTGTGAGATATTAATCAAATGTATTTATTATTCAACCATTAATACATACTCAAATATATTTATTAATCAACGTTAATAAAATATATAATCATTTATAACAAATATTGTCAAAAAATTTGCGATATAAAATAAAAATAGTATAAACAGCAAAACTAAAAAAATTATATTAATCAAATAATATTAATTGAACTATTTACAGTCTGTCAAGTAAGAGCGTGGTCGACTTCACCGACAGGTAATGAAAGATTTTGCTCTAATTCCTTCGCGAGCCGATAGAGAAAAGCTTTGTACTTGATGCATTGTTAACAAAGATTCAGTTGTTGTTGATCTTTCGAAAGAGAATCACGTTAAACGCCATGAGTGCTAAGTACGCGTCGCGCTACGAGGCTGTGTTCCTTTGCATCCACCCGAAAGGTCCTAAAATGTCGCAATCAGCGGCTGCTAAATATATGAGGAAGTCGAAGGCATTTGTACAGAAGTCGATACAGCGATATAAAGTGGCTAAAAATGTCAATGATTTACCAGAACCTGGCTCGATAGGAAAAGTGAACAAAAAAGATGAAAAAAGAATAGTGAATCTGTTTTCGCGGAATCCTGCTTTAACACTGCGGCAAGGACAAGCAAAATTAATGGCAAAAGGTTTAGATATATCCTACGAAACTATCCGAACCCATCTTCGTACTCATCATCTGAAATGGCGCAACACAATAAAGAAGCCTCTGTTGACTGAAAAACATGTGACAAAGCGATTCGCTTGGGCGCATGAGAATATTGATAGAGATTTTGAAAATGTCATTTTTACTGATGAGTGTTCTATATGGGCACGTTCTGTCCTCACGCGAGCCTGGTCAACTTCCACCAATAGGCTTGTTCAGCGGACCGTAAAACATGGAATAAAGGTGCATCTTTGGGGCTGCTTTTCAAAGCAGGGATTCGGCACTTTGCACCTCTTTACTGACAACCTAAATGCCGAGAAAATGATAAAAATCTACAAAAAGACTTTACTGCCATCTGCCAAACGATGGTTCATCACAAAAAATGAAGATTGGATTCTGCAGGAGGACAACGATCCTAAACACCGCAGCAAGCTCTGTACTCAGTGGAAGACTCAATCTGGCATCGTTACATTGGATTGGCCGTCGCAGTCGCCCGATGCAAACCCTTTTAAAAATGTGTGGGCATATATTAAACAGAAGATTCGTGGAAGACGCACATACACTTTGAAGCAGTTGTCTTACGAAATTCGTCGGATCTGGAGATCCTTGCCACTAGAATACGCCGTCAAATTAGTAGAAAGCATGCCTTGGAGATGCCAGGCAATTATCGACGCCGGTGGTGACTAGACACATTATTGACCAAATTGCATCATTGTTTGTAATGTGTACAATGTATATATAAATATGAAAGTTTCATCAAATGAATTTTTTTATAAATTAACACGACCACGCTCTTACTTGACAGACTGTAAAAGTTTATTGATTAATTTTCTTTCAATTCAAAACTTAAATATATTACCTATTATATTCTGTTCTAGCTAAATATGTTATATTATTTTTAATTTTAAGATTACAATTAAAATGTTTTTATAATATTTATAACACTATAAATAACATTAAAAGTTTTATAATAAAAAAAATTGATACTTCTACTTAGAATTTTTAAGAAAATAAATTTACTTTAACGATTTTCAAGCCAAAAGAAATAGCTTGGCTATTTTCCAAGCGAAATGGTAGTTACATTATTGATCGAATAAATTGGAATATATTGTTTAATTAATCGATAAAGTAAATACTTAAAGTAAATAATCTAAATATATTTTTACCTTTACAAGCTTCAAGTTTTGTTGGGTCTAATGTTGAAAACTCTTTATTATTACATCTATTACTGGGTTTTCCAGTAACTGTGGACTGTATTAACGTTTCCTCAGAAAACAATGCAATTAACAAGTGTCCCACAAACATTGGAGGCGTTTTTGCCTTGCTTATAATTCCATTATATTGGTCTTGCGTGAGGAATACATTTTGACCTATATGCACCTGTGTGCATAAACATAAGCATGAATTGTTTTCAAGATAAATATTTAAATATTTTTTAGTATTTAATATTACGGTATTATTTGATGTTCTATTGTAGCCGACAGAAAGATGCTGATTACGATGAGTAAAGCTGATATCTTCTTCGAGCACTTGAATTTGTTGAGTGGTAACTATAGTATGTAAAACAAATATACATTTTATCAAAAGTATTGTAAATTTCTTTTATGATTTTAACTAACATGACATAATACAAAATAATAAAATTATTTTCTCAAACCATATAAAGACGACATAAAAAGTATATTAAAAATGTAATGAACAAATATATATATGTGTGTATGTGCGTGCGAGTGCGCGTGTGTGTGTGCGTGTGTGTCAGGTGGATTGTGGAGAATCTGGACTCATCCCAATAACCCAAACTCGCATGCAACGTATGTGAGTCTAGGTTCTCCGCAATTACTACATGTCATATTATTGAATGATATATTTCACCATAAATATAAAATCATGCTTATCTTCAAATCTACAATTTTATAAAAGATGAGATTATGTAAAATATAAAAAACCAATGCCAATAAATTGGCACAAAGCTTCCTAATACTAAATTTTTACTACAAAAAATCGTAGGTAAAATATAATAAAAATCTTTTTAATCACTATTACTTCAATTAATGATTTAAGATTATAAAAAATTGTGATTAAAGTAAGTGATAAAAAATTATTCTTTGCGTTAATTTTAATAAATTTTAATATTTACTTTTAAAGATTCGAATGCATAAAATTGCGTGTTCAAAATTCCAAACAAAACACCATGACTAAGTAAAAGCAATAAAAGTAATATTATTAATCAGTGCAGTAGAAACTATGCAAATAGCATATTATTTATAGTTATTTATTAGTACTTTAAAATGTAAAAGTTATGCAAATTTATAATTATGTTCATATTACTACGTTACTTTACTTTGCTATTTATCTAAAAGATACCATTTATCCCAAACTCAAATTAAAACTTCTCGAATCATGATAAATACCAGGTACATATTCTTTAATGTTTGGAATCAAATTCTAATCATCGCACATGGATCAAGTTATATTATTTGATTACTTCAGTATTAGCTGAAAGTAGTATAATTAATAATTTATTTTAAAAAGTACTTGATAAAAGCAATGTTCATAATATTTTTTCAAATTCGAAGGTGATTATATCAACAGAAATTCATTATGAAAAATAGAACATTAAATAACTATTGTATGTAAAAAAATTTATAATTATACATAGGAATTGAGAATTAGTGAGAGAATATTTCTTGTTGACACAATTTTTTTTTTAATACTGTGAAAAAGGACCTCACAATTAATTAATCTGTAAACACCGATCACTATAAATAATGTTATGTTAAATTTACGATCTTTTTCCTTGTCTTTTACAATTATTACCTTTTGAAGTCCTGTGTTCAATTCCTCTATTTGTGTTATTAGGTTGCTGCAGATGAAATGGCCGATTTAGCAATGACATAAAGTTGGCTGCAATTTTAGTGTATTATGTTAGCACAAGGCGGCGAAAATGATATGACATATTAAAGTATAAATACTGTTACCTTGGTTTATGGAGTCATTTCTGTTTTGCACTTCATAGTGATCGTAAAAACAAAAAGAGAAAGTGAACATGGAAGTATATCAAAAACGGCTACTTTTACTATACGAATTTAAATTAGAGCACAACGCAACGGAAGCAACGAGGAATATCAACAGCGCATTTGGGCCGGATGCAGTTAGCGAACGAACCACTCGGCATTGGTTCAAAAATTTCGATCCGGAGATATGGACCTTGGAAATGAGCCACGTGGACTCCCAGGACCATCGATCGATAACGACGAGCTGTGTGCATTAGTGGAGTCTGAACCCCGCCAAACCATAAGGGATCTTGCCGAGAAATTAGACATTCACAATTCGACAGTTTGCCGCCACTTGCAACAATTTGGAAAAGTGAAAAAGCTTAACTAATGGGTTCCGCATGGTCTTACCGAGCGAAACATAACGTGTCGAATGGAGATTTCAAGTTCTCTTCTCTCCCGAAACAAAAAGGAACCGTTCTTGCACCGAATTGTGACCTGCGATGAAAAGTGGATTTTATAAGATAATCGTCGCCGATCGGCCCAATGGCTAGATGCTGATGAAGCGCCAACACACATGCCGAAACCAAGCCTTAATCCAAAGAAAATAATGGTAACTGTTCGGTGGTCTGTAGCTGGAGTTATCCACTATTTGTTCCTGCAACGATAGATGGCGAAACCATCAATGCTGAGAAATACTGTGCTCAACTGGATGAAATGCATCAGAAATTGATAGTCCAACAACCTAGGCTTGTCAACAGGGATGGAGTGATACTGCTTCATGATAACGCACGACCTCATGTATCGAGAACAACGGACCAAAAATTAAACGAGTTGTGCTATGAGACTCTTCCTCACCCTCCATATTCACCAGACCTCTCACCAACAGATTACCATTTCTTTAAACATTTGGATCACTCTTTGACAGGAAAAAGATTTAATAATGAAGCTGCTGTCGAAAATGCCTTCGAGGAGTTTCTTCGAACCAGAAACTCGGACTTCTACAAAACTGGAATAAATGTACTTGTATCTCGTTGGGAAAAGTGTGTTGCATCTATTGGTACCCATTTTGATTAAATAAATTGTCTTTATAAAAAGTTACAGCTGTTTAAAAATTTATTACTAAATCCTTTTCCTATATCTTCTTCTATTTTTGTCTATCTTTCTCTGCATTCTCCAATTCTTTCTTCTGTTTTTTCACGTTCATATTAAGTCCTGCAATCTTCTTTTCTTTAGCTATACACCCACAACAGACTGATTTCTACAATTATGTTTTAAGTGTTAAAACAAAATTTAAGCAAATACAATTTGTAATTTTTTATGCAAAATGAATTTATATGAAGGATACTTACAATAACTTTTAAATCTTTTAAATTATAATTGTCTCTATTTTTCAACTTGTTGTTTTTTGAAGTATGCACTGCTAGTTGTGAGTCATCACTACTCTCTGCAGAATATGTCTGTACGATATAAAAAAAATATATTTATTGAACTTCTTATTATCTTTACTACAAACATAAATAATAAGAAAATATGTAAATAATATGGACTAAATCATCTACTGATTTATTGTTTCTTTGCAAACTAGCTTTGTGCTTCGGGCTAACAATTGTTGGTGCCCGTAGTTGTGAAGTGGTTGAACCATCAAATATACCTGATGTTGGCTATTGCTAGAGTCTTTTAAATTAGATTTCACTATAAATAATATTCAAATATTTTAAAAAATATTAACCTCCAAAGTCTCCAATTTTTCTCCTTCGTCGTCATTTGATTTCCTTACTTGAATAGTTTTATCAGCCACATTTTGTACAGCATATTGGCTTTTGATGTCAAAGATTTTTTCTGTGATTATACAAATTTAAATTAGACATAAATACTACACTACTATTTAAAAATAAATTAATAAATTAAGTTGATAAATTCACCTTCAAAATCTGTGATGTTTCTCTTTTGTCCTACATATTTGATGGTATTACTTCAATAGTATTATCCGATACATTTTCTTTTTCATCATCAGCTTCGACGGTATTCTCCTTCTGAGATTGAAATTTATCTTCTGAATATTATGCAGTCTGTTCTTTGCATAACTTGGCTTGCGACGCCAATAAAGATTCATGTTAAGATTGAAGAATGTTATCATACTTGTGATTTCTGCTGTCCTGTTATGTAAATTAAATTAAGTGTCAAAAACAAAAAGAATATTAAATTTTAGCAGAAAAATTGAAAACTTACACGATTCCCTACTGTAATACCATAAGTTTCCTTTTTCTGCTTCTTATTTTCAGGATTCTTCGAGTTTGCCTCATCAGTTTCACTAGCAGTTTCAAGCTGTGTAGATGGCAAAGTACGTTTCCTTTTTCCACTATTTTTGATATTTGCTATTTTTTCTTTAAGCTTCATTGCAATATCTACTAAAAAATCAATTCATTTTATTCTTCCATTTTCAACAAAATATATTCATTAGTAAAATAAAGTAAATAGCAAAAGGCATTATATAAATGTTTAATGTACCTTCCACAAATTTTATAACAGCTTTATAGTACTTTTTATTTAAATGCTTCACTTTATACTTCTTAGTGATATCAAAATCGTTTTTGTCTTTAAAAGTATGCTTTATTTTATTAGTACTAAAACTGAAACTACTTTCTCTATTTTCTCCTTCGGTAAACTGAATATACGCATATTCTCAATAAGACAAACCTGACGTTGCCATGATGATGATGCAATAATTATATGTATATTATTATAACATTCACCAATTTGTAATAACAAAATCATTTCAAACACTCCCGCCCTGCACCACATACGATTTAAGGTTATGTTACTATATTATAAATAGTTTATTTTATAAGAAAAAGAAATTACCTTGTAGCATATACAGTAGTATTTGTACATATCCAAATGTACAATAAAAAAAAAATACTACGTGCTTAAAATGGAAACGGTATACACAGTATGTCGGAAAAGTTCCCGAACTTATTTTGTAACGCTTGTACGAGTGGCGCCACCTCTTGGACGACACCGGTACTATGTTGCTACATCCCTCTTGAGTGTCTGAGAATTTTTTCACCAGTATCCGTTCATTAGTTGCCGAGATAGACGTGCTTGAGTGAACGTGTGTTTAGTACCCCGGTGCAAGCTCTACGATGGATGAGAAATTTGAACATCGTGGCGCAATTAAATTCTGCTATAAACTTAAAAAAACTTTCGTGGAAACGAAAAAAATGATCGATTCGGCTTACGGTGAAGGTGTAGTGTCGCGTACAACTGTTTACACGTGGTTCAGTCGGTTCAAGAAGGGTAGAGAGTCGTTAGAAGATGACGAGAAAAGCGGCCGGCCGTCAACAGCTGTTACCGACGAAAACGAGGCTCGCGTGCGCGCGCTACTGAAGCAGGATTGCCATATGTCTCTCAGAATGTTGGCAGACGAACTGAACATGAGCAAGGATAGCGTCGCGTTGATTTTGAAAGAAAAAATTAACCGCAGGAAGGTCTGTTCTCGATTTGTTCCGCACTTTCTCACATCAGAGCAGAAAGAAACTCGCATCCAATGTTGTCACGATTTTATCGAGACTTGCGACACCACTCCGGGCTTTCTAACCTCAATTGTGACTGGAGACGAGACTTGGTACTTTCAATACGATCCTTCCGCGAAGCGCCAGTCATCCGCTTGGCTCAGTCCGGGCCGTGCGAGGCCTCAAAAAGTGCGCCAACAAAAATCACGGGTAAAGACGATGCTCATCGCTTACTTCGACTTCAAAGGCCTGATACACAAAGAATTTGTTCCCCCAAACACCACCGTGAATGCTGCGTATTACGTAGAGGTGTTAAAACGTCTGAAGCGCCGGATTAATCGCATCAGGCCCGAGTACAAGGAACCGGGATCGTGGAGTTTGCTGGATGACAATGCGCCTGCTCATTCTTCGAACATTGTGAAGCGTTATCTCGCCGAAAATCAGATCCCACGCATCAATCACGCCCCATACTCGCCAGATCTGGCTCCAGCCGACTTTTTCCTATTTCCCAAGCTAAAAATGGCCTTGAAAGGACGATTTTTTGAAGATGTATCGAGCATTCAAGCGGCTTGCCCCGAGTGTCTCACAGCGATAACTTCAGAGGAGTACCAGAGAGCCTTCGAATCACTCATGGAGCGCTCAAATGAGTGTATATCTAGGGAAGGGGACTATGTTGAAAGTTAACTGGAATAAATTTCTTTAGATGTAATTTTCGATTTTTTATTTCAAAAGTTCGGGAACTTTTCCGACATACTGTGTATATGGCTGTCAACGGCTTAACTTTCACGCACAGCAGTGAGCCTGCTCACAGACGGGGAAGGGGCGATTTCAGCTTTTCCAATAACCACAAGTATTAAAAAAAATTAGTTATATATAACTAATATTATCAATCAAGAAGGAGTGTTGTAATATTATTAATATGCAACATGTAATCAGATTACATGGGAGTACTTGTATTGGTCCCCAAAAAAACTAATGTCTGTAGTGCTGTCAATTATGAAGTAACAGTAAAACAAGACATATCTAAATCTTCAGGATTACAAAACGAATAAAGAATGTTCTTATATATTTTTTTCTAATGTTTGTAGTTTTTGAGAAAATAAAAAAAATATTATTCAAGAAGTTAAATTATCTTTTTTCTCAAAATCTACAAAGATCCTAAGCGGAAATGAACTGAATGAAAAAGAGCTAGTAAAATCTAATAACTATTATTATTAGTTTATAAAGTGTGGAATGTGGACTCTAGTAACAGTTATTTATAGTTACTAACTTTTACTAACATTTCGTAGTTTTTATTATGTTTTATTAGCTTTTATTAGCTTTTCAACTTTTGATCAAAAGAAATTTGTGACTCTTCAGAAAAGCTAATAACGGCTAATAATATTTTAAAAATATTAAATACCCTTATAAAGTATTTATAATTATTATTATTGGTTAATAATAGTAATTAGTAATGATTAGCTTTTTGGTTTTTACACGAAAAAGAAATATGAAACCGTTCTAAAAGCTAATAACTATTTATATTCTAGGTTTTATTGTGTGAAGATGGCGGTAATTATAATATTATTGCTCCTTGAACTCGCGATTTTTTTATTTTATATAAACCGCGTGTTAATACTGCCGTTTGCACCTATCTTTCGATACTAGCGCGAGTGGCTTCTGTGAACTATTTTTTGAATTTACTAGGTTGAAAACTCGAACTGAACTAAAGATAATTTTTAAATTTTCTCCTTATATACCGAGTTTTTCTTCGCGGCGCGTTTTCTTTAAAATACGTAGGGTAGGGTTTTATTACTCTCCCTTATCTTATCTCGATTTTTCCGTAAACGCTCATTTACGGTTAAGGATGGTTAAATCCTTAGAGTTAGTAATGCATGCCATAAAGAGGGAATAGCGAAGGTTCGAAAGCGTTACCAGCTGCTCGGGAGGTCGACTTTAGCACAGTCTCACCTTTCCGACACTGCACACTTTTTCGAACGGAGAAATATTGGATAATCAAAGGTGTTACCAGCTGGTCGGGAGGTCGACTTTAGCACAGTCTCACCTTTCCGACGCCACACACTCCTTTGATGGGAGGAAAATTGGTTAATCAAAGGCGTTACCAGCTGCTCGGGTGGTCGACTTTAGCACAGTCTCACCTTTCCGACGCCACACACTCCTTTGATGGGAGGAATCGAAAGCGTTACCAGCTGCTCGGGAGGTCGACTTTAGCACAGTCTCACCTTTCCGACGCCACACACTCTTTCGATGAAGAAAATATTGGGAGATGACGATGTAGGTAGGTTAAGACGTTAATTAGATAAGAGGTATAAAAAATAAAAAGATAGTTTTATAATAAATCTTACGTTTAATTAAATGTCTTAAAATAATAATTTCAATACAATTGGTTCTACAAGTTTTGAATCGTTGAATATAGTAGAAACTTGTTCGTAATATAGTAAGAGTTCGAATCTAGTAAATATAGTAAGATTTCGAATATAGTAGAATTTTGTATGTAATGTAGGAAAAATTCGAATATAGTAAGTATAGTAACAGTTTGAATATAGAAGAAATTGAAGTAGCAGGGCTTCGAGGTCACTCTGAGTCGTGCTCTTGGAGTTTTCCTCAAGAAAAGCCGTCGAATACATCGATGCACCGGCTTTTATACCCACTGGACCGCGAGTTTTTCGGCGGCTAGAAAAGTGGCGAGAATAGTTTGGGCCAATAGGGGCATTTCCTCGGCCCTACCCTTGACCTTTGTAGCATTTTGTAAGACATAGAAGGGCTACAGTGGCGGGAAGAAGTCACGCCTCCGCCTACGCATTTTATGTGAAAGAGAGAGAAAGTGCATCGTGCGAGGGAGAGCGCATATGGTGTGAGTGAGAGAGAAGGGAGGCAGCAGCATCTGCCCGTCTCTCTCGCTCTCGTTGGTAAACTATCAGCTTTCTTTCTATTTCACATTTACAATATTAATTTATTGAATACACAGTGTGTCCCATGGAAAACAGAACTTTTTCAAAATAAAGACAAAAACTCAATATTTTGGCAAATCTCATTTATTTTATTCACAATAGTCTCCTTCCGCATCAATACAACGTTTTGCACGATCAATTAACATATCGAATAAGTTGAGATCATTTTTGTCCATCGACTTTAGTATGTCGGTCGTCGCTCTTTGGATGGCCTCTACGTCGGCATAACGTTTTCCTTTCATAGGCAAGTGCAATTTGGAGAACAAGTAGAAGTCGCACGGAGCCAAATCCGGCGAGTACGGTGAATGGTTGATGGTTAAAATGAAATTTTTGATCAAAAAATCCGTGATCAAGTTCGATCGATGAGACGGGGCATTATCATGCAACAAACGCCAGCTCTCTTTTTTACGGTATTGTGGCCGCACACGACGAATACGGCTGAGCAAACGCTTCATAATACCAAGATAAAACACAGCAGTAATCGTTTGACCAGGTGGAACAAATTCACGATGAATAATACCCTCCGAATCGTAGAAACAAATCAACATTGTCTTCACTTTTGACTTTTCAAGACGACTTTTTTTCGGATTGGGCTCGGTTGAGTGCTTCCATTCAGCACTTTGACGCTTGGTTTCGGGATCATATTGAAAACACCATGACTTGTCACCAGTCACAATTGAATATTTCAAGTTTAGGTCCTTTATTGACTCTTTAATCTAATCCTTACAATGTTGAATTTGGAGCAATTTTTCGTAGTCGGTCAATTTGTGTGGAACAAAGCGTGCACACACCTTCCGTAGATTTAAATGATCGGTCAAAATGCGATGAATTGAATTTTTGGACATATTTAATTCCATTTCCATGTATCGCAATGAAGATTTTGGCTTATTTTTTATAAATTCACGCACTTTTTCAATGTTACTTTGAGTAACCACGGTATTCGAAGGACCTGGATGTTCGTCGTATTCTTCACGACCTTCCTGGAACCGCTTATACCACTTATACACTCTGGTACGGGATAGACAATTATCGCCATAAACTTGTTTCAGCAAATTATGCGTCTTAGTGAAGGATTTACCGAGTTTACATAAAACAGAACTTAATATTTGCTCTTTGTTCGAAGTTCATTTTTCGACCGATGCCACAAACACACTGTCACTTTGAGCGCGATATTTTGGTTTCCATTGAACCAAATGTCATACAATTTTGACAGGATGTCAGTTAAGAATGGACCTTTCCATTGCTAACATCCACCAATAGGTGGCGCCAATATAAATTGATGTTTTGAAAAAGTTCCGTTTTCCATGGGACACACTGTGTATATAAAACTTATAATAATAAAACTTATATAATTATATTTATATATAATACAATTAATAATATAAAATACAATAATAATAATAGAATTACATATTGAATTATTCGATTATTTATATAATTGAAAATCAAATTTATCAACAAGGATCTTTTATATAATAATAATTTCGCCGTTCTTAACTTAAATTACAAGAAGAAGTAAGACAAAAAATAAAATACAAAAACGAGATTAAAATACAAAATGAAAAAGTCGCATGATAATTTTACTATGGACCTTTTAAAGCAGTAAAATAAGCAGCGTGCAGGTATATTGTTGGATTTAGAATTTTGTTGATATATTATTGTTAATTACGGGCGGCTCAAGCGATTACGTTTATTGTATAACATAAAAATTTTATACTTATAACGGTTACATTTTTGAACTGCGCGGATGCTATCGTTTATCTCTTTCTATTCTCAAGCACTTGGCGCACTTGTGGACAAGATAAACAAGCATTCTAGAGGAAACATATCTGAGATTTTTTTTTAAACTTGCTTTAAAATTTTCGAAGTAAAGTAAAAAAAAATTTTTTTAATCAGATAAGATATAACGGGACGTAACAATTGCATCTTTGTTTGTAAGGACATTTCCTAAAAATAAAAATCTATAAAAATCTAATAAAATCTTACAAACATTTATTAAATTTATATAATGAAGATAAAAACTTCGAAACATTAATATACATTATTGACTATTATTAGAGTCCAAAATCTACACATTATAAGATTTTAATATTACCTAATAAAAGCTAATAATCATTATGAAGAATAAATTTTTGTTAATAACATTTATATACACGTGATTATTTCCGCTTGGGATTAGAAAAAAATGTATAAGAACAGTTTTTATTGATTTTTCAATGCTGAATAAGTAGATATATTTTATTTTACCGTACTTCAAAATTGACAGCGCTGCAGACATTAGTTTTTTTGGGGAGCGATATAACTGATACGAGGTCTGGCTATTAAATACTATAACGAGACTGCGCACCCAGAGGGCGCCGTAAAGGGGTGAGGAAAAAAATAAGTATTGCGTTGGGTATCTAGATATCTTGTCTATGCACGTACCAAAACACGTTCTCGTCACTATTATTGTATTTGTGCAGTAGCGGTTTGAAATGAACGTGTTTTTTTCTCGTGCCGAAAACCATGTGTGACGAAACACAGGAGCAACGTATCAATCTCAAATTTCTCGTTAAATTGAAAAAAACTTCGACTGAGTGCTGTAAATTGTTGCAAGAGGCCTATGGGGACAATTCTCTATCACGTGCGCGTGTTTTTGAGTGGTGTAAGCGCTTCAGTGAGGGCCGAGTGAGCACTGAAGATGACCAACGCCCAGGTCGCCCTGTCACTGTTTCAACTCCGGAAACAGTGACCAAAATCAACCAAATTGTGCGTGCAGATCGTCGAATGAGCATCCGGATGATTGCCGAGGCTGTAAACGCCGATAAAGAAACGGTTAGACAGATTTCACACGAGGAATTACACATGACAAAATTTTGTGCGAAGTTGGTGCCAAAAAACCTGACTCCTGACCAAAAGCTCTTGCGTCAACAGGTCTGCTCAGATTTCCTTGAAAGGTTATAAAAAAGATTCCGGACTGATGAAAAACATTATTACTTGCGACGAAACGTGGATTTTTCAATACGATGTTGAAACAAAGCGGCAATCGATGGATTGGAAGACGCCTGAATCGCCCAGAATCAAAAAAGCAAGGAAGTCCAAATCAAAATTCAAGGCAATGTTGATCGTTTTTTTCGACATTAACGGTATTGTGATGACTGAATGGGTTCCAGAGGGTCAGACTGTCAACCAGACTTACTATTTGTCAGTTTTGGTAACACTGCGAGAACGAGTTCGTAAGAAACGGCCCGAGTTGTGGAAGAACAACTCGTGGATTTTGCACCAGGACAACGCACTTGCCCATAACGCGCTATCTGTGAAGCAGTATTTGGCCGGTAAGCGCACTCCAGTGCTCGAACACGCGCCGTACTCGCCAGATTTGGCACCGTGCGACTTTTTTTTGTTTCCGAAGATAAAATCTGCTTTGAAAGGGACCCGATTTGAGTCGATGGAAGCGGTAAAGCAAAAAACGGCAGAGCTCCTAAAGGCCCTCAATAAAGAAAACTTCCAGCACTGCTTCGATCAATGGAAAAAACGTATGGAAAGGTGTGTGGCGAGGGAAGGGGAGTATATTGAAGGGAAGCATTCGAATGTAGAATAATTTTTATAATAAAACTTTTTTTCGTAACCAGCCTCGTTATTTAATAGCCAGACCTCGTAAGTCATTCGATTACTTGTTGCATGAAAATGAAATTAGAGTTCTCCAATCACATTTTTTATTAATATATACTTTATTCAAAACATATTCAATGCCTCCAAATTTATATTTGTTATAAAATTTTAAAGTAGAAAAATGTAGGATTTTAAGTTCTAAAAAATTTAAAGTTAATACAATTTTGATTTTAGTTTGTCATAAATATATTAAAAAGTAAAAATTTGAGTTTATAGTAAGCTATCGAATATAAAATTTAAATAAATTAATTTCAAAATAACAAGTTTTTGTAAAAATTTTTTTACAGAAAATATAATACGAGTGTTGTAATAATTATTATTATGTAGCGTGTAGTTTTTCAGAAAATAACAAAAAAACATAGTTCAAAAAATTAAATTATTTTTTCATGACCTGATACCTGCATCTCTACATTGCCAATATTTTTTCATGCTTATAGCACGTGTCTACAATGAATAATTACTAAACATTATAAATATAATTTCTTACCTCACATACACGATGCCGGTGGTTACAAAAAAGTATGACGACTCGAAGAACTAACAAAGGAAATGTTACATTTTTTATTTAGCGATGAACAAAACATTGAATTAGTGTTGATGAGAAAATGCCGCGGTATAATGTCGGATATACCAGTAGGAAAAAGTTCCATGATACTATATGATTCTCGAATGACTAATGAAGGAAACTTGGGGTTTTTTTCCACCTTTATATGAATAATTGAACAAAACACTGTCAGCAAACACTTTTTTTACAATTTCTTTTCAATTAATTTTAGTGAAATCTTCGCTTATGATACAATCAGTTTCAAGAAAATAATTTTAGCGGGATCTGTAATCTCCTTATTAATTGTCTCCCCTGCTTAAATGCTGATCCGCAAAAGCGGCCGATACGCAGTAAAAGGGCAGGAATCCTAACAAAATTTAAATTTAATAATATTAATAATAAATTCTTATTAACGATTATATTGATAACATTTTGATGAATAAATAATTGCACTAATATATTTTATCAATGCAATAATTAATAAGAATTTATTATTAATATTATTAAATTTAAATTATGTTAGGATTCCCGCCCTTCACTGTGTATCGGCTGCTTTTGCGGATCGGAAAAAAAAATTCGATGATTGAAATAAATTCTAGTAGGTTATAAAAAGATAAAAAATATATTAAATCATAAAAAAAATTTCTATTAAGATTTATTCGTAACAGTAATGATTGAAAATCATTGAAATTGATTAACTGTCAATCCCATATTTAATCATTCAAAAGAATTGGAAAATGGAAAATTATTAGATGATTGAAATCAATTAAAAGCAATTCAAACAAAATGAATATAATAAATTATGATTTTCGTTATTAAAAACAATTCATTATAAACTTTTCAACATAAACTTCTAATGTTTATTTTTTCTACTGAAATTTATGCGTAAAGGATTGAAAAAAAAAGGATTGAAAATTTATTCGTTGATGATTAAAAAATATTGGAATTAATTGACTATCAATCTTACTTTTGATCAATATAGTTAATTGGAGTATAAAAAAATGTTAGATGATTGAAATTAATTATTAATTGAAACACAATGTGAACGAAATAAAAGATGATTTGACTTATTAAAGACAATTCATCATTATTGAGTTTTAATGTTAATCTTTTCTACTGAAATTTATTCATAAAAGTAGTAATTGAAAATCATTAGAATTAATTAACTGTCAATCTCACTTCTGATCATGAAAGTTAATCAAAGAATAAAAAAATATTAGATAATTCAAATCAATTAATAACAATTGAAACACAATGTAAAAAAAATGAATTATGATTTTAGTTATTAAAAACAATTTATCATAATTAAGTTTTGATGTTTACTTTTGCCATTAAAAGTTATTCGTAAAATTATTAAATGAAAATCATTGGAATTAATTAACTGTTAATGTCATTTCTCATCATTAAAGATAATTAAAGAACAAAAAAGGTTTACATTGTTGATATATTGAAGTTGATTTGGTGAATAGTAAAGAAAATAATTCATTACGAGTATGATTTATTTTGATTGGATATAGAAATCAAGTTTAAAATAATTAAAAGTGATTCCAAGTTTGACGATTGAAATTTAATGATTCATTGAAAATATTAAAAGCAATTAATTATTGAATTTCAATCGTTTTTAATAATTTTCAATTGTCAGTTTTTAGCAGGAGTGGAGAAGTAAATATATTAAACAGGATTGTACTTACCAAAAGATTAAAAGGATTGTAATGTGTATATTTATAAAAGTGTAAAACTACAAAAAAATTATAGATTTCCGTACACTTCTGAACTTTAAGTCACGTTAGATATAACTGACGAAATATAATCTCAAACTGTTATTGTTTCAGTCGAACGGCATTATCCATGAATAAAAATATATGTTACACAAGCACGGTGAGATAAAGACCAAATCTTATTAGTTGTTTCATTCAAATGAATAAAATTCACGAATAAAAATAGATTCAACACGAACACGTGAGAAAAAGAATATTGAACTTGTCTTGATTAAAATTCGCATACAATAATATTTACATATAAAAGAAAAGTTTGAGTACTAAATCATAAGACATGTAAACTTCGGACGTTGTTCTTCCTACGTCGGCACTTCGTTCGTAAGTCCGTTTACGTTCCCTAGCGAGCAGGTCAATGGGTATTACACCCGCTACCCCCAGGATGGCCTCCGCTGAGACCGTCCTGTAGGCGCACGCGATACGTAATGCCCCTTGTCTCTGTACGTTTGTTTGTCGCTTGCGGTATTTCTTTACCTCAAGCGCATCGGCCCAGACTTCCGCCCCGTATAAAAGGATCGAGTGGGTGGTGGCCATAAGCAACCGTCTTTTCCCCGGTCTCAGTCCATGCGTGTTCGCCATAAGGCGGGAGAGCGCGGAAACCCGCGTTGCCGCCCTATGTGCCGTCTCCTGTATATGTGGCCAGAAGGTTAGCTTCGTATCTAGAGTTACCCCTAGATATTTCACCTTCCTCCCGATCTGTGTCTGTACCGACCCCACCGTCATCGGTATGACGGTTTGTATCCTCCTTCCGGTGAGGAGGATCAGTTCGGTCTTTGCCAGTGCTAATGTCAGTCCGTGACTCGTCATCCACCCGTCTACCCGTAACATGACCCGGTTTAGCGTCAGCTGTGCCAATTCTGGACCGCCACGTCGTCGGCGTAGGCGATGAGTGAGGCGTTCTCGGGCATTTCCAGCCTCAGCAGGCCATCGTAAACCGCGTTCCAGAAGTCAGGTCCTAGTATTGATCCCTGCGCGACGCCCGCAGTGATCGGCCTACTTGCCTGTCCCTCCGTGGTCTCGTACGTAATTCGTCGGTCTGTCAAGTTATCTCCCGCCACCCGCAGCAGATAGGGGGGTACCCTAAAAGCCCGTAGAGCTTCCAGGATATCCCCCCACCCGGCGGATTAAAGGCGTTCTTTACATCTAAGGTCGCGAGCAGTACTAGTGGTCTCGCGCCGTAGCAGACCCGCCTTGTCCGTAGGAAAGTTTCGGTCACTTCCCTTATCACGCCTATCGTCGAATGGCCCTTTCGAAAGCCGTGCTGATTATCGGCCAGCCCTCCGGCGGCTGTTATCGCGCTCGTTATTCTCGGTTTCAACAACGCCTCGTAAAGTTTGCCCGCTGTGTCTAGAAGACATAGGGGCCTATAGGACGACGGTGTCTCGAGTTCCCCTTTACCTTTATACAAGAGGACCAATCGAGCCGTCTTCCAGCTGGTGAGAATACATTAGCGTTGATCATTAATATAGTATTAAGGAAGTGAAATAATAATTATCATTATTGTTGGAAAAAAAGGTTACAAAGTGAAATTAATATGTTCTATTGCGAAATTAATAAGAAATTGTGATTGATACGATTACGGTGTTAATTTTATTAATAACCTTGGTATAATCGCAAGCTTTTTGATATTATTTTAAATTAATTATTAAATTTGTGCAAAGAAATTCTTTGCCAAGAGTGTACCTGTAAAAATAATACTCAGTATTTTGCGTGAGAACGGAAATGCTATGATCTCGCGACGTCTCAAATCACGGCGGGAACGCTCTTCTTCTTCTCATCTTGAGAAATTCCTATCTTAACTCATTGATAACACACGAAGCCGGCGAAACGCCGGTCTGTCTTTGCGTAATCATTTTATGCATAAAAAATTATAGTTCTATGTTGTACCGTTTCATGGTCAGGCCGTTTTCAATTAAGTCGTTATGAGATTTACTATAGTGAAACATAGTCATAGTAATTATGGTAAAATTCTTCCTGCAATAATATACATATATATATGTATTTTCAAAGTAAAATGAGAAAAAAAAGGTAATTGCGTTATTTGAAATAAAAAATAATTAAATTATGTTCAACGATTGCACTTATTTTTATATAAATACACATGTGTATTACATGTATTTCAAGAGACTCGCAAACTCTTGGCCTGCGCTTAAGCTAGGTTTCACAATGGTTTGGGTCGGTGGAGGGTGCGTCACGTAGGTTGTGGAGGGAGGCTTTATCGTGGAGGAGCACTTGGGTATGGATCGATGCGGCGGTTGATATGTTTTTTTTTTTAATGGCGACCGGGGGCTGGAAAGGCAGGAAGCAACCTTATCGGCTGACAAAAAAAAACGGAGGTCGTGTACCGACGTTACACTACTCCTGAACACAACAGCAATGCTCACTGGAGCGTCTTATTTAAAAAAAAAAACTAATTGACGTTTGTTTTATTAAAAAATTCCAATTCGCTCTTGAGATAATAAAAAAATAATAATTTTTGAGGGTGAACTACAACGGTGGCTAATGAGTCTAGAATTAATGGATTTGAGGTTTGTGGATTTAGAATTTCAAAGTTTATAATAATATAATTGTGAAAAAACAATTTGCATGTAAATAAAAAGAAAAAAAAATTTACTGCCAACCTTATAGCGATCAAGGGCTTGGGGGTAGTGAACCCCGTTATATAAGGGTGCTATATCTTTGTTTTTCATTTATTTTACAAATGGGATTTATTTTAATAAAAATATTTAAGTTAAATTCAAAAGTTAGTTTGTGAATAATCATCTACATCACAGTATAATAATAAAATCACTTTAAAGGTAAAACACCCCCAAAAAAATTTTTTTTTCCAAAAACCCTGTAATACGTCAATTTAATATTATTTTCTACGTGACAGTATAATTTATAACCTGATCTAACTGATTTAATAAATTTTACACGAAAAAAAGCATAAAAATTGCACATTCATTCTTAAAAACAATAGTGCAACCCTTTGGTATAAATGTTATGCTCATAGAAGTACCTTCACATAAGAAACAATTTACCGTTGGTTTTCTTTAAAAACTCTTAAAACTTTTTGAGATATTAAAAAAAAACTGTTTTTGAGGGTGAACTTTAAGGGTGGTTTTCATCCCTTAAATCGACGAATCAACATTAGAAAAAAACATGTGTCTAATATTTAGAGTATTACAACATATTACCAAATTAAAGTAATCAGTGAGGTACGAGGTGTGTTCAGAAAATAACGGGAATTTTCGTTTTTTGAAAAAAATATTTATTTATTGGTCTGCATTAATGTTGTTGCCTTCAAAGTAGTCCCCATTAGATATTATGCACTTGTGCCAGCGCTTCTTCCAATCCTCGGAACACTTCTGAAACTCGATCTTTGGGATAGTCCTTAGCTCTTTCAGCGATGCGATTTTAATTTCATCTATGCTTGTAAAACAACGGCCCTTAAAATTATCTTTATTTTTGGAAAAAGAAAGAAGTCACATGGTGCCATGTCTGACGAGTATGGAGGCTGGGGCATCGTTACAATATTGTTTTTGGCTAAAAATTCACGAACAAACAATGAAGTGTGAGCAGGTGCATTATCGTGGTGCAAAAGCCATGAATTGTTTTGCCACAAATCCAGGCGTTTTTTTCAGATTGCTTCACGCAAACGGCGTTGAACTTGTAGGCAGTACTTCTTATTAACCGTTTGACCTCGTGACAAGAATTGATGATGCGCTATGCCATTAAAATCGAAGAATATCGTGAGCATAACCTTTACGTTCGACCGCACTTGTCAAGCTTTTTTCGGTCTTGGCGGTCCAGAATGCCTTCACTGGGACGATTGAGCCTTAGTTTCGACATCATATCTTTAAACTCAGGTTTCGTCATCTGTCATAACACGTTTCAGCAATTCTGCATCGTTGTTTACTTCATTTAGTGACTCCTAAGCAACTTCCATTTGCCACTGTTTTTGTTCAAAATTCAGAAATTTTGGAACAAATTTTCCTGCCACGTGTTTCATACCCAAAACATTCGAAAAAATTTCATGGCATAAGCCAATTGATATACCAACATCATCAGCGACTTCTGTGATTGTGATTCAGCGATCGTTCAAAACCATTTCTTTCACTTTTTCACTTTTTCATCGGTTGTTAATGTGCTAGGGCGTCCGGGGCGTTCGTCATCTTCAACATCTTCAGGGCCATCTTGGAAACAAACGCTTATACTGCTCGTAAACCCTTGTTTTACTCATAGCGGGCTCACCATAGGCCTTTGTTAACGTTTCACACATTTTGTTACACTTTATTTCATTTCTTACGCAAAATTTGATATAAATTCTTTGATCCATTTTTTTTAACAAACGATAATCGCCAAGCTCATAAAAACACGTCTAACCTTAGCAGCTGCCACTGACAAAGTAAACAATGAATACAGCTGAAAATTGTATCATACTTCAGGGGTACGTGTAGCAACATAACAAAAAATTTTGACAATCGGACTCCCTAAATCCGCGATATTTAAAAATTCCCGTTATTTTTCGAACACACCTCGTACACCTGGAGTAGTTTCCTTATAAGTGAACCTAATTTAGACAACAAAAACCATATAAACGAACTTATAGAAAATTTTAATCGAATTATTTATTTTAAAGAAAATAAAACTCATCTCCCATAGTGGAACTAAAATTGTTCATTGGCACTAAAAGTATGCAAACATGCATTTAACAGATTCAAAAAAGATAAAATAATAGATAGTAAAATTAAACACAATAAAAAAAGCTATTTATAGAAGAATCATAAAAAAAACTAAAAAAAGTTTTTGGCTAAACTTCGTGAATAGTTTAAATATAAACACTCTTTCATTAATCATCTGGTAAAAAATCCAGAGAATACAAGGAAAATTTAAAATCTGTTAAATAAACTGTCTAAAAAATAAAAGCAACGTAATTATTACTAATGGAAAAACATAGCTAATCAATTCGCCGAAATATTTTCAAAAAACTTTAGCGATGAAAATTATTTAAAAGAATTTCTTTTTAAAAATAACATCTTTTAAATGAAACCATGATTCCACAAGCAAAGAAGAAAACGAACAAATAAACCAGCTAGCCAACCATAAAATTAAAATGATCAAAATTTTTGAAACATTAAAAAATTGTAAAAATTCTATTCCTGGTCCTGATCTCATACCCAATATAATTTTAAAAAATTTGCTGATCTCAGCTGCTCAGTACTTAGTTAAATTATTGAATATCAAATGGATTAGTAAAGTTTTTCTCTACCAATGAAAAATGGCTAAAGTCATTCCAATTAACAAACCTGGTAAAGAATCTACGATAACTAAAAACTTTAGACCTATTTCTTGATAAATAACATGTGCAAAATAATGGAAAAAATTTTAAATATAAAATTAAAAGCTTATTTAGAAATAACTAATCTTCTCTCTCCTTAACAAAGTGGATTTAAATAAAACAAATCTACCTATGATCATCTCATAGCTCTTGAATCTGCAGCTTGCGAAGCCCTACGTAAAAAACAACATTTAATAGTAATTTCACTAGATATTGAAAAAGCTTTTGAGATAGTCTGCTGAGAAAGAGTAATACAAATATTATATGAAGCTAATTAATAATAAATGGGCATATATTAAAATTTATTCAAAGCTTATTAAAAACACGCTTCATCCATACTCTTTCTGATCAAAAACTTTTAAAAAACGGAGTCCCACAAGGTTCTGTTTTGGCGTAACTCTATTCTTAGTAGCTATTAATAGTATAACCTATAATATACACAGTGTGTCCCACGGAAAACGGAACTTTTTCAAAACATCGATTTATATTGGCACCACCTATTGGTGGATGTTAGCAATAGAAAGGTCCATTCTTAACTGACATCCTGTAAAAATTGTATGACATTTGGTTCAATGGAAACCAAAATATCGCGCTCAAAGTGACAGTGTGTTTGTGGCATCGGTCGAAAAATGAACTTCGAACAAAGAGCAAATATTAAGTTCTGTTTTAAACTCGGTAAATCCTTTACTGAGACGCATAATTTGCTGAAACAAGTTTATGGCGATAATTGTCTATCCCGTACCAGAGTGTATGAGTGGTATAAGCGGTTCCAGGAAGGTCGTTAAGACATTCAGGACGACGAACATCCAGGTCCTTCGAATACCGTGGTTACTCAAAGTAACATTGAAAAAGTGCGTGAATTTATAAAAAATGAGCCGAAATCTTCATTGCGATGCATGGAAATGGAATTGAATATGTCCAAAAATTCAATTCATCGCATTTTGACCGATCGTTTGAATCTACGGAAGGTGTGTGCACGCTTTGTTCCACACAAATTGACCTACTACGAAAAATTGCTCCAAATTCAACATTGTAAGGATTTGATTAAAGAGTCAAAAAAGGACCCAAACTTGAAATATTCAATTGTGACTGGTGACAAGTCATGGTGTTTTCAATATGATCCCGAAACCAAGCGTCAAAGTGCTGAATGGAAGCACCCAACCAAGCCCAATCCGAAAAAAAGTCGTCTTGAAAAGTCAAAAGTGAAGACAATGTTGATTTGTTTCTACGATTCGGAGGGTATTATTCATCGTGAATTTGTTCCACCTGGTCAAACGATTACTGCTGTGTTTTATCTTGGTGTTATGAAGCGTTTGCTCAGCCGTATTCGTCGTGTGCGGCCACAATACCGTAAAAAAGGGAGCTGGCGTTTGTTGCATGATAATGCCCCGTCTCATCGATCGGACTCGATCACGGATTTTTTGATCAAAAATTTCTTTTTAACCATCAACCATTCACCGTACTCGCCGGATTTGGCTCCGTGCGACTTCTACTTGTTCTCCAAATTGCACTTGCCTATGAAAGGAAAACGTTATGCCGACGTAGAGGCCATCCAAAGAGCGACGACCGACATACTAAAGTCGATGGACAAAAATGATCTCAATTCATTCGATATGTTAATTGATCGTGCAAAACGTTGTATTAATGCGGAAGGAGACTATTGTGAATAAAATAAATGAGATTTACCGGAATATTGAGTTTTTGTCTTTATTTCGAAAAAGTTCTGTTTTCCATGGGACACACTGTGTAAGAGCTCCTGTGCGGATTATTTGCATACGATCTCTCAATATATGCATTCGGCAAAAAATATAAAATCACTGAGGAGATTTTACAAAATATTTTAAATAACTCATACATACGGTCCTTGAATACATGTTTTCGATTTTCTATACAAAAAACTCAATACTTATTTTTTACTAATAACAGAAAAATCTGAACAATTTCACTAAAGTTAGAAGACAAATAAGACACGTTAAGGAAATCAAAATTCTTAGACTTACCTTTGACGGCAAACTTACCTGGAAAAAACATGTAGAAATAATTAAAAGAAAGTGCACTGGTAAACTCAAAATTATAAAATTAATGGCTGCCAAAAATTGGGGAGCAGACCAAAATATTTTAGTTAACTCTTACAAAGCGATTATTTTGCCCAAACTTGATTGTGGCAGTATAATTTATGGCTCATCAAATCACGCTAATATGCTAGAACCAATACAAAATCAAAGTATTAAAATCAGCTTGAAAGCTTTCCATACCAGCCCAACTCTTACAAAGAAACCACCCCAACCCGACCTCACCTATTTGGATGATTTTCGGATATGTTGTAGTACTAAAAAAAATATTAGACACATATTTCTTTTTAACGGCGGACAAGCACTTTAAAGGGGTGAACTTTATGACCAAAGGGGTTACAACCCCTATGGAAAAAAAATAAAAAACTACATTTTTTAGTAGTATTTTTTTGTAAATATTGCGGTATAGCGTCAAAAAAATTAAAAAAAAGATTTTTGTGAATATTTTAGGATATTAAATTTGACGCGTTTCGGCTATTTTTTAAAAAAGCACCACAACTATCCTTAACCATCCTTCACAGTAATAGGCTACATATGAGTGGTGGATTTTTTTTCTTTCTTATTATTTAACCAATTCGTAAAATAAACTAAATTTACAATAAATAAATCATATTCAACTATTTTTTCTTATATTTTTTTCTGTTTCTAGAATTCAGGATTGAGGTCTGTGGGCTTGGGGTTTGTAGGCTTGGAGTGTGAGGGCTTCTGATGTGTGAGTTTGAAGTTTATAAGCTAAAAATTAAAGGTTCAAGGTTGATGGGCGTGGGGTCTATCAGTATAAGGTATGTTGGCTTACGGAGTATGCTAATCTATCTTTGCTGTAATACATTACTATTTTCTATCTCTCTCTCGCCTCTCTCTCTGTCTATCATTTGGCTGCTATGCAACCCAGTCGCGTTCATGTTCGCGCTCGCGAACAAAAAAAAAAAAAAGAAAGAAAATTTAATCTAAATTAATATTATTTCGGCGTCGGCCCGTGTCGCGTTTACATTTAATAATTTATTTACGGGTTCAATTGAATATATATAAATGTTTGTGCGCGAGAATCGCGTCACAGATTATAGGATTATAAGTGCCGACTTGAGGTTTGTAAGCTTAGGATTTAGCGGGCAGTATTAATTTTATTATAAGCTATAAATTTTGTTATTATTACTTAAAATATGATTCTATTCTTTTTCATATTTAATAATACATGACAAGATATTATTCAACAAATGTTTTACAAAAATGATATTTCTCAAAAAAGTGTTAGGAACATAGTGATTTCTTGCACTTACCACATCGTACTATTGCAACATTGTTACATCTTTCTACTTCACATTTTGTATTGCAGTATTCACCAAAACTAAAATCTACAGAATCATTAGTTTTACTTGATTTTTCATTAATGTAGCCGCTTTTATACAAGGCATATTTAAAAATATTTGTATATCTCGGTGAAGCAAGCTGATTGTGAACCTTACTGATTATGGGAGATTGCAATTTTATAATATTATTTCTTAAATATAGATTTACATCATAGTCCATCAATACTACTTGATCTGAAAAATGTCAAACGAAGTTTTTTCAGATACGAAATCCATAGACATCAAAAGGTTAGATCCTTTTTGTCATTCCCTTGGGGATTTTTTAACTTTCATGGATACTATTCGATAAGCTTTTTTAAATTTTAGCAACCAATTTGGAGAGGCCTTAAATCTAATATCCTCATGGTCAATCATTTTTTGAGCGTTTAACGCCCATTCACGTATATCGCAATCATGCACCATTGTGCGAGCTTCTATAGCAGCTTTAAAATTATCTAAAGTATATTGGCAAATTTGCGCAATTTTTCTTTGTACGTCCCACCTTTATTTATTGTTCTCGCCCAACGTTTTAGTTGACTTATAGATGAAACTTTTTTGAATTTACTTTGTACATTTCAATTTTTAAAATTTTTTGTCTTTCCGCTTCTTCTATATTCTACGGCTTTTTGCTGATAATCAAATGTGATTTATTCGTCATTATTTGTACACTGATTAGTTGGTGCGAATTCAGGATCAGGAAAGTGATGTTGTACTTCGTCTTCAACAATTTGAGCATCAGTATCTTCATAATTTTCATGAAAAAGTAACGTCTCTTCAACAATCATATCAACTTTATTAAATTCGTATGTGGCATCTATTAACATTTCTTTTATCTTCTCTGATAAACTTATGTCTTTGTTATTAGTCTCACTACTTGGCAATTTTAAGGTTTCAAAGTATACTAATAACCAATTCAATACATTCAAAGGATTAATGTGCATGTTCAAATCTAAAATAAAAGCATTACATTGAAATCCTTTCTTCCGAAAACATAGTTTTACAAAAAGTCAAAAATTAATAACAAATTATTATCTATCACAACAAAATTTTAAGATGAATATAAAATTTAACATAGAAAATAAACAACAAGATCGATACGAACTAACACCTGAGTTTTATATTAGTTTAAATCAGTAAAAAAGTTATAACTATAGTAATCAAATAATACATAAATGCTTGATAGACATACTTATATAGTTAATCAAAAACTTTGTTATTCTTAAAATAATTTGTCGAGCTTTACTGATTCGCAGATGAATAATAATGTATGCTTGAAAATTCAGTAATACAAGCAACAAAAGAAATATTTAAATTTAATTTAATATTGCGAGTACAAATTAGTTTTTTCCGTTTTCAAAATATGGCTTTGGCTATTATGAATATTTAATAGTAACAGCTGAAGTCAGTAGTTTCAAAGAGGTTAGACATTTGTCAATAATATTCAATTTATATCACTTCGAGTTTCATAAAAAAATCTTGTTTTCAACTGTGTAAAATATATCCAATTTTATGTTAACTAAGCAGCGTTTGCGGGAGGTTTTAGTTTTCTGTTTCAATTGGAAGAAAAGTGCAGCTAAAGCGTATCGGATGCTTGTGCAAGTTTATGGTGACAATGCTTTAACTTATAAGTCTTGTAGGGAATAGTTTCGACGTTTCAAGAATAGAGGTTTCAGCGTTGGAGACAAGCCTCGTTCTGGACAGCCAAAAAAATTCGAAGACAAGAAGTTCGAGACATTGCTCGATGAAGATCCGAGTCAAACGCAAGAGGAGCTTGCAGAATAATTGGAAGTTGCTCGACAAGCAGTTTCTGTACGATTGAAATCCATGGGAATGATTCGAAAGCAAGGCGATTGGGTGCCTTATGAACTGAAACCGAGAGATATTGACAGGCGATTTTTGTGTTGCGAGAAGCTAATTCAAAGGCAACAAAGAAAGGGTTTTTTACATAGAATTGTTACTGGGGATAAAAAATAGATAATTTATGATAACCCCAAGAAGAAAAAATACTAGGCTATGCCCGGTCAATCGTTGCCATCGACCTCAACATCAACACCGAAGCCGAATATTCATGGTTCGAAGATCGTATTGTGTATCTGATGGGACCAAAAGGGTGTTGTGTACTATGATCTGCTATAACCTGGTGATACCATAACGTTCGATCGGTATAGGCTGCAACTGATTCGTTTGAGCCGTGCATTACGAGAAAAACGGCCGGAATACAAGGGAAGACATGACAAAGTTATTTTTCTGCATGACAATGCTCGGCCTCATTTTGCAAAAGTCATAAAAAAATATTTGTAAACGCTTAAGTGGGATATTTTGCCACACCCGCCGTATTCTCCGGATATTGCTCCTTCTGATTACTGGTTGTTCCAAAGATGCAGCATTATCTGGCAGGTCATCGGTTCACTTCTTTTGCAGAAATCAAAAATTGGCTCCTAACTTGGATCATTTCAAAAGATGAGACATTTTTTCGAGATGGGATTCAAAAATTGCCTGAGAGGTGGGAAAAAGTAGTAACTTGCGATGGACGATACTTTGATTAATCTTCTAATTCTTTTTATTTTAAAATAAATGCATTTTTGACCGCAAAAGAACGGACCGAATTAATTTGCACTCCTAAAACATAACAAAAAAAGCCTTGTATCTCTTTAACTGTTGTTATTAATGTAGTAGAATGTGAATATATAAAGTTGGTTTTAGCAATCTATATTTGTAAAGTTTAATTAAAGCAGCGCGTGACTGCGGCTAGATAAAATTAGTTTTTTAGGTAGAAAATTTGTGTTTTCTTGAAAATGTATCAAAATTTTTTACAAAAACTACCAATATACTGGATAATTACGTTTGGCGATGACTTCTTTCACTCAATAAAAAAACGCCAAATAAATAACGAAAAAAAAAAATTGCACCTCTTGTATGTGGCCTAAGGCTGTAAAGGGTGGTTAAGGGTAGTCAGGGGTGGTTTTTTAGAAAAAATCCGTCAATACATTCTTAATTGTAAACGAAAACGTTAGCGTTAAATTTTTTCAAATTTATTCTACAGCATTTGTGGTAAAATTAAAGATGAAAATTGTAATTCATAAGAAATACGAGGCTGTTCAATAAGTTTTGCGGTTCGATAAGAAAAACACAATTTTATCGTTTGAAATACACTTTATTATTCAGTATAGTCTCCCTGAACATCAATACACTTGTTCCAACGAGATTCCAATTAAGGAATTCCAACCCTGAAGTGAGAATCTGTAATGGCTGCAAAATACGCTTCCACATCTGTTATGATCTCATCATTTGATGAACAACGCTTTCCACGCATCAATTTTTTTAGGTCTGGAAACAGATAGAAGTCGCTAGGGGCCAAATCTAGTGAATACGGTGGATGCTCCAACAATTCGAACTTTGATTCATGGATTTTAGCCATTGTCAAAATACTCTTGTGACACGGTACATTGTCCTGATGAAAAAAGATTTTTTTCTTCTGCAAACCGGGTCTTTTTTCACGAATTTTTTCCTTCGGCTAGTCTAAAAGGTTACAATAATGTTCAGAATTTATTGTTTTACCAGTTTGCAAGTAATTCACAAACAAAATTCCTTTCGCATCCCAAAAAACTGATGCCAACACCTTCTTGGCCGATTTCTGGACGCGAACTCGTTTCGGAGCCGAAGAACAAGGTTCACACCACTCTTTAGCCTCTTGTTTTGATTCAGGATCATGATGATAGATCTAAGTCTCATCCATGGTGATAAATCAACGCATAAAATCTACTTTATCCTTTCGAAAACGCTCTAAATGTTGCTGAAAAAGTCGCATTCGAATGTGTTTTTATTCCATTGTTTGCGAATACGGCACCCATTGTGCACACAGCTTTCTGAAACCCAATGCTTTAGTCAAAATATTGCTTACACTGCCAATGAGATGCCTACGGCTTCTACTAAATCTGTTTCAGTCACTTGACGATTTTCCAATACGATATCCTGTATTTTTTCTACGATTTCTGGTATTGTTGCTGTTTTTGGACGTCCTTGACGTGGATTGTTTTCAAGGCTTGTACGACCACGTTTAAATTCAGCAACCCATCTTTCTACTGTATTAATTGAAGGCGAAGAGTCCTTATACACTTTCAACATTTGTTCATAAATTTCCTTTGCTTTTAACCTTCCAAAAATAAAAATTGAATCACTGCACGATACTTGATTTTTTCCATTGTAAAAAAATATAGTGACATGTCGATACTAAATGGCTTGTAAACTAACAATGAATTTACCGATTAAAATGAAACTTCACATACGTTCATATAAAGAGTGTACCAACATAACAAAAAAAAAATTTACGCTAGTAGCAACACCCTTTCTTATCGAACCGCGAAACTCATTGAACAGCCTGGTATAAAATAAGAGTTGCTATCTTTTAAGTCATAACATACCTAATACGTCATGCTTTTTTAGACAAATATTCTTGCATTTTATTTTATTAAAAACCATAACTCAAACGGTACCAAATTATAATTAGTTAAAAAAAAATCAATTTTAGGGTTTAAAATTATGGGTTGTTTTAACCCTTAAAAAAAAAGTTTTTTAGATACAGCATTTATATTCTTAACTTTTCCAATCGTCTAAGAATTTTTTTTTTTGGGAATACCACAAAATTTTCGACAAAAACCATCGATATAATGAATATTTACATTTGGGGGTGACTTTTACCACACTTTTGATAATATTAAGAAGAAATAATAATCGAATATGATTTATTTATTGTAAATTCATTTTATTTTACCCATTAGCTGAATAATAATAAAGAAAAAAAAATCCACCACTCATATGTAGCCTATCACTGTGAAGGGTGGTTAAGGATAGTTAGGAGTGCTTATTAAAAAAAAAGCCATAACGCGTCAAATTTTATATCCTAAAATATTCACAAAACTCTTCTTTTAAATTTTTTTGAGGCTATACCGATATTTACAAAAAAAATACTACTAAAAAATGTGTTTTATTTTTTTTTATAGGGGTTGCAACCCCTTTAGTCATAAATACTGCCAATAGTTGAGGTTTTTAAATACTAAAATTTTGCAATTTGTTTTCTTCAAAAATATTTATTAGATGCTGAGAAATATCAAAAAAATAGATTTTCGGGGGTGACTTTTGAGGTGGATTTCACCCCTTTAAAGTGTTTGTCCGCCGATAAAAAGAATACGTGTCTAATATTTTTTTCATTACTATAACATATCCGAAAATCATCCAAATCGTTCAGGCAGCGTTGGGGTGGTTTCTTTGTTAGTATTCTAGCGGAAAGTAACATGATTTAACTCAAACAAAAATACTTGTGTGTAAATATGCTTGTGAAATTTCTTTTCTCCCGCTTAATGCTTCATTTCAATTAGTTTCTGAAAACGAACTAATTTCTAATCTAAATTTTAAAAATACTCCGATATTTTTCGCCAAAAGACTACACGTCTCATTATTAGATCTGAATATAGACATACCTGAAGTAATAATCTAAACTCCCACCCCCACCCCTCCAGTGTTAATTTTAAAGCACATATAAACATATTTGAAGATGGCATTAAAACCAACGAAAATAAAACAGAAAATCCCTTTGAAATCTACACACCTAGCTACATTACTAAAAACTAAATTGGTAACGCAATTGTTTCTAAAATTAGTAACGCTAAGTTTATGTTTCATTCTTATAAAAATCCAAACTTGATACAATATTGGATTTTAATGAAATTTTTTTAAATCGTCGAAAAATAACTCAAAAACAACGACATAATTTATACGCAATCTCAAAAATTATTAGATGATTTAGAAAATCCTTGTTCTCAAAACATATTCATAAATTGTTTACAAAATAAATTTATAAATTCATAATCATTAAATATTAAAATCTTAAAATCACCAAGGACTAAAATAAACACGTAAAACAAGCTGAAACGTTTGCAATAAAGGCCTCTTACTGAAAACTGTTAGAAATCGAATTACCTATGACTCCTGAATATGCTGCATTACTAATGACTGAATCAATATTATACATCAATACTGGAATAAAATTTGGATTATAAACAAGGACACTTATTTATATAAAAGAAGAAGAATATAAACTACAAGAGTCTGATAATAACTTTATCTTGACCAGCACAAGTCATAATAAGAATGCGCATAGGTCTTACAAATCAAAAATATTCGTACCTCTTTAGCAAAGAGGAACTTCCCTATTGTATCTTATGTAACATATGGATATCTCTTATTTACATCCTTCTACATTACCAAAAATACTTTACTGAAAGAATAAAATACAACATAAATAGTGAAATTAAGACAGCATTAAATTCTATGCAAAAAATTAAGCAGATGTTACAGTTTCTAAGAACAATAAATGTTATAAACTCTATTTGAAACCTTCTGATTGTTCAAAAATATTAAAACCAAGTATTATATAAATACATACATACTTGACAGCTAAATAATATTTATTCAAATAATCAAAAAAAAAAAAAAAAAAAAATTTTTACTTGTATATATTGATGTAGAGAGAAAAAAAAATAAGTAAAATGTACCATAAATAATATAAAATGTAAATGCAAAATGTAAGCGCCGCTTCACAACCAAGTTGTTGATGCGACAATAAATAAACAAATAAAAAAAATAAATAAAACTACTCTACTTAATTATTTCTTATGAAAAAAAAGGCATTTTTAATCTGAAAATAAATCGACTTTTACATAAATTTAATATTTGTATTGACAATATTAAAAATCGCGAGACAATTTGCGGTGACATACTAAATTTTATTTTTATTTGAAAAATTAAGTAATATCAGTAATAAATTTAAAACTATTCACTATATAATCTATTTTTAACTGAAAAAATTTATGTGAATATAAATTATTTTGAAAAGAAACACTTACTACCAAAATTTTCAACCCATTGACGGTGCTTTTCCGTGTCAAAAGGAAATCGGAAGAGTTTATAACCATTATGTCTTCCATTGTAACAATCGAAATATTTACATCGATCGTATACTGGTTCTATATTCTTTATTTTCTCAAAAAATCATCAAAAATGACACAGAATTGTCAAAAACGTTTAAATCACAAAAAAATAAAAATAACAAAATCTATGACAAATATCGCTATTTATAATAATCTTCTTACAATTAAAACTAGCGCAATATTAATAACGTGATTCCTGTTGCATGTTTATTACAAAAGAAACAAATGCGAAATCTTTCATGATTGTAAAAACAAAAACACGCGTATTCTCCGGCGCGGCGTTGCGTATCATCAAAGAAGTTTTAATCTAAACAAACAGCGGCCTTTTAAAAAACTGTGCAAGTAATAATATATTAGGTTGCTGCAGATAAAATGGCCGATTTAGAAATGACATAAAGTTGGCTGCAATTTTAGTGTATAATGTTGGCACAAGGCGGCGCAAATGATATGACATATTGAAGTATAAATACTGCTACCTTGGTTTATGGAGTCATTTCTGTTTTGCACTTCATAGTGATCGTAAAAACAAAAAGAGAAAGTGAACATGGAAGTGAATCAAAAACGGCTACTTTTACTATACGAATTTAAATTAGAGTGCATTTAGACCTGATGCAGTTAGCGAACGAATCACTCGGTGGTGGTTCGAAAAATTTTTATCCGGAGATATGGACCTTGGAAATGAGCCACGTGGACACCCAGGACCATCGATCGATAACGACGAGCTGCGTGCATTAGTGGAGTCTGACCCCCTGCCAAACCATAAGGGATCTTGCCGAAAAATTAGGCGTTCACAACTCGACAGTTTGCCGCTACTTGCAACAACTTGGAAAAGTGAAAAAGCTTGACAAATGGGTTCCGCATGATCTTACCGAGCAAAACATGACGTGTCGAATGGAGATTTCAAGTTCTCTTCTCTCCCGCAACAAAAAGGAACCGTCCTTGCACCGAATTGTGACCTGCGATGAAAAGTGGATTTTATACGATAATCGTCGCTGATCGGCCCAATGGCTGGATGCCGATGAAGCACCAAGACACATGCCGAAACCAAGCCTTCATCCAACGAAAATAATGATAACTGTTTGGTGGTCTGTGGCTGGAGTTATCCGCTATTCGTTCCTGCAACCTGGCGAAACCATCAATGCTGAGAAATACTGTGCTCAACTAAATAAAATGCATCAGAAATGGATAGTCCAACGACCTAGGCTTGTCAACAGGGATGAAGTGATACTGCTTCATGATAACGCACGACCTCATGTATCGAGAACAACGGTCCAAAAATTAAACGAGTTGTGCTATGAGACTCTTCCTCACCCCCCATATTCACCAGACATCTCACCAACAGATTACCATTTCTTTAGACATTTATATCACTTTTTAACAGGAAAAAGATTTTATAATGAAGCTGCTGTCAAACATGCCTTTAAGGAGTTTCTTCAAACCAGAAACTCGGACTTCTACAAAACTGAAATAAATTTACTTGTATCTCGTTAAGAGAAGTGTGTTGCATCTATTGGTACCTATTTTGATTAAATAAATTGTTTTTATAAAAAGGTACAGCTGTTTAAAAATTTATTGCAAGATCGGCCATTTTATCTGCAGCAACCTAATACATAAAAATATTATCTCTCTTTGATCAAAAAATATTCAAGCTTATTATTTACCTCCTCTTTCCTTTTTGAAAATTTTTTTAATTTCATATATAATATTTTCAAAAATATATAATAATCATTTACATTTTTATTTCTATCGTGATTTTAGGATTTTATTAGGTGGCTGCAGATAAAATGGCCGATTTAGTAATAAATTTTTAAACAGCTGTAACTTTTTATAAAGACAATTTATTTAATCAAAATAGGTACCAATAGATGCAACACACTTTTCCCAACGAGATACAAGTACATTTATTCCAGTTTTGTAGAAGTCCGAGTTTCTGGTTCGAAGAAACTCCTCGAAGGCATTTTTGACAGCAACTTTATTATTAAATCTTTTTCCTGTCAAAAAGTGATCCAAATGTTTAAAGAAATGGTAATCTAAAAGATTTTATAATGAAGCTGCTGTCAAACATGCCTTTAAGGAGTTTCTTCAAACCAGAAACTCGGACTTCTACAAAACTGAAATAAATGTACTTGTATCTCGTTGGGAAAAGTGTGTTTCATCTATTGGTACCTATTTCGATTAAAAAAATTGTCTTTATAAAAAGTTACAGCTGTTCAAAAATTTATTACTAAATCGGCCATTTCATCTGTAGCAACCTAATAATATATAAAAAATATACTATAGTAAGTATATGTATATACTAGCACACTAACAAAATAAATGTTGTCAATGTAGCCTTTTCAATTGATATTTAAGAAGTTTGTTCTTTTTGATTTTTTTGTTAAGGAATTTCGCAACATAATTTTTGTTTGCAATTAAGAATAATTAGGATAAGACAATAAAAGCGGTCATTATTAATAGAAAGAATTAGACTTTGTATTTGTAAAAATTCGTAAATTACATACGTAATAAAATCAAACAATTATTTGTTGCTCAATTTACATTTGCGTATTATTATATAATATTTATAACAATAGTTATTGAAAATTTTGAACAGTTAAAGTTGTAACAGGTGTATTGGGTTAGGTCACGTGCGAGATTCTCCCTCGCACGTACGCACTGTCGTCAGGCCCCGGATTGGGTCTGGCAGGCCGCTGGATCCACCGATGCGGCTGCGGGTGTCAGCGGACGTTAGCCGCCGGTGCTATGACATCCGCGTGCAACGCCGACCCCTTAGCAACGCAGGATCTTTCTTAGATCCTGCTTTAAATCACGTGTGAAGGGCCTAGCCTAAGGCCTCACTGCCGGTGCTGCTCCCACCGGGCTCGGCTGCTCAGGATGTGTGCCAACAACCGGTTGACACACCCACGGAGGCGGCCATATTCGGGATAGGGAAGCTGTAGGGAATCAAATAAATAAAACTGCACCTAAGTGCTGAAAGTTGATTTAATGAAAAACTCTCAATCAACATAATACAAAACTTAAATATTTATCGTGTAGAGGTCCGTTCGGATAACGAGTAATTAGTATTGCCTCACGCGCAATACTAATTCGCCAGGTGCGCACTGCGCATGCGCACCCTCTTCGATCCGCGCGGCTACACACACACGTGTAGTCTATGGACGACCAATATAGAGAAAGAGAGCAGTTTTCCCTCTATACTGTCGTGACCTATGACTGGACGAGTGAGCATGGTTCTCTCACTCGTCTACCCAGTCTATGGTTGAGCGAGAGAGCTCGGTCATCTCGCTCAACTGCGTGCTTAATACTTGTACGAGTGAGAGTAGCTTTCTCTCACCATAGAGTGAGCGAAGTATGGGAGCCATAGAGATAATATACATAGAGAGAGCGAGGTATGGGAGCTCGTGTAAGTGGAAATGTCTTACTGAAAGAAAGAGAAAGAGAATCGGAGACCTCTTTTTCTTTCTCTGTCTACTCGCTTTTGATTGGTTATTGACGACTAGCACTGCTGTGAGGGGGGGGGGGGGGAAATCCCGCGAGCTCCAAAGATCATTCTGCAATCAGCTTATGTATAATACACATATCTATTTATTTTGAGCATAGAGAAACATAACAAATAAACGAAAATGACAATATATTGCATTTTATGTAAGAAAAAGCGTATTGCTAAATACGCTTTTGTAAATTTATACGGATTTTAGAAAAAAAATTTAATATTATTTTTGTCTGAAATTAAAAAAATACCAAATATATTTTAATTTTGAATTGTGGAGGCTTCTACATAATTCTATATAGTTGTTCGAAAAAAATTTTATTTCTTTCAAATTTCGCTATTACAATATAAGATACCAAAGGTGGAAATTAAGAAAAAAATTAAAAAATAAAATTTCTTTTATTACTTTCTAACATACTATTGTATGTATGTAACTAACAAAACGTATAAAAAAATATTTCAAACGAAAAAAAAAATTACTATTGGGATTTGAACCTAACTACTTATTTAGGATATTTTATCTTCATGCCTCTACTGGTTGAGCTATTGTAAAAAGTCTAAATATAAATACAAATTGTAATATATAAGTACCCCTCAGAAGTTTATTGTTTTACTTTCCCTCTCTATGCTTTGTCATTGCTCCGCCCATAATTGTAGCACCAATGAGGAACGAATAGACAGAGAAAGAAAAAGGGGTCTCCGATCTTCTTTCTCTTTTTTTTGGCTAAGACAGGATTGAATCCCGTTCGCTCACTCTATGTATATTATCTCTATGTCTCTCACTCGTATAACTATTCTACGTTCGTGCGAGACAGATCGGTTCTCTCACTCGCACTCGCACGTCCTATACGAATTAAATACCACGCGCTCTCGCGCGTGTTCGGAATTCGAATTACGTCCTCTCGAAACTGGCTACTACTCTCCAGGAAATATTCTAATAGCGAAAATTTGAAAGAAATAAAATTTTTTTCGAACAACTATCTAGAATTATGTAGAAGCCTCCACAATTTAAAATTAAAATATATATTGGGTTTTTTTTTAATTTCAGACAAAAATAATATTAAATTTCTTTTGCTCAAATCCGTATAAATTTACAACAGGATAAGCAAAATTAATTTAAAAAATAAATAAATTTTTTATAGTCTTAGTTTATCATTATTTAAAATTTCCTTTTTAATTTAAAATTTAATATTAAAGATTTAATATAAATTAAATATAAAAAATGTTTTGATGATTGGAAATGCCGTTGGCATAGATGTATCGGAGCAAATGGAGCCTATTTTGAAGGCGACCCAATAAATTTTGATTATTAAACGTAAAAATGTTGTTTTAATTTAAAATTCCCGGTACTTTTTTGACAGACAGTACACCACTCAAAATTGAATTATAAAAAAAAAAAAAAAAATAAAAAAAAAAAAAAATAAAAAAAAAAAAAAATTAATATTACAGTCTGTCAAGTAAGAACGTGGTTGACTTCACCGACAGGTAATAGAAGATTTCGCTCTAATTCTTTTGCAAGCCAATAGAAGAAAGCTTTGTCCTTGATGCATTGTCAACAAAGATTCAGTTGTCGTTGATCTTTTGAAAGAGAATCACGTTAAACGCCATGAGTGCTAAGTACGCGTCGCGCTACGAGGCTGTGTTCCTTTGCATCCACCCGAAAGGTCCCAAAATGTCGCAATCAGCGGCTGCTAAATATATGAGAAAGTCGAAGGCATTTGTACAGAAGTGGATACAGCGATATAAAGTGGCTAAAAATGTCGATGATTTACCAGAACGTGGCTCGATAGGAAAAGTGAACAAAAAAGATCAAAAAAGAATAGTGAATCTGTTTTCGCGGAATCCTGCTTTAACACTGCGGCAAGGACAAGCAAAATTAATGGCAAAAGGTTTAGATATATCCTACGAAACTATCCGAACCCATCTTCGTACTCATCATCTGAAATGGCGCAACACAATGAAGAAGCCTCTGTTGACTGAAAAACATGTGACAAAGCGACTCGCTTGGGCGCATGAGAATATTGATAGAGATTTTAAAAATGTCATTTTTACTGATGAATGTTCTATATGGGCACGTTCTGTCCTCACGCGAGCCTGGTCAACTTCCACCAATAGGCTTGTTCAGCGGACCGTAAAACATGGAATAAAGGTGCATCTTTGGGGCTGCTTCTCAAAGCAGGGATTCGGCACTTTGCACCTCTTTACTGACAACCTAAATGCCGAGAAAATGATAAAAATCTACAAAAAGGCTTTACTGCTATCTGCCAAACGATGGTTTATCACAAATAATATAGATTGGATTCTGCAGGAGGACAACGATCCTAAACACCGCAGCAAGCTCTGTACTCAGTGGAAGACTCAATCTGGCATCGTTACATTGGATTGGCCGTCGTAGTCGCCCGATGCAAACCCTATTGAAAATGTGTGGGCATATATTTAACGGAAGCCTCGTGGAAGACGCACATACACTTTGAAGCAGTTGTCTTACGAAATTTGTTGGATCTGGAGATCCTTGCCACTAGAATACGCCGTCAAATTAGTAGAAAGCATGCCTCGGAGATGCCAGGCAATTATCGACGCCGGTGGTGACTGGACACATTATTGACCGAATTGCATCATTGTTTGTAATGTGTACAATGTATATATAAATATGAAAGTTTTATCAAATAAATTTTTTTATAAATTAACACGACCACGCTCTTACTTGACAGACTGTATCTAACAGGGCGAATGATATAATTTGCGAAAGGTAGCAAATGATATAATCGTAATATGCAGACGGTAGCGAATGATATAATTTGCGAACGGTGGCGAATGTTCAAAATAAGTGTAAATGTAAATGTGGTTATGAAATATAAATAATATAATAAAGAATTAGTATATGTTAAAATAAATTAACAATTTCTTGATTTTCGTTGATGCTGTCTGCGCAGACGAGAAGTCTTTATTGCTCTTTTTAAAGATGCAGGAGCTTGCATTTAGGTTCCTGGAAAACCATCCAAAACAAATCATCACCTTTGGAGTACTTTGTGACTTTGTACTTTTTTTTTTGGATGACTTTGTGATATTTACAGTTAATGATAGAACCGTCTATCAGCTAGGTAAAGTAAATCCAACGAATGAAAATGCAATAAAGAACCTAACTCCGGGTATGAGTGTATCTGTGTTCGATCAGGAGCGAGGTAACTTAAAACTTATGCACATGTAAGAGATAATAGCGAGAGATAAAAACAGTTTAAATTGATCTCTCTTAGTTTAAAATAAATTAATGAAATTGTCAAATATACATCTGGTTTGCTTGTGTTCGGTAAATCAGGTGTGATTGATATATTTTTGCGTCAATGAAAAACTTATAGTTGAATGATGGATAATTAAAACAAAAATGTTGCCGTCTTAATTGAGTTATAGTTCGGTCTGATTGGCTTGTGTTCGGCATATCAAATCTAAGCTAAATTAAATGAGTTGCAATTACTTATTGATTATTGTATCTTATAGAGAAGGAATTCGTCGCTGAAGAAGAACTGAACCTTGTAAGAAAGGCAGTGCAATAAGGAGAGCTCCTAATACCCTGCTACCGAACAATGAAAAAGATGAGCGACAGAAACAAAGAGACAGAAAGCGGCGATACGGACTGTCTGGCGACAGTTATGATGTTAAGAGATATACCAAAAATTAAAAATATTGAAAGGAGTAATATCTTGATAAAGAAAATTTTTACTAATAAAAATAAGAATTTGGATATACGCAAATCAATACGAGATGGTGAAATAGATAACAATATAGATAAATTTATTATAGAAATAAAGCAACAGCTAGAAAAGCTGAACTATAAGGTTGACAAACTAAAGGAACGACAAAAGAAATACGAGCGACAAATACAACATCAATTCAACGACTTAAAAGAGACAGTGAGCGCAAAGGCGGAGAGAGCTTCATCGGCGATGAACCGTATGCACCAGGAAAATACTCTAAACTTCATAGAATTGGGAGAAGAGGTCAGTTCGAATGAATCTAACGCTAGCAATGAAAAAGCAAATGTAAGCGACGGAAAAAGCGAAAGAGATTTAGATAATTTTCCGTCATAACTTGGTCATAATTTGACAGTTATTTAGGATAATTCAGATAGATTAGAAGTCACTAAATTAATTAAAAACGAATTAAAGAAATTTAACATTTTATTAGAGAAATTCAACATAACAGTAGAGTTAAAAATAGTTTTGGAAATTTATCACATGAAATTAAAGAAACACTTAAAACAGAATTATCCAGTAAGTTACAATAATTAGGCGCGATTACAAATTGACAAAACAAACAAAATTAGAACATTTTCTGGATCTTTAAAACTCAGAACTTAGGGAAATTGACTTGATATACATAATAGATGATTCTATAGAAGTTTATAACTCTATTGATAACGCAGTTAAAGAAAAACATAAGTTTAAGGTTCGGGATATAATTATAAATCGCATTGATCCTACTTACTATTCAAAAGTAATAGATATCAAAGATCCGGTAGAATTAACACATCGTTCAATAAGTCCCGAGACTAACAACGAAAACAACATTTTTTTTCAAAAATCATTTTTATTCATCAATACAATCTCCTTTTAGAGTAATACAATCTTTCCAACGCCTTTCCAACATTTCTATACCATGTTTATAGAAGGATTTATCCTTTGCTTCAAAATAGGCTTCAGTTTCGGCAATGACCTCCTCATTCGAGCCAAATTATTTTCCCTGGAGCATTTTTTTGAGATCAGCAAAGAGCCAGTAATTGCTGGGGGCTAAATCTGGCGAATACGGGGGGTGGGGAAGCAAATCAAAGCCCAATTCGTTAAATTTTGCCATTGTTTTCATGGGCTTGTGGCATGGTGCATTGTCTTGATGAAAAAGGATTCTTTTCTTCATGTGCGGTCGTTTTGCTGCGATCTCCTCCTTCAAACGTACCAACAAGTCAATATAATAATCACTGTTGATCGATTTACCTTTTTCTAGGTAGTCAATGAAAATTACGCCATGTGTATCCCAAAAAACAGACGCCATGACTTTGCCAGCAGACTGCTGCGTTTTTGGACGCTTTGGGCGGCTTTCGCCAGCCATGCGCCACTCAGATGATTGCCGATTCGACTCCGGAGTGAAATGATGTATCCATGTTTCATCCATGGTCACGTATCGACGCAGGAAATCTTTTTTATTGCGAGTAAATAGCGATAAACAGCTCTCTGAATCGTCGACTCGTTGCTGTTTTTGTTCCACTGAAAGCAATCGCGGCACCCACTTGGAAAAAACCTTTTTCATGCTCAATTTTTCATGAAGGATTGTAAATACGCTTCCAGATGATATCTGTGTCATTTCTGCAATCCCATGGACCTTCACTTTGCGATTTTTAACACTTCACTCACATTTTCCTGTGTAACGGCTTCCAATGGCCTACCCGAACGTTCCGCATCGTTTGTGTCCGTACGACCATGTTTAAACTCAGCATACCAACGACAAATTGTTGGTTTGGATGGAGACGAGTCCGGGTAATGTTTTTCAAGCCATTGCTGGGCTTCTACGGTGTTTTTACTCATTAAAAAACAATGTTTTATCAACACGCGAAACTCGCTTTTTTCCATTTTTCAAACAAATTACAAAGTGACTTTACTCTAACCTCGATAACTCTGCTGTCTGTAATCCGATCGATGTGAAATTTTTATACGTTTTAAGTAAAGGTTCGCACTCTATGGAAACGTGGCTAGTTGTGTACTACTAGCACCATCTCTGGGTTAGTCTCGGGACTTATTGAACGATGTGTCACTAAATGCAATTAAGAAAATAAAATCAAGTGAATTTAACGTAACTTTTACAACAATTAGAAAAAAATTATACGAAATTTAATATAATCTTATCAAAGAGAAAGCGACAGAATTTATAGACCGTTTTAAAGAGCTAGTTGGAAGTTATAATCATTTGTCTTGCAATAATATTTTATCAGACGAGGAAAAGAGAAATGCGTTTTACAACGCTATATTAACACATTCGCGATGAGGCGTGAAAAAATGATATTTTTAAAGAATAGTTAAGCGATAACTTAAATGCTGACATAAAGGATCATCCGCACTCAAGTGAAAATCTTAAATGACGACATTAGGCGTCATCTGACGCGAATGTGTTAACGGAAGTGCCTCAGATCCAAAATATACATTTTATGATAAGAAGCACTACAGATAAAATTTTAAATTATGACCAGTTAAAATTATATATTCTAGAGCTTGAAAGCATAAAAGGACAAATGGCAGTGATGGAAAAGGCGACAGCAATGGTAGCGATAGACGCAAAGGAGACACTACGCTGCTTCAGTTGCGACGATTTTGGTCACTTGACGTATGATGGCCCGCACAAGGGCACTAAAAAAAAGGTGTGCTTTGAGTGCCAACGACCGACCAATCACAAAGCAGCGAACTGTCGCGAAAGCAAAAGAAGAAGCGAACAAAGGTATTAACAAAATATTAATTACAAATATAGCATAGGAAATAATTATCGTGGAAATAAAAGAAAGTTTAATAATAAATGCGATACTAGCGACGGTAAAAGGCGACGCACTTTCAGTAGAATAGCGAATGAGAATAAAGAATATAGAGATAACAGAAAGAGAACAAACAGTTTCAAAAATAAAAAAATATATAATAAGAAATTTGAAAATACAGTTGACAGAAAGAGAAAAGAAAATCCTCCTAGAAAAGGTGAGGACATGGATAAATCGTTGATTGGAAAGGAAATAGATTCTAAAATAGATGCTAGCGTTTTCAAATCAAATTGTATCGATGAAAGAAAAGAAAGATTTGGATTAGCGAAATTTCTGATAGATACTGGAGCGATGGAACACTTAAATAATTTAAAATTAATATTTAAAACTTTTAATGATAATTCTGGCGAAATTAGGTGCACGAATAAAAGCGACAGTGCGAAATTGAAATCGAAGGGAGTAGGCGTGGTTCAAGTAATTGCAAAGCAAAATAAAATTCTTAATTCAAATAATGTTATATATGCGAAAGATTTAACTGAGAATTTGTTATCCCTGCGAAAGTTTACTGATCAGGGACTAAGCGTTTATTTAGACAATGAGCCAATTGATATTTATGATCCTGAATCTAATCAGTCATTTATTACGGGCGTGTATAAAAAGCCTTATTGGATAGTCGAGTTTGAAATTAACAAATTGTCAGATAATGAGCGAACCGAAAAAAAAAATATAAAAGCGTATTTAACAACACGAAGCATGACAAAAAGCGGAAAAGCGAAAGAAAATAAAGAAAGTTTAATAGCGAATGAAATTGAAAATATGGAAACGAAGACAGAGTTGAGCTCTGATTTTAAAAACACGTTATGCGACCAACAAATAAACGAAGCGGATGATATGCAGCAGGATGAACAAGCGAACTGTCATTTCGAACTTGAAGAGAAGTCAAGTATACAATTGGAGTAACTGATAACTTTATCAATTATTATACTCTTGACAATCGTCGTCATGATCTTCCTGGTCCTTCATACACAGTTACAACAGAAGATAAGGTTGCCGAGGTTGAAGAACATTTCAAGAATAACCCAACGGATCCAATAAGAAAAGCTGCAACAGCTTTAAAACTGAATCGAGAGACACTAAGATTAATAATAAAAAATTTCATTAAGTTACATCCTTGCAAAATCACAACTCATCAATTGCTCACCATAGATTGTAAAGAAAAAAGAACTGAGTTTAGTAAAGTTATGAAAAATAAATTTGAAAACAACAAGATCGATATTAATCACATAATTTTCTCAGACGAGGCTCACTTTTATTTGAATGGAGATGTCAATAAACAGAATTACCGTTTTTGGGGTAAAGAATCCATATTTAACTGAGGCAAAGTCCTTACATCCTGTGAAGGTGACTGTTTGGGCAGCTATTTTAATCAAAGGCGTACACTTAGAATTCTTGAAAGGGACAATAACAAGCAATAGCTATCAAGAAATGCTACAAACAAAATTTTTTCCTTCCGCTAAGAAACGCGGATAAGTCAGGAACTATTATTTTATGCAAGATGGTGCTACGCCGCATAGAACTCAGGAGGTATTTCAGGAAAGGTTTACCTTTTTATTGACCAAAACAACAGTTTTTTTTGGAATTTTTTTTTTCATAGAAAGAAATTAATAAACAACTTAAATTGTTTGCTACTTGTTTAATACAATAAAAAGTACAAAAAAATATTTTCTTTATGACAAAATATCGTGACGGTAATTAATGGCACGCCCCGTAAAGTGACCATCTCCAAAAAAGGTGGCCCGCTGTTGGCCACTCTAGCACCTGCAAAAATTAACGAAAATTAAAAATCGAAAAAGTTTTATAAAATATATGAGTGTAGTCGGCATCTGACCAACAATTATAGCTAAAAATCAAAAATTAACAAAATGGCGGGCATTTGAATTTTTTTTTCTTTATTGAGTTTTTTTTCACTCTTTAAAGTACTCTAAAAATAAAAATAATGCATATATCATCTTGATTGTAGTCCACTTTCCGATAAATATTGGGTGTACAACTTTGCTTCCGCTGTTTTGCAATAGATGGCTGTAACGGTAAGTGTTAGTTGAAATAAATAGATCATAGATGTCATACAATAAGCTTAGGTATTTGTAAACATAACGCCATCGAAATATTAGTCAATTTGTGTCTGCATCATAGAGTCATTCTCGATTGAACATGTCAGCTTACGAGCCAAATTCTCGTCATTTGCGGGAGGTTTTAATTTTCTGCTTTAATATGAAGAAATCTGCGACTAAGGCTCATCGAATGCTCTTAAATACCTATAGTGAGACCGCTATTAGTGAAAGAACGTGCTGAGAGTGGTTTCAACGCTTCAAGAACGGCGATTTTAACGTCGAAGACCAGCATGACGGTGGAAGAAAGAAGGTTTTCGAAGATGCAGAATTGGAGGCATTACTTGATCAAGACTCGTGACAAACGCAACAAGAATTGGCAGGATCATTGTGAGTGACGCAACAAGCCATTTCAAAACGCCTGAAAGTCATGGGAATGATTCAGAAACAAGGAAATTGGGTGCCGTACGAGTTGAAGCCGAGAGATGTTGAACGGCGTTTGTGTGTTTGTGAACAGCTGCTTGCAAGGCAAAGACGGAAGGGATTTCTGCATCGCATTGTAACTGGGGACGCAAAATGGGTTCACTACGGTAATCCCAAGCGCAGAAAATCATGGGGATATCCCGGCCATCCTGCCACGTCGACGGCCAAACCGAATATTCACGGTTCCAAGGTCATGCTCAGTATTTGGTGGGACCAGCTCGGCGTAGTGTATTATGAGTTGTTAAAACCGACTGAAACAATCACAGGCGATCGTTATCGAACGCAATTAATGCGTTTGAGCCGAGCATTGTAAGACAAACGGCCGCAATACAACGAGAGACATGATAAAGTGATTTTACAGCATGACAATGCTAGACCCAATGTTGCGAAAGTGGTCAAGACATACTTGGAAATTTTGAAATGGGAAGTCCTACCCCACCCGCTGTATTCTCCAGACGTTGCTTCCTCGAACTATTACTTGTTTCGATCAATGGCACACGGCCCAGTTGACCAACACTTCCGGTCTTATGAAGAAGTAAAAAATTGGATCGATTCGTGGATCGATTCAAAAGATGACCAGTTTTTTCAACGCGGGATTCGTATGCTGCCCGAAAGATGGGAGAAAGTAGTGGCCAGCGATGGACAATACTTTGAATCATAAATGTATAACCAGTTTTTCATAATAAAGCCATGAATTTAGGAAAAACGGCGGAAGCAGAGTTGTACACCCAATACTTTAACAATTAAAAAAAAAAAAGGCGATCCATCGAGTAGTTTTTTAGTAATCGTGGCCAACAGTTAAAAAAACGTGGTTTCGAGAAAAACGCGTTTAAAGATTTGATTAACGATTATTCTGTGTTAAGGGACAACACTACTGTGACCCCCTGGTTTTTTTGCCGTTTTTCAAGAATTTTTTTTTTTTTGTGGGAAAAAAAGACATTCCAAATTTTTTTTTTGTTTTGTTTCTTGTTTATTAAAGATACATAAAAAATTTTTTTTTAATTTTTCACGCCCCATGGTGGCGCTGGGGAAGCTCCCGCGTCAGGTGCTGTTGCCTCTGCAGTGATCCGCGGCACGCAGCAGAACTGTCTTCAAAGTCGATCTGAAAAAAAATACCGAGTGTTTTCGTTAATAATATGATATCTTGAAGAGAAGTACATAGGGATTTGAAAAAATATTAATTTTTAAAAAATAGGCATGCTTTTGAAATTTAAGGTCGATTTTCGAGCCAAATTTCTCGTCGAAAAAAGGCTATAACTTTTTTTTTTATTGAGATATCGAAAAAATCCTATGTACTTCCTTAGATAATCTAGTTTTATTGATGCAGTTCAAATTTGAAGTCGATCTAATAAAAATTGCTCGAGTTATGCTGCGTGCCGCACCCAAAAAAGTGGTTTTGAGAAAAACGCGTTCAAAGTTTGAAGTTTGTTAGAGCACTAGCGCTGCACCGCTCCACAAAATATTTAATATCTTCGAAAATAATTATTTTTTCGACCTGGGACCAACGGCATTCTATTCTTAAATGTATTTTAGATTTTTCTAGATGGTTTTCAAAAAATCGATTTTTGGAAGCCGTCACAGTGGTGTTGTCCCTTAACGTCGGTCTCGTTTTTGTTCCATAACTTTAAAAAAAATATATATACGACTAAACGGTTTTGGGAATATATTCTACACGTAATTAACTATAAAAAAATGTAAAAAAAGAAAAATTGATTTTTTGGTTCAGAAAAAGGTAAACCTCCTCTTAAAGCTATTTACGAAGTTTATGGTGAACGCGTGGCGTCGTTTATGCCACACTTTATTTCCATGCCACTAGCGATCTCCTTTTTCATCTTTGGTTATGAATACTTGTTAATAATTGATTATTATATATTAATATAATTATTTCTTGAATCTTCTAAATAGAAAATATAAAATGTGCTAAAAGTTTCTAAATTTTGAATAGCAAATTTATTTATAAATTTAAGTAATTTTGTTGTTACATTATTTTTGTTTATTTCAATAATTTTATTTTCATATTTTGAATAAAATTAAACAAATTTTGTTTTTAAATCAAAAATACGACAGATCGATTTTAGTTAAATAATTATATTTATTTTTTAAATTTGTATTAAAACGCGCGGTAGCTGATGATAGACTAACTTCATGTTGATTAATTAGATAATAACAGTTGAATCCATTAATAACTAGATGTCGCTAGCATACCCAAATAATGACTATTAGTTATTTCGATATTACCAACATACTCCCTTAACGACCCAGATAACATTGTGTCGGCACTATACGTCCACGTTGCGTACATGCCTGCGTTACGCGTGGCAGGACATGGATGTCCAGTTGCGTGTCCACATTGTTTACACGTTGTCAATACGCCGTGGAAACTACGGCGTGCGGTAATTTTGGCGTTATAATGCTATGCATAATATCCGCAGAATGCCGCCACTTTCAAATAAACGTGTAGCGCATATAACCTTAAAATATTTTTAATAATTTATAAAAAATAAAATTAAAATAATAAAACAATGTTTAAAAATAAATATTAATTTATTAATTTAAACATGTATTATAAATTATAATAAATAATATATAAATTAAAAATATATTATATTATATGTTGCTAAATTTTCTTCTTGATCTTCCGCAACAAAATACATCAGGAAAAGTACACTGAAACCAAATAATTAATATTATTTTTAATAAATGTAACATATAATTATTGAATATTTGTTAATTTAAAAAAAACTCACATATTACTTGATTATAATAATTAAAACTCTTGAACCAGGATCTAAAGACTCGTACTCCTGATTTCTCTTTCCAAAGTTTAGTATACGACTCGAATTTAACAGAAAACTTTAAATGCTCTCCAAATTAAAATTTTTTACATATATTTAATATTAAAATATTCATCAACAATGAATTATAATTTAGTATCAAAATATTTGTATTACCTTGGCTTCCTTTTTATTGTAAAATTCCACAAACGCAAAGCCTCTATGCTTTTCGTCAGCAACCATTTTTTTTTAGTAATCTAAGAGTCTTTAATTCACCGAAAGCTCTATAAACATAATTTCTCAGTGAGCCCATTAAATTAATGAACAATATTTTGGAAGATAAATTCTTACTTGAATAAATCTTTAATTTCATCAGCATTTGCTTGAAAAGGCACGTTTCTCGCAAGAATTTTTGTTCCAGTCTGTTCGGTAATTTTAGCAGTCTTTTTCGATAAAAATTAACATAGTAAGTTAATTAAAAAATTTTCAATGTTTCATTATTTTAATTAATGTACATTAAACTTACTGCAATGTTCTTTCTGAACGTTTCAATTCAAAAGTTTTCTCATCCAATGAACTCGTTTGCAATTCTTTTAAAGCACTTTCTGAATCAGATTTTAATTTATATCTTACAAACCCGTAACCCACAGATAATTTATTGCCTTAATTTTTAGGATCTTTTTTCATGGAAATATTACAATAGCATAGTGCAATCTGCCACATTTTGAAAAATGCTGTAAGAAGATGAAATTATCAAATACTTTTATTTATCTTAGATTATATAATAGACAATTACTGAATTTCACCTTTTTTAATTTTTTTTTCTGTAGTAGAAAAATTTAAATTTTTTACGAAGAGAGTAGTTTCTGGTTCTGGTTCATCTTCTTCGTCTTCAACTTTGCTTTTCTTACTTCCATTTTTAGTAGATTTTTCTTCATCTTTGACCGTGACTTTTTCTTCTACTTCTTTTTCTTTTGTTTTATCTTCGGAATTTTTATTTTCTGACATATTCCTTTATTCACGTGTTTTACAAGATGAAGAAATAAAACTGTTATTTGGTGCCCATTCTAAATACAAAGGCAAGTGTTTAAATTTTATATTAGCTAGCCTGGCAAATGCTTTTCTTGCTTCTGATGGTTCAATAAATTCCACAAGAGCTACAAAAAATAGTGTTTATGATAATGCTAAACTTTAGCTTTTAATTTTAATTCATACCTGCGATTCCTAAAGGAGGTAAAACTACTCGACCAAGTTCTCTATGTTTAATAAACAACTCCTTTATTTCTTGCATTTTTGTTCCCGCTGGTAAATTTTTTATAAGGATAACAGTTTTTGATCTTTTACTTAGGGCCTAAAAAATATTTATTATTATATTTATTAAGACAATGTGTTTTATTTTATTATATATATAATTTTAAATTTACAATGATATCTGATTAGAAGCAGGTAAACAAACTCCATTTTCTTTTTAAAAATGTTTGAGTTTCTTGAACTAATTGTGTCTCTCCTAATGCTAAGCGAACTGCTGCACTTGCACCTTTATTACTATCTTGCAAAACTGTATATTTCAATTTCTTTAATATACAAATTGCAATTATAATTATTTTAAATAGTATGTTTTTTTTTAGCTATAACTTCATCGCTAGAATTTACTTCATTTTCCGATTCATTTTCTTCTTCATCACTATTCTCATCTTTAACATGGTCATCATTTTGTTTTATACGTAGTGATGTATCATTACTACAAACTTTTGTATCCCCTTTACTATGACTTTCAAGAAATTCATTGAATAATGGATCATTCATATGCTGCAAAAATTCAAATGATTTTAATTTCATTTTTATAAACATAAAATTTATTTTAAGTTAAAGCATACTTCTAAAATTTCCTTGATTTTACTATTTTCATCATCTTTATCAATCATATTTTTTTTTTCTTTTCTGATCAATGTATAACCTGTACTCGAATGAAAAAAATCTTATAAAGAATTTATTTCTCCATTATGTAAGATAAACTTAATGCATAATATTTAATGTACTTATTTAAATAATTCGTCGAGTAGAGGAATCTTCTAACTTTATTAAAAAACTTTGAATATTAATAATTAATAATGATAATTTGCGAGTGACACAACGTGCTCGCATATTCACTTACTCGCGCTCACAAGTGCAACTGCGTATATAACCTATTTATATTGCACATATATTACAGTAGAATCAATACTTTCTATATATTAGGTTGTCCCATAAGTTTCTTCCCTTTTCTGATGCGAAATAAATACACGATATTTGTTGTTTAAAATTGACTTAATATCCCATCTTGATTAAATGCTTATGTACCGTTGTCTTGGGAATGTTAGTGGCATCCACTATCTCACACACACTATATCGCGGATTTTCAGCGAGCACAGTCTTGATAAGGTCCGTATCCGTCGTTGCTAGGCGGCCGCTGCGGTCTTCATCTTTCAACTCAAAATTGCCAGCTCTAAATTTCTTAAACCAATTGCGAACGGTCCTAATAGTCGTAGCACCACTCCCGTAAATGATGCAAATCTCGTCTGCAGTGTCCTTGGCACTATTGCCTTTTTTAAAGCAATGAAGCATAACATGCCGCAAATGCTTCTTTTGGCTCTCCATATTGAATTTTTCAGAAAAAATTTTAAAAGAGACTTTGTCACCAACGAAACGTATTTTGAAAGAGCTCTGGGATGACTGAACCCGATGCCATAAACGGCTAAGAGATAAGCCTGCATGTTTATATAAATGTAGCCAGTTAGAGTCATTCATAGCGTAACGTGGAAAAAACTTATGGGACAACCTAATATTTTATAATTATATTCTTATAATTATTCTTAAATTTATTTAAGAATGTTTAAAATAACTTTGTGTGTTAATATATGCACATATTATTGTTAATTCAATAATATAAAAAGAGTTTGCATGCGTGCTTTCAACATGCGAACATAATGCGCGCATTAACCTTGAAAACGAGGCTTTCATGCGTGCGAGCAGCATGCGCATATTTTGCAATCATTCTTGCCTTGACCATTCATGTACGCACGATGCCAACATTTTGCTGGCATGGCATGCTTGCATGCCCGTGGGCTCCACGCGCTGGTATTTGGGGAAGTATAACTTATATATTTTTATTGGCAGTACAAACTAGTTCGGTCCGTTTTCAAAAGATGGCTCTGGCCTATTATGAATATTTAATAGTAACAGTTGAAGTCGGTAGTGTCAGGGAGGTTAGACATCTGTCAATAATATTCAGTTTATATCGCTTCGAGTTTCATAAAAAGAATCTTGTTTTCAACTGTGTTAAATATGTCCGATTTTGTGTTAACTAAGCAGCATTTGCGGGAGGTTTAAGTTTTCTATTTTAATTGGAAGAAAAGTGCAGCTGAAGCGCATCGAATGCTTGTGGAAGTTCATGGTGACAATACTCCAACTGATAAATCTTGTAGGGAATGGTGCCGACGTTTCAAGAATGGAGATTTCAGCGTTAAAGACAAGCCTCGCTCTGGACAGCCAAAAAAATTCGAAGACAAAAAGTTGGAGGCATTACTCGATGAAGATTCGAGTTAAACGCAAGAGGAGCTTGCAGAATCATTGGAAGTGACTCAACAAGCAGTTTCTGTGTGATTTAAATCCGTGGGAATGATTCAGAAGCAAGGAAATTGGGTGCCTTATGAACTGAAACCGAGAGACATTGACAGGCGATTTTTCTGTTGCGAGCAGCTGATTCAAAGGCAACAAAGAAAGGGTTTTTTACATAAAATTGTTACTGAAAATGAAAAATGGATATTCTATGATAACCCCAAGAAGAAAAAATGCTAGGCTTCACCCGGTCAATCGTTGCCATCGACCTCAACATCAACACCAAATCCAAACATTCATGGTTCAAAGATCATGTTGTGTATCTGGTGGGACCAAAAGGGTGTTGTGTACTATGAGCTGCTACAACCTGGCGATACCGTAACGGCTGATCGGTATAGGCTGCAATTGATTCGTTGGAGCCGTGCATTACGAGAAAAACGGCTAAAATACATGACAAAGTTATTTTTCTGCATGACAACGCTCGACCTCATGTCGCAAAAGTCGTGAAAAAATATTTGGAAACGCTAAAGTGGGATATTTTGCCGCACCCGCCGTATTCTCCGGACACTGCTCTCTCTGATTATTGGTTGTTCCGAGGGATACAGCACGATCTGGCAGGTCATCGGTTTACTTCTTTCGCAGAAATCGAAAAATGGCTCCTAACTTCGATCACCTCAAAAGACGAGACATTTTTCAGACAGAAGTTCGTGGTTACTTAAAAATTAAAGTGTTTAAGTTATGAGGTTATGGTAAAAAACGTGGTCGATACCAAAGTTAAAAGAAAAGAAAATTTATATGAAAATATATCGTATGACAGAAAATATATAAGAAAAGTATTTTTAAGAAAATTAGAAAAGGTGATCATTATAAAAAAGTTTGTTGAAATAAAGTTAAAAATTAGAGAAAGTGAAAAACAATTAGACAGAATGGCTGATGAAGTTAAAATAAATATACAAGTTTTTGATGGCAATGACTATACGATTTGGAAAAAAAGATTATTAGTATTACTTAAATTAAAGAAATGTGATGATGTGACTCAAAGTAACAGAGGTGAAGCCGATGAAGCTACATCATAGAATAATAAGGATTTGAAAGCGATAAATTACATCTAGAGTGCGTTGTCAAATTAACAACTGGAATTAGTTAATGATCAAGAGTGAGCCTATGATATAATTAAGAAACTAGATAGCATATACTTAAACAGTCTACAGCACTACAAATAATTACAAGAAACAAGTTAGAAAAATTAAACTTAAAAGATTTTGAAGACTCTAGTGATTTCTTTAGTGAATTTGAAAAACTAACAATTGAATTGAAAAATGCTGGTGCAACACTAAATAAAAAAGAAAAGATGAATTATTTGTTGAGAACTCTACCAAATTCAATGGCGCATATTGGTGATTTAGTAGATGTGCTGAAAGAAGATGAACAAACAGTTGATTATGTAAGAAGTTAAATTCAAATTCATGAAGAGAAAGAAACAGAAGGAAATACAAAGAGTCGTTCTGCATACACAAACACATGTCACGCCACGTCGAATTCAAGAAATAATAACTCAAACTATAGAGGTCAACAACGCGGAGCGCGAGGAGGCGCACGTGTAAGAGGTTACACACATCAACGAGGCAATGAAAGAGGAGCATGGAGAAGTAATCCCCACCAGTTTTACCAGCGAGGAAAGGGTCGAACAAATTGGAATCAATACAGCAACCAACAGCAACAGAAAGAAGACAGAGGATTTGGAGCAAGTGGTAACCAAGAAAGCAGTCAAAACAATAGTAGTGCGTATATTACACAGGTTGAGTACAAAACAAATGAATATGTATGCAAGGTAAATAATTGTAATGATGAAATAGAATGGATTTTAGACAGTGGCTGTTCTGACCACATAATAAACAATGTAAATTATTATGATAAATATATAGATCTGAAAATTCCAGTAGATGTAAAAGTAGGCGATGGAAGGGTTTTAAAAGCAACTAAAATAGGTACAGTTGTGCATTATTTTACAGTATATAATGAATTAAAACAGAACATAATGAAAAATTTATGTTTCGTTGAAAATATGGATAAAAATCTCATAAGCTTTGGTAAAGTAACCATGAACAATAAAATTGTTTCAATTGATAACCTATCTAAAATCTATTCTAAACCTAATAATGAATTAAATGGTATAGCAGTTAAAACAAATAGTATTTACAAAATGTACAGTGTAATTAAAAACTAAAACAAAGAAGTATATAATTTAAATAATGTAACATGTAACTACACACAAAAAGAGAAATATCATAAATTACTAGGACACGTAAACTTTAATTACTTAAATACTTTATGTAAAAATAAACTAGTCGATGGAATGCCAGATGAATTAGAAAGTGAATACTTGAAGTGTAGTACATGTATAAAAAATAAAATGCACAATATAAGCTTTAACAACAATACACAGTGTGTCCCATGGAAAACGGAACTTTTTCAAAACATCGATTTATATTGGCGCCACCTATTGGTGAATGTTAGGAATGGAAAGGTCCATTCTTAACTGACATCCTGTCAAAATTGTATGACATTTGGTTCAATGGAAACCAAAATATCGCGCTCAAAGTGACAGTGTGTTTGTGGAATCGGTCGAAAAATGAACTTCGAACAAAGAGCAAATATTAAGTTCTGTTTTAAACTCGGTAAATCCTTTACTGAGACGCATAATTTGCTGAAACAAGTTTATGGCGATAATTGTCTATCCCGTACCAGAGTGTATGAGTGGTATAAGCGGTTCCAGGAAGGTCGTGAAGACATTCAGGACGACGAACATCCAGGTCCTTCGAATACCGTGGTTACTCAAAGTAACATTGAAAAAGTGCGTGAATTTATGAAAAATTAGCCAAAATCTTCATTGCGATACATGGAAATGGAATTGAATATGTCCAAAAATTCAATTCATCGCATTTTGACCAATCATTTGAATCTACGGAAGGTGTGTGCACGCTTTGTTCCACACAAATTGACCGACTACCAAAAATTGCTCCGAATTCAACATTGTTAGGATTTGATTAAGGGGAGGTTCTCATCTAGCGACCCAAAAATTACGTGATTTTCGCGATTTTTTTCTTATGGAAGGAAATAAATAAAGTAGTCAAGTTTTTTGGTACTTATTAAGTATGTTAGTAACTACTTTTACAAATTGTTTTGAACAAAAATAGCGAATGGTTTATTAGTTATATGCATTGAAAAATAGTCATCGAAAAAAAAGACACCTCCACGGGCGGCAAGGTAACTCATCCAATTTTTGTCTGAAATCAAAAAATCAAAGTTTGTTATAAACTAGAAGACATTTGATAGATTTTGAACTAAAATTACGGAGAAAAATTAAAAATTAACAAAATGGCGGGCTTGCAAAAAAAAAAATATTTTTTTGCACTTCTTTTGCTCTAAAAAGTGCAATAACAATAAAAATAATTATTGTAAAATTATGATTTTAAGTCAAGATCCAACAAATTTAAGTACCTTTGAAATAAAAAATTCATCTCGATATCTATCTTAGTTTTTGAGATATCTTGCCGCCCGTCTTAAAAAGCATGGTTTCGAGAAAAACGCGTTTAAAGTTTTAGTACGCGATTTAGTACGTAAAAAGACGACTTCGGTTTTTTGACTCTAACTTTAAAAATAAATTGAATTCGGCAAAACGGGTTTCACGAGCGTATTCTACGAGACATTTGCCAACTTTTTAAGCCAAAAAAAAAATCGATTTTTTGGTCGTGCTTGATGAGAACCTCCCCTTAAAGAGTCAAAAAAGGACCCAAACTTGAAATATTCAATTGTGACTGGTGATGAGACATGGTGTTTTTAATATGATCTCGAAACCAAGCGTCAAAGTGCTGAATGGAAGCACCCAACCGAGCCCAATCCGAAAAAAAGTCGTCTTGAAAAGTCAAAAGTGAAGACAATGTTGATTTGTTTCTACGATTCGGAGGGTATTATTTATCGTGAATTCGTTTCACCTGGTCAAACGATTACTGCTGTGTTTTATCTTGGTGTTATGAAGCGTTTGCTCAGCCGTATTCGTCGTGTGCGGCCACAATACCGTGAAAAAGGGAGCTGGCGTTTGTTGCATGATAATGCCCCGTTTCATCGATCGAACTTGATCACGGATTTTTTGATCAAAAATTCCATTTTAACCATCAACCATTTACCGTACTCGCCGGATTTGGCTCCGTGCGACTTCTACTTGTTCTCCAAATTGCACTTGCCTATAAAAGGAAAACGTTATGCCGACGTAGAGGCCATACAAAGAGCGACGACCGTCATACTAAAGTCGATGGATAAAACTGATTTCAAAAACTTATTCGATATGTTAATTGATCGTGTAAAAGGTTGTATTGATGTGGAAGGAGACTATTTTGAATAAAATTAATGAGATTTGCCGGAATATTGAGTTTTTGTCCTTATTTTGAAAAAGTTCCGTTTTTCATGGGACACACTGTGTAGATATAAAGCTAGAGAAATGTTAGAAATAGTACACACTGATATAAATGGACCACATCCGGATGGTTACAATGGTGAAAAATACTTTGTTAGTTTTATCGATGATTACAGTAAAATAGCGAAAGTTTACATTATGAAAACAAAAGGTGAATTTTTTGATTATTTAACTGAATTTACAAATGAAATAGGAAATTTAACAAATCAGAAATTAAAAAAATTGAGATTGGACAATACTAAAGAAATGTCGAGTAATAATGTTATCAAATTTATCAAAGATAGAGGTATTATTTTAGATGCATGTCCTACATATGTTCACGAACTTAATGAAACTGCCGAAAGATACAATAGATCTATTATGGATACTGCTCGATGTTTGTTAGCTGATGCCAAATTAAATGTAATATATTGGCCTGAAGCTGTTAAATTAGCAGCATATTTTAAAAATCGAGTGATTACAAATACTATAGAAAAAAGGACTCCTTATGAGATAATGACGGGTGAAAAACCAGATATTAGTAATCTAAAAATTTATGGCAGTAAGGTCTTTGTCAGAGTTCCAGAGGTTAAAAGGAAAAATAAATGGGATAGGAAGGCAGATACAGCCTGTCAAGTAAGAGCGTGCTCGACTTCACCGACAGGTAATGAAAGATTTCGCTCTAATTCCTTCGCGAACCGATAGAAGGAAGCTTTGTTCTTGATGCATTGTTAACAAAGATTCAGTTGTCGTTGATCTTTTAAAAGAGAATCACGTTAAACGCCATGAGTGCTAAGTACGCGTCGCGCTACGAGGCTGTGTTCCTTTGCATCCACCCGAAAGGTCCCAAAATGTCGCAATCAGCGGCTGCTAAATATATGAGAAAGTCGAAGGCATTTGTACAGAAGTGAATACAGCGATAGAAAGTGGCTAAAAATGTCGATGATTTACCAAAACGTGGCTCGATAGGAAAAGTGAACAAAAAAGATCAAAAAAGAATAGTGAATCTGTTTTCGCGAAATCCTGCTTTAACACTGCGGCAAGGACAAGCAAAATTAATGGCAAAAGGTTTAGATATATCCTACGAAACTATCCGAACCCATCTTCGTACTCATCATCTGAAATGGCGCAACACAATGAAGAAGCCTCTGTTGACTGAAAAACATGTGACAAAGCGACTCGCTTGGGCGCATGAGAATATTGATAGAGATTTTGAAAATGTCATTTTTACTGATGAATGTTCTATATGGGCACGTTCTGTCCGCACCCGAGCCTGGTCAACTTCCACCAATAGGCTTGTTCAGCGGACCGTAAAACATGGAATAAAGGTGCATCTTTGGGGCTGCTTCTCAAAGCAGGGATTCGGCACTTTGCACCTCTTTACTGACAACCTAAATGCCGAGAAAATGATAAAAATCTACAAAAAGGCTTTACTGCCATCTGCTAAACGATGGTTCATCACAAAAAATGAAGATTGGATTCTGCAGGAGGACAACGATCCTAAACACCGCAGCAAGCTCTGTACTCAGTGGAAGACTCAATCTGGCATCGTTACATTGGATTGGCCGTCGCAGTCGCCTGATGCAAACCCTATTGAAAATGTGTGGGCATATTAAACGGAAGCTTCGTGGAAGACGCACATTCACTTTGAAGCAGTTGTCTTACGAAATTCATCGGATCTGGAGATCTTTGCCACTAGAATACGCCGTCAAATCAGTAGAAAGCATGCCTCGGAGATGCCAGGCAATTATCGACGCCGGTGGTGACTGGACACATTATTGACCGAATTGCATCATTGTTTGTAATGTGTACAATGTATATATAAATATGAAAGTTCAATCAAATAAATTTTTTTATAAATTAACACGACCACGCTCTTACTTGACAGACTGTATAGGAAAACTTGTTGGTTATGAAAGAGTAGGATACAGAGTTTAAGTAAGTAATAGAGTTATTATTGCACGACATATTGACATTGTTGAAGATGAAATAAAACTAGTGAGTATTTCTAGTGAAGATAATGTAGAAAACTCATATGAGAATGATTCTAATTTAAATGATAACAGAAATGAAAGTTTTCAAACTGAAACTAAAAATAAAAATTCTAAAAATATAGAAAAAAATGAAAATAGCATAAATGAAAAGATGAGTAATATAAACAATAATAAAAAAATTGAAACCCCATTAAAAAGATCTACTGGAGAAAGAAAACAAACAGACTTGTATAAATCATAAAATTATACTTATTGTATTTATGTAAATTTTGTAAGTGCAAACACTTCGAAAACATATTTGGAAGCAATAAATAGTGTTGATAATGAAAAATGGAAAAATGCAATGGACACTGAAGTCTAATGTTGAGATGAAAAAGAAACTTATGATCTAGTCGAAAAATCTAAAAATGTTAAAATACTAGATCTTAAATGGATATTTACAAAAAAAGTGAGAGTAAATATAAAGCTAGAGTTGTAGCATTAGATTATCAACAAGATAAAATTATAGATGATTTATACTCTCCAGTAGCCAAAACCGAAACTTTGAAATTTTTATTGACATACTGTGTACAAAATGGTTTAATAATACATCAAACAGACGTTGATTCTGCATACTTAAACGATGACATATCACAAGTGTATGTGAAACAACCTGAAGGTTATGATGACAACACAGGCAGAGTATGGAAGTTAAAAAAGGCTTTGTATGGGCTAAGTGAAAGTCCTCGAGTATGGTGTGAATGTCCAAACAAAGTATTAAGAGCACTGGACTTTAAACGTAGTGAAAATGATTATTGTTTGTATCATTTAGATGTAGGAGATTGTGATCCAATATTTTTATTATCTTTTGTAGATAATTTTTTAATTTGCTGTAAAGTATAAAAAAAATTGAAAAAGTAAAAAAATTGTCGTTCGACAAATTTAAGATGAAAGATCTAGGTGAAATAAAATCGTATTTAGGCATTAATGTAGAATATAATGAAAACAGAACTATTATAACTTTAGATCAAGAAAAATATATAGAATCACTAGCCAAAGAATATAATATAGAAGACTGTCGATTGTATGAAACACCTTTGGAACAAAATCTAAAATGTCAACCAGCACAATCTGTGTCTATAGATCTAAACTATAGAAACTTGATAAGCGCTCTTTTATATATAAGTTGTGGAACACGACCAGATGTTAGTTATGCAGTAAATTTTTTGAGTCGTTTTCAAAATTGTTATGATCAAACACATTACAAGTATGCTATGAGAATTTTAAAATATCTATATTTAACTAAAGAAAAGAGACTAACTTTAAAAAGAAAGAATAATACTGATTTACTAGATTGTTTTGTTGACACAGATTGGGCAGGTGACATTGTAGATAGAAAATCAACCACTGGTTATATAATAAGAATGTATGGAAATGTAGTATTTTGGAAATCAAAACAAAATAGCGTTGTAAAATCTTCTACAGCTGCCGAATATGTGGCATTGTCAAAAGCCATAAGCGAATTGAGATGGTTTATAGATGTACTCAAAGATTTAAAAATTATTATAAAAAATCCTGTAAAAGTCTATGAGGACAATTCTGGAGCAATTTGTATTGCAAAATATGGTAAATATACAAAAAACTCAAAATACATAGAGACTCATTATCATTTTGTTAATGAAAGCTATTTGAATGGTACTATAGATATAATAAAAGTTGATTCAGAGAAAAATACAGCTGACATTTTCACCAAAGCATTGGGTAAAATAAAATTTGTAAAACTAAGAGAAATGTTGAATTTGAAATAAATTTAAAAGTTTGTAAAATGTAACTACTCTAAATTTAAGGAGGAGTGTTAATGTATGGGTAAATTCAGAGTATGTTACGACATCTAAAGAGAAACATGGAAATTAAGAGGGAAGAGAAAGAGAGGAGAAGGCTGATAGGTGACTGGAACTGGATAGGTCTCTTCTTGCAGTGAACAAGCGATAGAGTAATACAAAATGTAATCTTGAGTAAGCTAACCTAATATGCTAATAAATCTTTGTAATCTCAACGAACAATAAATAATATTTCTACCATAATCTATATTGATTCTTGTCCACAACCTCAATTATATTAAAAATAATGTTTCTGACAACTTGAACGTTTGTTAATACAACGGCGGGCATATCATTTGCATTCAAAAAATTTATTTTCACAATATAGTTTTCAGCAGCAGTTCTAACAAAATGAAATCGAACATCAATATGTTCACTTCTCTTATGTAGTACACAATTTTTATTTTGGTTATCACTATATAAACATACAAGTTATTTACTTTTACATCGAAGTTCAGATAACAAATGTTTTAAATAAGTAGCTTTCTTACTTGCCTCGCACATCGCGATATACTCTGCTTCTTTACTAGACAAAGCTATTGTTCATTGTTTTTTACATTCAAATGAAATTACACTACCAGACATTGTAAACATATAACCTGTGTAAAATTTTAGATCTAAACTATCTGATGCCCAATCAGCATCCCTGCTAAAAATATTAGATTGAAAGTTATTAAAACCGATTAAAATGTATTAGAACCGATTAAATTTAAATCAGTTCTAATAAATTTTAATTGGTTTTAATA